>JASMMZ010000001.1:40027350-40280449 GCA_038502455.1 Anisogramma anomala | reverse complement strand
GCTACCCTCTATCCTCTCCCTTATCGGCCTTGACATTGAATCCATATCTCGTCAAGGTTGGCCTATATCTTGCTTCGATTATCGCTCTCGGTACTTTCTGCTTTTCTGGCCGGCTATGGCCAGCTAATTGCGAAGCTCACCCAGCAACCCGCGGACACTTACCGTACCATACCTGATGAGCCCTAATATAGGCACGAGTATTTGAGCGAAGGTGCTCGACAAAGCTGGCCATCGGCTTCTTGTTCTCTATGCGATCCGTCTCCAATCGTCACCTCAACTCCAAGCTGTGCAGCCGTACGGCGGTCACAGCGATTCTGTTCTGGTTCCGGCCGGACTTCCAACGGAAACACTTGCTACCTATCAAGATGTTGGCCTCGCAGGTGTCACCGCATATGAAGAGCAACTTTCAGATTATAGCGCGGACGGCCTCTGCGCTATCCTTGACGGGGTGTCTGTTCATCATCCTGACGTTCTGTCTTTTTTCGTCTTTTCGCAAGCCAGTCACGAGGCTCATATTTTATGCCTCTTTCGGAAATATCATGACCAACGTTATGATGTGCATGGCCAGGACCTATGTAACGCGACCGTGGAACGTGGGCTGTCAGGTGCAGGGCTTGATCCAGCAATGGTACGCCCGGTTTTCCCAACACTCTCAAGCCGTCACCAGACGCGGGGTCTGTTCGGATTGTTGACAGCTCCGTCCTAGGTTCATACCAGCTGATGTCCTCTGGGGCTTTGCCATGGCCCTGAACGTCTATCTCACCTTCTTCCGGAAGTTCGACACGCGACAGTTACAGAGAATGGAGATAGGCTATGTCTTCGCGTGCTACGGCCTTCCTTTCGTTCCTGCTATGATCTTCTTCTGCATGAAGTCAAGTCGCGGAAAGGTGTACGGCGACGCATTGCTGTGGTGTTGGATCAGCGAGGAATGGGCGATGTTGCGTATGGCTACGTTCTACGCCCCCATTTGGTATGTTGATCTTGTGTTTCTGCTGTGTAGTCCCCGCAAGCACGGTTACAGGCGCTCATGTCGGCGCAGGGTGTTCATCGTGTGCATCTTCTCCATCTACATCAGCACGGGCCGGACGATATACGCCAACTACCGAGAAATAAAAGCCGTGCAAACCAGAAACCAGCAGCGGGAGGTCCGGCACCACGCCAGAACCGTCGCCCCCAAGATCTACGTGGAGACCCAACACACCGTCTGCCACCCCGACGCGACCCGACCCGCCAAGGGCGCGCAGTGGGACGCCGGGGCCCGGGCGGCCTCCACGCCGTACTCGGTCACGACGCACATCACCTCCAACCACGGCGGCATGCCGCACGCGCACCACCTCGGCAACGGCCGCAGTGCCTGCGAGGACGCGGCGAGCGACACGGTCGAGCTCACCCAGTCCACGCCGTCGAACAGCGCCTGGCTGTCGTCCCCCAGCCGGAGCGTGCAGAGTGGCATCACAAGCCGGGGCGGCCGCCGCGTCTCGGTCCGCGAGACCCCGCATGCCATATGGGCATATACCAAGTGCGCGATGCTGTTCTTCGGGGTCCTGATCATCACGTACGTGCCCTCCACCACCAGCCGCATCTACCAGCTCGCATTCCCGGGATATATGGACCTGGGACTCACATACGCCACTGTGTTTGTGCTGCCGCTCCAGGGATTTTGGAACTGTCTGATTTATGTACACACCAACAGGAGAGCTTGCAGGCTGCTAGCGGGACAGTTTCTCTCCAAACCGACTCGTGGTTCAGTAGACAAAAGGCTGTCCACTCCGAGTAGGGCACATTCGGACCGTGCCGATATTGAACTTGGCCATGCTGAAGAAAATAGGATCATGAGAGATAGAACGGTGAGGGATATGGCCTTCAACCTGCGTATACCAGAGGCTGAGAGCAAACTGTAGTTCTTGACAACCATCATGTCATGTAGCTGAGAAGACTCTTGGAAAGATCACGGGCGATTTGGACATTTTCCTCAACCATGGAAGCTTCGCTAATTTGGAATGAATGCGGTGTCTTGGGATTTGAAGTACAGTTGAACCATGGTGATGTTCATGATCACCTCCCATCGGAACTTGTCTTGAAGACCTTGGCTGGAAAGGAGTTATTCCCATGTGAAATCTTTGGTAAGAGGAGAAAGTCGATGCAATTGTGCGTGGCTGATGGCGATTCAAGCGGTCCATGACAAAGACAAACACAACGGCACAGGTAATTGGTTGATGAAGTTGTTGGATGAGCGAGAAAGAGACTGAGACTCATGAGAACAGATGCGGGCTTTAACGGCCCCTGATCAATGTAAAATGTAGGGCGCCTGCCCTCAGATCCACTGTCCTCAAGGAGCAAAGCCATTAAGGAAACCATTTTCGTATTATCGAAGTCGACGTGGCTTATAAAGCTGGATATTTGAACAGCATTTCACCGTATCCTGGTTACAGTCGATCAGGAAATATTAATGGCTTTTCGTTATAATTTCGGATTATTTTAGTAATGAATTACCATCTTCCAACTAGTGGGATTATCAATTGCGTTCCAACGGTGTATTCATTATATAATCGCTAATATTTTCGATATTATTATAGTAATCACACTAAATACCCGTGAGTATATAGAATGTGTCAGAGTGTTTATGTTATCAAGAAGGTGGAAGAGGTGCTAAGTGAACAATATCACAACTGTGCAAGTAATGATCAAAAGCCGTGAGGCTATTCAGAATATACTGAGACTGAATACTTAGATTTACAACTGAAGAACTATGAAAGAAATACTATCTGTGTATTGATAACCGTGTCCTTATATATACGTACCTTTATACCATCTTCAGTACTGGATAGCTTGGATAGCAAGATATCCAATATATACTCTACGTCCGTTCGTTAACCCTAACCCTGGGTTGCTGATATAAGATATGTTCTCCGCTTGATGTGTTGGACATCAGGCTCTTAATGGCATAGCCGACCGCTGGCCTGTTTCATTGCCTGCAGTTGGTCCTTGAGTCATACCATTGATGAATTTATTTAATTATTTGGTGTAAAGCGCCAACATCAATTTCTTTAGAGTTATTAGCGGTTGTTACTTTACGTGACATATCGCCGCTAAATATATATTTAGTGCTGTTACGTAAAGGTTCTGGACTTCCAAACAGGTTAATAAGTTTTTCATCATTAACATGTAGAAGAATATTAACCTAGCTACATGTAAAAGAAATGTTTCCTAATGCACATATAAGGGCGTTGAAGTTCCTCAACGACTTCGCCTTTACCTCAGGGGTTTAAGAATTGAGATTTTAAGGGGAATCGTTATATTAAGCCAGGTTTAAATGGTTTTATTTAATCTGGCGGGTTTTTTTCAGAAATGGAAATTTTATGGTGGGTAACCTCCTTCTTGAACTTGGAATTAACCGTACGTTGTATTATCTTCCACATATTAAAAGTCTAATAGTTAAATACACGTCGGAAATATTAAAGGTCGCAGGCGTTCCGCTCGTAATCGTTATCAAGGTCCGTGTCGATAATGTATTAGCTTACGTAATTAGTTAGGCAAACCATAATCGAGGTCTTGTTAACATCTGTAATCCAAAGATATTCGTTCTATTGGTTCACAAAAACGATTGTGAGGGTAATAACCTTCTTTATGTATTCTTAACTTGAAGTCATCTTAATGTTTTGCCTTATATAAATCGTGTAGGGTGTATAAGGCGATGATCTTGGTGATCTTTCAGCATAGGGACTTGGTCATTTGATGTAAAGTCGTCTAGGAACTTGACGCTTTGGTGTTGGGTCGCGCGATATAGTACTTTTAGAGTGATTTAGCGATTCTTATTGTGTTTGCTTAAATTAGCGAAATGAATAATTCAATTAGAAAAGGGGAAAGGGAAAAGATTGAAATAAGGGCAAAGGATGAATGTAAAAGGTAAGTTTATAGGTCATTTGTTGTTGTAGAAAAAGATCAAAGGTTATCTATTGTTGCTTTGGCCGTGGGACTTAATATTTCTTGCAGTAGTAGTATCCGCAATAGTATCCCGACCCAAGCATGATAGCGGGTCAGAGAGTAAGCCAGTGTGCAGCTGAGCCCAAAGTCCAACATATCAGGCGGGGAACACCTTTCCTTTGTTAGCGGAAATGACTAAGCCAATCATGTGATTGGGATCAGTGGGATCAGCACTGATCCAAGTGATCCAGTATTGAAAACGGTATGAAGGCACGGATATATAAGGACATGGACATCACCACATAGATAGTATTTCCTTTATAGCTCTTCAGTTGTCAATCTAAGTATTCATTCTCAATATATTCTGAATAGTCTCGCGGCTTTTGATTATTACTTGCACGGTTGCGATATTATTCACTCAACACTTCTGCTATCTTCTTGATAACATAAACCCTCTGACACATTCTATATACTCACGGGTATTTAGTGTGATCATTACAAATGATATCAATTTATCCGTTTACCCACTTTCTAAACTTTGAGATTTCTGAAAGTAAATTTGAACGTCTTTACGAAAGACCCCTAGAGATTTCTTGATGTTCGCGATAGCGATATTGTTGTTACTTCTTAGCAGCCGTAATAACCGACACAACCTAAAGGTTTTCTCAACCTTCTTCCATAAAAATCGACACAGCAGTAGAGACCCTTCACAAAAATCTTTCATTGACCCTAGCCGTCGTTTTAACGCAGAGCGTAACCGAAAAGTAGCTTCTTCTTCTACTCAGCTTATATGTGCATAACCTAATAAGCACTAATCAGTTGCAGTAGAGCTTTGGACGTTGTAATGTTCTCGATTCAATTGATCGAAATAACAGGAGTATTGCGGTGATCAGATGGTGGATGTATTGTTCTAGGTTTGGCAGACCGATAGTCGTTTTTCGCAGTAATTTGTATGGCTAATTGCTTGGCTCGTGCCCTAGTGTGAAGTGTGCGCACACTGTACTTGCTTTACAGCCAATACAGTAGGCCCACAAAAAATAACATACTAAACTTCTAGTCAATATAGTCAACTTTGTTATAAGAAAAGTTGACCTATTGCACTGAAAATGCTACTATTATAACATCAGCAATTGTATTGATAACATATTGGGAATAATGGAAAAAGGTATTAAATCATAGAAAAACCAAAAGTTTGTAGATGAAGAATCTTTATTTTGAACAAATCTATGAACGATTTAGCAGAAAAATTGTCAAATTTGTACAAATAAATCATGACACTTCAAAGGTTTATTTGAAAATCAATTACCAATAAATACTATAAAAGTTTAACAATATTATAAATAGCTACTAATCGGTTTATATAAACTCTTGAAAATGACCCCATCATACGCAATAAAACCAAACTTTCAACCACCTAAACAATCATTTTTCAAAATTCATTCAAGAAAAAACTCATAATATATAAGCTAATATAATCTCCACTAGCTATAAGGTGGAGTGGGCGGTTAGAAACAAAGAATCTAGTAAAAAGGCTTCAATTAACAAGGTTTCAAGGCCTAATATGAATATAATATAACGCTCAGTAGAGGTAAATCATGAAAACCACTTAAGCAGACTTTAAGTTCGTGGAAAAGTGTTAAGTAATTAATAAAAAGTATCAGTTTTTATTTCATGACAATGATTAATTTTAGTAGTATATTAATTCGCTTCATTTCACCCACCCCGATATCTTAATTATTCACTTCCGGTAAATATTTTTTTAAACTTGCATAAGCTGGCAATTTGATATTATCGTTATTACGTAGTATTTCTTACGACATTCATTATTTTCATTAGATTTTAAACGTAAAAGATTAAACTTCATCCGTTTTGAAGAATGCTAACCATTATGAATTAAAAACTTGGAAGGATTCTTTATGATAGGAAACTAGTCATAAAAGCCCTAATATCGAATATTGTCGTAACTAAGTTAGGTAAGCCCAACGTTCACCTCATAAAATAACATTGTTGTTGGAATAGTACTACATATAGTGCACTAGGTCAACTTTACTTAAAGTAAAGTTGACAATACTAACTGCAAGTTTAATGTATTATCTTGCGTGGGCTTACTGTTTGGGGTGTAAGTCGAGTACAGTAGGCCAGACTTCACACTAGGGCTCGGGACAAGTAATTGGCTATACAAATTATAGTGCAGACCGGCTATTAGTCTACCAAACCTAAAACAATACATTCACCACTTTAATACATAATACTATTGTTACTTCAACTAATCGAATCGAAAATGTTATAACTTTTAAATCCCTACCAATACTAATTGGTTTTTGTTAAGTTCAGCGTAGATGAGCCAAGTAGAAGAAGAAACTACCTTCTGGTAACGTTTTACGTTAATAACGGTGGCTTGTGTAGAGAAAAGATTCCTACGAAGGGCCTCTATTTGTACTCCGCCAGTTCAAAACAGCAGGAAAAAAAAGAAGAATTTGAATTTAGGTCAATCCACGAATATAATTTAAAATTAAATGACGGTATCGCTATTAAAAACACCATGACAATTTTACCAGATTTCTTTTAAGAGAGTTGATATTAACTTTCAAAGGTTTCAAAATTTGGCAAGCTAGCAAACAGTTAAATTGAAAATATTTCGAGTACTATTACCAAGAAAAATGAGTAAATCCTATGGCCAAAACAATACATAACCTTCGACCTTTACCTCTAATAATAAACGACCTTCGACCTGATCCTTAATACTATACATTTACCTCTACCTCATTCTTTTTCACTTCTCTATTCCAATTTAATCTTTAAGATCGCTACTCTGAGCGAAAACCCCAAGTTTCGCCGAAAAAGCCACGTTACACGAATTCAACGTTAAATTGCCTGTTTCTAACACGACTTTACGCCAAAACACCAAATCCCTACACCTAAGATCTCTAAATCCCACGCCCAACACACCTACCAAGTTCCACGTGAACCAGTATTCTATAATGGGATTTATTTAAAAGCAAATAGAATCAATTGAAACATTGAGCCTCTAATTCACCAAGCATTTCTTTCAAGAAGTTTGGGGCTATAACGTCGATAAAAACTTAACGAAAAGATATTTGGTTAATTTCGTTGGCTTTTATACTATTAATCACAACGGCGTCTAAATATTTGACCACAAGGAAAGCATTTTTCGTAGGTATAATAAGTTTTTGGACAACTAAATTATTAATATATGGATGAAAATTTAAAAGAGTATTAAGTTAATGTTAAAGGAATAACTTTACTGAAAAGGGATTTACGTGACAGACAAACGGTCTTCTAAGTTGGCAAAAAGTTTCTTCGACCTGGCCTGACTTAAAAAATGCCCCTAGGAACTACAGCTTAACGGAAAGGGTATAAAAAAAAAATAACGCCCTTATACGCGATTTAGGGTACCTTCCCTGGACGCGTAACTAAATTAATCCTCTTTATACGCTGACAACGATGAATCTATTGATTGGTTTGGCAGCCAAGTACCTTTACAAGAAAGCGCGGAATACGCCCTTAGTGGTGTCAAAACACGTGCATTAGCGGCTGCCCACACGGCTAAAAGAATTAAAGTCGACATTTTGCACCAGTTGATTAACTAAAATCGTTAAGTTCCTTAAAACTTCTAAATTCCTAGCGCTCTCCACAACTTTAATCGACAGGCTTCTTAAAAACTTTCCCACGGAAGGTTTGCTTATACATAAGAGCTTACTCCAGGTTTTATCAAAGGACTTTTCTTTTCGGGTTTAACAATTGGCTGTTACTCTTAATAATATATTATGGAGGCTTTGAGTCTTAAATTACGAAGAAATACAAATGAAGATTAAGATAACCATCGCAACCTGCCCGTCATATTTGTCAAAATAGTTAATATCAACTACAAGCTTTTTACGGATTTTACCAAGATTGGAAATAATATGAAAAAATAGAAATAAAAACTTTATAACTTTCTCTATACGAAGATAATACCCTTTCTAAACATTTAGAAGTGAATAGAGGATCCCTCTTCTGGCTTTTACTCACTATTCCCTGAAATCCTTATTAGGCACGCTAAGAACTATTACCTAAACTTCTTAACATAAACAACTAAGTTTTAAGTGACATATAATAGTAAAAAAATCTACTTCAAATATGACGTCCACCTAACGAAATGCCATATAAATTAAGTCATTAAGATATAGATGATGACAATAATTAAAAAGAAATAGTTGGAAATTTTAGTGAATATCTTTAACTAAAATATTTATGAGTTGATATTATGTTAAAAAGCAATGACAAAGGCTCATACTGGGGAAACTTCATTTCTCGAATAGGTACGGGTAATAGTTACCGGCATTGACTAGTTGAAATATACCTTATAACATCTAAATACTATTTACAAAAGCTTTTTAGCCAGTGAAGTTATTCGTTTGCCATTATAATAATACGTATACCTAGTTCGCTTGATATGTACTTTCAAGCCGGCAATTTCCTTGACATGGATAAAAAAGATCTTATGGTTGTTGATTACGTCAACCTCCAATACAGCTACAGGTACTATTAACGCTTAAAGTTTAGCCTATCAACTATATATTATAGGAAGTAGCGACGTTAACGCTAACAAAGTCTAAATTCAAACAGACCTGATAACCGTAAGTATTATCATTCGAATAATGGCAAAATATATTTAATATATTGCAAGTTTAACCATGAGATAAGTTGGCACCCCCCCGCGAAATGAAAGAATAGAAAAGTAATATATTACATCTAAAACCAGATCACTTTTAAACCATTTTTTTTTAATTAAATCAAAGACTTCTAATAAAAACGGTATATTAACGGAGATAATAGTCTTAATTAAATTAAATAATATAAAAATACTACTTCCAACGCGGCACAATAACTATCCGACCATGCCTTTCTGTACTGCTTCTATGGTAAACACATTTACCCTTACCTTAATTAAGCCACTAACCCTTTATACACCTTCAATCTTCGCGATCTTTACGCGGACCACATATTTTAAATTATTATTCCTGATATAAGAGCAATAAAGTACGAAACATAGGGTCATTTGCATTTCATAACACTGCGTTGGAAAGGAATCACATTTATTCGAATTCATCGTCAAGATATTGATAAAATTGAAGTTAGCATGAAACCAAATAAATGGATATTATTACCAAGTAAAACGGTAATTTAAACTATTATGGTAGCAATTACGTTCTATAATTTCAAGTTGCTTTCACTTTTCCTTCTTTACATTGGGGATATCAAGACTTTTGCGTTAATATCAACGTTAACGTAGAAAAACTCGTTAAAAACGGCCAATGGTTTCCCTTCTTCTTTAAATAGGAGTATTTATACTTTCATTTTAAGCACCAAAAGAGTGGTGTTAAATCTAAAGACACTGGAGATACGCTAAATATAGTTGCGTTTTAATAACTTAACTGTTTAAAGGCTATATCAAGTTTTAAAGTCCATGGAACATGAGAATGTGGAATACTTTACCCTTGAAGCCACTGAAAAAATTAGTTATTACTGTTGAACACATACTTAAACTCCCAGAGAATTTATGTTTACATTAAAAAACGATAATAACTCTAACTAAGACGTATTACTGAATTTGTTTTACTTAAATAACAAGCCTATTTTTCACATCGTTCACTCTACAACAAGTTTTTACAAACCTAAATTCTTAGAGTCCCTTTCGGCAAAGGGTACGAGGGAAATACTAAATGAATTATTGATCAACATGTTCCTGTACCTACCTAACATTATTGTTTAAGATATTAATACCAATGTTACAACGGCTGATTTTTTGAGAAATGTTAAGATAATGTGAATATAATATAAATAAGTGCTTGTAAAGTCTTACTAATGTATTAGGAAAGTTCAAAGGGAATACGCTCTAATTAGTCGAGTTTATCATACCCTTACGTTAGAAATTGGAAGCTTTACTATCTTTGAGGCACGCTTTTAAATGGTGGTAAAAGGCCTAAACAATACTATAGACCTTGACGTCTTATTACTAACACTACTAGTTTTTGGAGCTTATACACTCCTAACTAGTGAATCTCTGCTATTAAAAAGTTGTTGAAAGCGTATTGTGGCATACGGCAAAGCTTTGAGGAAATTGCGAAGGGAATCGGCACGCTATTAGGTTAATAATACCCTTAACACCAGGAACATCCTACAATGATCGACGTAATTACTTTACCATTATAAAGTAAACTTCTCGTATGATGTGAGCCGGGTAAATAAAATGGCTCGTATAAAATCCTAAGTAGTGTAAAATCCAAAGTAATCGTTAAAATTGTTAACGGTTCTATATTGTTCCGAATGACCCAAGTTAAACATCATATTAAGGCTACTCACAATGAAGACTCTAGAATTAAGCAACCGGAATAAGACAAACGTCTTTTATTGTTAGTAATAAGCTGATAAAACGATGACTGGGTACATGACCACTAAAGAAAAGCAACTTTGAAAAAGAGAAATATATACCGGGCTGTATATACAATACTAATTAAGTAATTAGGAAATAGAAGTATAACGAAGACTTAGCACTAAAGCTTCAAGTATAAAAGATTATTAAGATATTCCGTAAACTAATTAAGGAAAGCGATGAGATCTAGATTAAGGGCCTATGAATTCAAGGGGTTGCATAATTTAGAATAAACGCTAATTTTAACCTTTGAAATCCGAATGAGGCAATTTTGAAATCGAGGATAATTGATGAAGTTGAAGGCTAATCTACGAGGCAGGCCGTATAAAAATTAACGTCTAATAATTTAATTATATAGCGATAAAGGTTAACTAATAAATACCTACGTGATTGTTAACGATTTGAAAAATTAACTAACGATTAATAGTGACTTGAGCGGTAGGCTTGTTAATAATGACTGAAGGCAAGTTTATATTTAATGGTTGTAAAATAATATAAGTCTATACGTTATGAGAAACAGAGACATATCGAATTGTACTACTAGAATCGCCACAAAGGTTACGTGTCACCGACCATTTAGGGACGCTAATACGATATATTAAGTTATTGTGGTAATTAGCCAAAGTATGTGTTTATTAAGTTTTGATTTACTAGCCGCCTATTCAATCACTTCTGGGTATAAAATCCATCTTATATGACTTATATTAACTAGTAATATAAAAAGGGTATTACGCTTTAGTGTTTATATAAACTGAAAATTCTCCTTTTGTTCAAAAGGCCGAATTTGTGGCATCGGAATAACAAACGATTAAGAATTTCAAGTTTTGTAATTACAAGCCGGTAATGACATTGGCTCAGTATTATCAACTTGACTTTAACAGATCGTTAATCCATATACTTGGTGTTAATAATTTCCTTAATTTTCGCCAAAAGAGCTAAGGCACTGGTTTGACCATAATCGATAAGATTAACATGGCTAAGGCTCAACGTTACCTGTAATAGCGTTCCCGTAACCGCTATATTACCACTCTATACCAACCGGAACCCATTTACGACCATTCTATCTAGGCATAAGCTTAAACCCTAACTAACGATAACTTCAACCTGTTACATGAAATTATTAAGTAGCAAATTCAAAATATAAACTGAGAAATTAATATGGTCCTAATCGATTTATTGTAGGCTAAGTTGAAAATATTTACAGATAGAGCGTTCGTAAACAACACCAACTTCATTTTATATATCGGCTTTCATATAACGCTCGTTAATAAATATTAACGGGAAACTCAATTTGATATTATTGTCAGCTTGGTTTATTGAACCTTTATTAAATGTAAAAGGATTACATGAAACGTATTAACTTCGGAAGTCTATGGTATAATAGCTGGTTTTAACCTAGGTATAATAATATAGGAAAGCTTTAATTTTTTTACAAATTAGTAAAAGAATTTTCATATTCCGGTAGTAATTTATACCAATTCGGGGGGCCTATTTGAATGCCTTTCGAAAATCGGAACCACTAGCGAAAATCGTCTGATAATCGACATAATGGCATTTGTAAAGCCAATAGAAGAGATATTAAATATTTTTGATGAATTAACGGTAAACACAACATTACTACTACTATAACGAATTTATCACCGAAAAAGGCCTGAGATATGTTTGTAGATAACTATAAGCTAACTATTCGCATTGAGGGCTACGTTAATAAGTCTCTTGGCAAGCCTTATTTACGTGGCGGTGGTTATAGATACCATATAAAATTGGAAAACTGTTAGGAAACTAAAAATGAGGCCTTAGATAATTACCACAGTTAAATTGGAGGTTTGCAAAAGCCTATAGCGATAGAACCTTTTGTGGAAGTCGATAAGGCGGACCTAATATTCGTAAGGAAATTAACTGCAATTAGAGTTCATGTGAACGTAATTGAGTGAAATTGAATGCGAAGATTAATTGAAATTGACAGGATTCGAGATAATCATCAAGGTTACAATTTAGCACTTACCGGAAGAAAATGGTTAACCTCCATAACGTACGCACACAAATTAAAAAGCCACCAGTATTGGAATAGTACTATATATAATGTAAAATGATAACTTTACCAATATTAAAGCTGACTATGCTGATTGTAAGTTAAATGTATTGTTCTGTGCAAGCTTACTGTATTGGGTGTAAGTCGTGTACAATAGGCCACACTTCACACTATGGCACGGGCTAAGCAATTGTCCATACAAATTACAGTGCAGACTGGCGAGCACTCTGCCAAACCTAGAATAATATATCCACTACTTGACTACGCAATACTACTGTTACTTCGACTAATCAAATCGACAACGTTGCGAAGTCTAAAGCCCTACCAACAGTTGTGAATCTGGGCATTATTATTATAATATACGTTAATACCTCGCTTTTGAGGACACGGTACGGCCAGCATTTCCCGTTTACATTTCCAAACTCTCTGGTTACCTAGCTTCGAGCAGTAATCCGCTTTCTTCATATAATACCCCTTTCTAAGATCCTTCTAGGTACGTGATATACGAATTCGTTAATACCTAGAAAAGGTTTGCACACGTTATTTTAACGTTGTTATCATTATCATTTTATTCAAAGACCACAGTATTCCTGAGGGGTATAAGGAACTCGCTACATTTGAAAAAATCCAACATTTATTCGCTTTATATTTTACCTACAGTACCTGAATTTCGTAAGGTACATAAATGGTCTTTCAATGTTATTAAGGCTAATTTCAAAATGGTAAAGTTGTTTATAATTAAGAAACTCAGTATTCTAATTACCGCCACCAAAACGTTTGATAACAGGATCTTTTCGACGTTTAAATTAGCTACTTTTTTATCAAAATTTCAATCTCCACTTTACTCGTTACTCTTCCAGATTAAAAAGCCCAATAAATTTACACAAATGAAAAAAACGTAAAAATTAAAACTTTATTATTTATTAAGGCTGGAATGACATGAAAAAAATCTGGTTTTAAATATAATGACGCCGAATATACATGTAACAACCAACCGTTATCAATGGTTAAAAAAATAATACTAAGTTTATAATTACCAGGTAAAATTCAAGCAAAGCACTAACCACATATCAATATTTTTAATAGTCACACCAAAACGCTCTTTTACGGTCTTAATGAATGATAATAGTGGAGTAACACAAAATAAAATATTCCGTTTTCCATCTAATAATACTCCAGTTACTTTTTTTTTTAGTCGTCCGAAATTAGGAGGATCCCACTCATACGTACGAAGTTTAACAATAACTTTTTTTTTCAAGGAAAGAGGTTTCTACTACCGCTGGAGAATCTCAGCTGAATTACAGAAGAAATCTTTTGTCATTACGTGTAAAAAAAATTAGTGTAAGGAACAAATATTGCAATTGATTTACTAAAGATATATCAATATATGGTTTTTCTTCAACGTATGGGTTTTCTGGTATTATAGGTCAAAACTTGAACTTCATATATGATGGGGTAAAACGAACCTTAGAAAATAAGCTTATGGGGAAAACATTAGATAGCTGAGCCCTTATGAATGATATACAGTGTAATAGTGAATCAAAAGTTGCTACATATCGTTTAAAACAAATCCTCGACCTTACATTTACTAATATCAACGGAACCAACCAATAAATACAACTTTATTTCAATAGCTATTTTAACTGATAGATTTTACTAATAGTCCTCTCAATCTGAGGATACCATATAAAACGAATCTCGTTTATTACAATACCAGAAACCGGTTTATCAAGATTTGGCAACCTGATTACTATTAAGATAACTTTTTTACTACTCGCGTCTGAAATCGCTAGAGAGGTTAGGAAAGGAAAGTAAATATGTGGTTTCATTAGATTATACTATATAGCCTTATACGATACCTGAAAACTTTTTATAATATACGTTAAGCTTGCGGAGTAATAGATTTTTACACTCGATCGGTTGGATCATTGTATAAGAATACTGGATGCATAACGACTACGCAACACCGGGTCTATCGAACGTCAGACTTTCCTTTTAAAAGTGAAACGAAGGAGCGTCCGTGTAAAACAAACAAAAGTTCAACTCAACCTATAAACTAGGTAAGATTTATAATGAAATAATTGACAAAAATTTCCATTTTCACTCGAAGCTATTTCATTTTAAAACAGGCTGCCAAATCGTTCTTAATACCTGTAAAAAAAAAAAAAAAAAATTTACAAAGTGAATACAAAACAGATTTTCAATCAATAATAATGTCGCAAACAATTGTTTCAATACCTAAAATAATTTTAAATATACCGTTCTTGAAAATTCCAATGTTTCCTCCAAAAGGAACCTTCATGATACCATTAAAATATAAGAAGCATTATCTGAACCTAATTGAAAAACCATCCCCTTAATTTGAATGTGTTTGAAAATTATAAAAAAGCTCCATCGTATTTTTTTAATAAGCGTTTGCAGTTAATAATATTTTCCAATTTTTGGAGGTATTCAAGTAAATTCCAAATGTATAAATAAAGCAACTATAACCAATTATGGTTATATTTATAAAGGTTTTTTTTCCGGAAAAAATTAAATGATTAAATCGTTTCGTAGCAAGGAGGGTATCTAAAACGTTCATTACTCAAGGCTCTATTGTCGACCAATAAGATCAAAAAAATATCAAACAATCCTTTTCTAACCTTATTAAGTTAGTTAATTACGATTTCAAGGTCGCCCTAACATGTAAAAACATCCCTTGGACCCTTTCCCGTGATATATAAAGCGATTTTAACGACTTCTTACACGATTTCTTTGTATGAAAGATATGGAGTTTAGGGTTTTATCAGTGGTTGAGTATCATAATTAAAAGGGGTTTCAATAAAAACGATAGTCATATTATAATATCACACAAAGTTTATAAAGTTTACAAAATTTAGTAACAACACCTTTCACCACGCCTTCTTTCCCCCTGTTTTATATATAATTTATAAGTTGAACCTCGTGATGCTTTATTTGAACGATATCTTTATTTATATCTTCAAACCATGTTCCCTGAAAATTCCGATTTACTAGAAAACAAATGCCGGGAAACGTAAAAAACGTATTATTTGAGTCAAGTTGCCAAACAGTAAATAATAATTTTATTTTCGCTCCAGAAAAGTCTAAACTTTTACATATCACCGGGAACTGATGTACAACTTTCTTTACCAAACAAAGTAATCTTTTCGTTCTTTACGCTGCAAAATTAGTTTATCCGGTTACAAAACCCTTAATACACATTGAAAACACCTGTATGTGATAATTGATCCTTCCATTGAATCGAATCTTATTGGGAAGAATATATATCGGCGAATAGGTAACAGAGAATGTAAAAGTCATACGTCACGGTAAGGCAATTTTCTGTATAAAATATAGGCCTTGACTTCAACTCCTATAGGTAAATATCAAAACCATAATTGTATTTATGTTCAAATTTTACACTGAAGATTTTTATATCTGACGTTTGTAAAAAAAGCCTCGAGAATGGGTTATAGTTCTGTTAATTACCGCGATGAAAGCAGTCGCCCTGTGTTCAAAACACTTCGCCTAACATCATAGCCCTTGAAAACACTGGCCTAATCTACCTCAAATTGTTTTTAAAACAACAATATTTACAAATAATCTTTCATTTAACGACTATCGATGCCTAATACC
Organism: Anisogramma anomala; assembly: GCA_038502455.1. Classification (NCBI taxonomy): domain Eukaryota; kingdom Fungi; phylum Ascomycota; class Sordariomycetes; order Diaporthales; family Gnomoniaceae; genus Anisogramma; species Anisogramma anomala. The sequence goes on along the minus strand of JASMMZ010000001.1, from coordinate 40,264,421 downwards.
CCCTTATTCGACGTTTTTAGAAGTATTTAATTCATTCGACGCTCAAAACTACAGAATAGAGCCCCAAGAATTTTACAATAGGTTAAGGCGGATTTCACAACCTTATATACGTAATGAAACTGTCAAAATAATTTATTTCGACAAAAGCGACATCTTCGAAAATTTTCTATGATTTAAAAGATCTTTCACGTTCACGTCGTATGATTCGCGGGATAATCCAATACAACTTAGGTTTATTATAACGAAAGGTAAATTTCCCACGTTTCTGTAACTTAGCTGGTATACGACACCATTATTATTTGCCGAATCTTTTACTTACCTTCGTAATCGTGTAATTACATGAATTATTTCTTTTAATATAACAAAATATAATACCAAACTCACTGTAAATTATGACTCATAATTTACCAACGAATCCAAATGACTTTGAAACTAATAAAATATTTTTTGGCCACTGGTATTTCATTTTGATGAATGATTATATTATTGTGAAAAAAATTGTCAATATCACCACACTTCTTACGTTATTCATATAGAAGCTATTAGAATGGTGAGTTATTACTGAGAGATTACCTATATTTCAATGAGAGAGATTATAATATACGTCAATAATATCTTCATGATTATACAGGTAAAAAGTAATTACACTTTAGCTGCCCAATAAAATTTTATTAGTTTTCACTTTGTGATCGAAATCTTTATTGACCACGTTACGGTAAAATTAAGCGTTAGATAATTAGGTATCGATAAAAATATTCCGCATATAATATCGCGAATATTTGTATTGAGTGTTCTACCCGCCTTTACGACTATAATCAGCTTTTTACCAAGGAAATTGAATCCATACTTTGATTATGGTGAAATAATATCTGAGGGGAATAATATGCATAAAAAATTTGAATTATTCTTTTTTAAAAAGCATGAAGAATTTATATATACAATGAAATTGATACCATCGCTTGGTAAATTACTAAATATAAACGCCTCACTTATTGAGCTGTTACCTAAGACTCTATTATATCGGTTTGGAGTAATAAGATACGATTTTCATGAGTTTAATTCGTGTGAATGGCGTTTCTTATTTTTTCATACATAAAAACCTTTGTTTCATACAATTGACAACAAACCACTGCCCACTTGGTATATTGTCACTCTTTCATCAAACTTTAAAAGCGTTATGTGCAACTACCGAACAAAGACTTAGATGGATATGTATTTGAAATTATCATGTACAAGGCTTTTCTAAATCATTGGAATTTCCGGGCTTTTATCCGTGTTACAGATTGTTTCTCTATAAAAGTATAATTTAATTATATCTCTCGAAGACTTGTATTTTCATCCACAGGTATTAACAAAGTTTTAAATTTGCTGGTATAACTCGAATCTCATACTTTGCGATTATGACAAAGATAATAACCTATTAAAAATCTTATTATTTTCAGAACTTTATCACAGCCTCAGAAAAGGCCTTTACGGTTGCCGTTTATTAAGTACAGACTTATTTTCGGGATAAAGTAAAACCCAGGGAAGGATTGGAGAAACTGTGAACCCAGCCGTAGAAAAGGTGGTATGTGCCGTGACAGGGGTAGTGGGAACGGATTGATTTTCTATAAAATTCATATTTTTTCCGTTACTATTGTTATTATCGCCATTGTTGGTTCTAGCTCCACCGGTGGTTAAATTTCATTGCTTGAATAATACCGCATCCGCGGCTAAGTTCGTATTATATTTCACCGCCTTAACAACGGCGAAAAATGGTTCCCGAAGGGTGGTTAAACGCCCAAAAGCAGTTTTAGAAACGACGCTGATGTGATAAGTTACTAAAGATCTAGCAATGTCGACGTCGACGTGTATACACTTTTCTTTACGCTTAGTTACTACCAATTATGAACATGAGATTATTTACGTCAAGTCTACTAATATATAGTAGCTTTCACGAGAGCAAAAGGTACATTGACTGCCTAATCTTCCATCAGCAATTTAAAACCGATCGTTAACACATATCAAGAATAATATTATGTAAAACATACAAACTTACACCTTATTAGGAATAAAGGATTCTATGAGAGTTACGTGAGTTTGAGTAAAGCAGAATAAAAGGTGGGGAAAAGTGGGGGTGAGGGAGGTGTCAGCTAAGGCTCGCTTAAGGCTTTTTTCAAACTAGGAGTTTACTTACTTGGATTAGGACACTACAGTTTTTAATACGTAAAATCCGTCGTCTTCATTAAGATTCCATTACTTAAATCAGTATGAAAACCATAGCCTTCATATAGGAAGTACAAATATACGAAAAAATACTGAGGAACAATTATTAAGTTGGGTATTAATTTATGAATGTACGAGGACACGGTTTCAATTAAGAGTAGCATCAATAAAAAGTTTCTTTTATTTGTTTTAAAGTCTGAATATACGGATATGACGTGTATAAGGGTCCTGCAATAATAAAAATAAGAACTTATAACAATGTCTTGAGATTTATACGCACTGTTTTTATGCGTTTGACTTCTGCCCTTCACATAGGCTTCTTTTTAATATTTTTACTTCACGGGAATCATTTCATAAAGGGCTTATATAGTCGCATTTTTGACGCAAACAGGCGCCAAGCGAGTATTAAGAACGCCACGTTTCAATTACCGAACAGGAATATATTTTGGAAGCTTAATAGTCTTTGAATTATGGGGAACTCCTAGATCTTGATTAGATGAATGGCCTGGAGCGCCGGGGGCCTTTAGAAGCCAACTGTGGACCCGGGTTCTGATCTCTCCCCCTGGTATATGCAGGGTTATTTCTTTGCATATAATGTTAAAAATTATTGAAAATATTTTCCAGAGACGGTAAGATATAAAAAAGAAATATTTACATGAATTAATATATCATAGGGCGTAAAACACCTATTACAGCTGTATAAATTTCTAAAGAGTAAAAGGTTGTAATTAATACCTTATTTCGAAAGTTCAAGATATGTTCCACTGGGATGTAATGATAAACGATATCTATAAAGAAAGCCAATAGCACCATAAATTAAATTCTTATAAAGAATTTTTCCAATGACCGCGAAACTGTAATTTTGATGAGTTCAAATATGATTTAAGCGAAATAGTTTTCATATTTTTTATGTTATTCTACTCAATCACATTATTATTGATATACGCACACTTTAATCTTCGAGAAAGTTTTATGGTACAATTGATGAATCTTTGAAGAAACATACGTAGTTTTTGAAATCCTGGATGAAATCTTTATAACTTTTTAAACACCGATGGCCAATGAAAGTAAAGCGATTCTTGAGTCTTTATATATGAGAATTAAAATGAAGAATCTTATTATGATAATGACCGCAATATATACAACTCTTTATAATAAGTTAATAACATTTAATTATGACGAAAAATAGTAGTTTTTGGGTATTACTCATTTGTTAAATGGGACCAAAATCTACAGTTATACGTCTTTTTTTCAAATACTGTGTAATTAACTCTATACCACGAAAACTCATAAGGGAACCCACGATATCTTATCATCATATTATATAAAGCCTTAAGTATAAAAACCGTCCAAATACTATTCGACGCAAATCGTACTTCATCGCGAGACTCAGTAACGATAACTATTGCATTCGCCGTTATACCAACCTTCAACCGATTAAATCATTATCATTGAGTCAACTGTCATTAAGATACGATTCAAGTCCAATAATGATTCTGTCAACCTATCGAAAAATCTATCAACATAATGAATATGATAAGATTTGGTAAAATCAACAAATATCTCATACTATTTTATAAACATAGGTATATCCTTTAAATTTTGATGCCGGATGAGACTAAAAACTACTTAAAATGAATTTAATCCGTTATTAACGGAAATCAACTTACCGCATATCCTAGACTCAATATTGAAAACATCTAAAAATATAGTATCCCACTATTGATAAACGAAAGCTTTTGAGAAAAGCGGGGATCGTACTGTAACATTTTCAATTTTATCGGTATGAAAATTCAACCTAAATTTCAATCATATAGGCAACATCTCGGCCACGGAAGAACTCATTTCGTCAATATAAATAAATACTAAATCATATTTGTAACCCGCATTACCGAATACTAAATAATTTTAAAAAAATCATTACATATATCTACACCTCAGAAAAACACCTAAACGGCTCCCTCCGACTCGTTGAAAAATATACCGTATCTGTGGATACTTTTGTATACTAATATTAAAGGTAGAAACTTCTATTGTTAGCAAGCGTGCGGGAGTGCTCTAGCGGGATGCATGGTAAGGAGTTTCTTCTTAGATAAGAGTATCAAAGCTATTATCTGAGGCGTGAACTCTATAGGTGCTTATTTTTCCTCTTATACCAATTATTACTATTATCCTTGAATATTAAATTGTTTTTTTCATACGTTAATGTATAGACAAAAACAAAGTATTTTTATAATTGTTAATAGAACTTGAGTGCATAAGTTTAGGTATATTAATTTCTATGTCAATCTTATTTTTAATCTTGATAATACAAGGGTTCATAATAGCGTTTAAGGTAAAAGTAATCTAGTCAACAAACATATAAACCCTATATTTATGAAAATTCAATATATTAGACTATAAAATCGATGGTTTATACCAGTCAAATCATATTTTTGGTGGATTTGATGAATACTTTACAAAGTATTAAACTCTTTTTTCTTTTCTATACGGGAACATTCATTTAGAAATAACCATTTCAAACATTATGATACTTTTGTATAGATAAATTTCATTTTTACCAAAATTTTACCCATTGTTCCAAAATCAAATTCCTATATTAAAACAATCAACAATCTATACCTTCAATGTCTCCTTAAATATATTGGTCGTAATTTCTGATTTGTGGCTATGAAGGAAAAGTAACGATTAAACCTTAAAAAAAATCATCTAGGTCCTAATTATTTCTGAAATGATTTTACCCAGAAAAACATTATCTGATATAATTAGGAATTGTTGATAGGTTTTTATCGTTGCAACGTAGTCGATTCGAATTACTGTGGTTGAAGTAACAATTTCTGCGTTAATATTGTTGATTAAGATGTGTTGGTTCTAAGTTTGGCAGACTGCTTGCCCGTCTGCACATTAATTTTTAGGGCCAAACACTTTGGCCTGTGCCCCACTTCGAAGTGGGCACCTACTGTTGCGCTCGTGTCGGCGACTCTGTTTACGACCATAGCTGTGGTCCGAACAATTATTACTATCGTGGCAACTACCCTTACTGTCACCGCAGAAATCCCTCATAACGATGCTTCTCGCGAGGCTTTTTACAAGCCTTGAGAGACTCCCGGTTGCACTCATAAATACGGTATTTATTTTTACTGGATACGTTATCATATCTATTTTTATCCCTATATTCTTTCTGAAACTTGTCCTAAATTAAGCGCGAGATGTAATTTGTTTGTCTTTTTTTGACGTCTAGTTCATGGAACAAGTAATAATGGCCCGTAACTTCAAAAAACTGATTTAACTTATTGCATTTTCTTGTTATATATTCTTATAACGTGTACTTAATATTTTGAGCTGTACATTGGGTTAAATCGCGAGGCCAGAAATGATTCATTGTTGGTCGTTGTATTAAACTCATTGTTATTTATTTAATATAAATCGTTTATGGCTGGTAAATATCGAACTTCGGCTTGAATATTATAATGAAAGGCGAAATAGTTCTTCTTTCATACTTTAAAACAAATGCTAATTTCTTAAACTTCTTTTTCATATAGTTCTGCTCATATTGAAACATTTGATAAATATTCATAAATATATCGAAACCGATTTCAGTAAATTTCCAACGCTCTTTATTTAAAGAACTATGTATTCTACAAAAACATGGCGAAAAGTAATAATAATATACCAAAAACTGAGATAAGCAAGCTTTTTTCCTGTGGGTTAAAATTCAGAAAACTTTCCAAACGAGTTCAACTACTCTAGATACTAGTGAAAGTGACATCTAGTCTAACCGTACAGATTCACAAGGGAAATTGTTCCAGGTATTTGGGGTGATACAAACCAATTTCCGCGGGATTAGAACACTATCAACTCTTTTTAACGGAGAAATAAGGAATAGAAGTATAGAAATCCTAGAGACCTCAAGGACGTTCAAGATTAAAAAGATAAAAAAGAGGACTTTTAGAATTGCGAGGACGTGAACTTTGATATGGTGTCCATTTTCTTGTAAAAGTATGAAAAAGACTAGCCTAAATATTTTCATTGTTAACAATTTATTAATAGATACTAGTATTAAGAGCATTCAAACTTTTATTAGAACTTGTATTTATATATATCATTTGTTATTTAAGTTTTCAAACACTTTTTTTAACGACGGTCGTGTTAACGAGTATAAAGTGTTTTACTGGGTCAACTATCGTGTGAAAACGAAAAGTACTATGTGTCGAAACCAACAACAAATTAGACAAATATAACCAAGTGAAAGTGAGTGATAAGAAGGAATCAGAAAAAGTAAACCTCGTTAATAGGTAACGAGTTTTATATGGATTTAATGGCGGCTAATAATTAGGTTTTCATCACAAGAAAAAAAAAATTTCTCTTGCTTATGGAAACAGAAAAATAATCAGGCTTAAAGGATTTACGTCTTCTATATTTATGGTAACGAAGACCTGATGACGATGACATGGCGATGGCGATAATGCTTTAAGGTTGTTGCAATGCTCCAATTCTTAAAAAAAGTAATAAGGAGAAAAATGTTTAAAACGTAAAGGTTAAAAGAAAGTTGGAAGAAAGGGGACAATTTGTGTGAATGGAGACCTTATTGTTCTGAAAAGTTCCAAAGCTAGTAACTTGTACAGTTTATTTTTACAACGGTTTTCAAAATTTTGATACCTCGTAACTTTTAGTTTTACAGCTTCTAATTGTTAGTAAGACTCACGATGAAAACGATTTGTGTTAGTTTCAGTAAAATAATTTTATGATACAGAAACCAGAAACTACGAGGGCTCTGAACAGTGCTGAGCAGCATATCTAAAGGCGCAGGCATGCGCTTTACTTCTTTACAAGTATATGAAGTATGTACCCTACTATTTGTACATATGACTTCGTTTTGGAATATTATAGGTAATTCGTTACTTTTCGGAGACCCGTTTTTAATCTCCAACTGAAAAATAATATGCGTCATTAGAAAAAAAAAAAATTGAGCTTTCCCGATACTCCAATAACTTCAATAAAAAGTTATTCCGTAAAATCTCCATTGTCTTAGCATTAACAGAAAATTTGAAAAGAATTAAGTTTATTCCGGCAATGTGGATGATAAAGTTCAAGAACGCTAGGAACCTATCAATTCATAATATATTCAAATCATATGGTATACACCTTTTCGTCAACTAATTATGAAACATAATGCCATCAAAAAATGTTGCCGAATACACGATGTTAAAAATTAATTTATAATATGAGCGGAAAACGTTCGTCGACATATAAAAATATAAACTTTTTTGTTCTAGTAAACTTCAATTTTGGGAGGCTATGGCATAAATCCAGCAAGAACAACTGAACTTCTCTAACATATTCAATGCAAAGTATGTCATATCGTTATATCGTACGTATTTGAAGACTTGGTATAACCTATTAACGGCTGGTTGATTATAAAATCGAAATAGTTCATGTATTTTAAGTTCGGTCAATTTTATTACCGTTTACTTTCAAAGTATGTAGTAAAACTTTTTGTATCCAAATTTAGAATCGAACAAAAAAAAACTTGACTTTTTCTTAACCAATTAATCAATATGGATATTAAACTTAATGAGAAGAATGTTAATATCGTCTAAATTAAAAATGAATTATATGAAGGATTCTACCTCTTCAGTAATAATACATCCAACAACTATTATGTAGTCCTTAATCTTATGGGCGAAAATTTGTTACCTAGGTGAAAACTCACCTTATTTTTTTCAGTTCTTTACCGTTAATCTTCCTAAGGTTATTAATTTCATCTAGTAACACGATCTAGGATGAATTCCTTCGGTTCAATATTCTACTACCACTTTACCCTATATAATTATTTAAAACTTATACTTTAGATAACGATCACGAAAAAAATTGTTGATAAGATTAGGGGCATAACCTTTGTAATGATGGTAAAAGTTATCGTATATCAAATGATTAGGAACGACATCATCATCGTATAACTAAATTACTTTGGAAAAATATCTTAATACCATCCTTCATGCGTTAACACGTTTTTTTTAATTCATAAACAAGTTTTATCTCTACAATTTGCGACAAAATCCAAATGAATCTTTTGAAAAGAAATAGAACATCAAGTGTAATATATTATATGCTGTTTATAAGGATCAATAAAAATGCTATAACTTAAACAATTATGTGACTTGATTCAAATAAGAAGCTTATTATCACTTTAATGATGATAAAGATTACAACTACTATGTTGGTTTAAACTTTAATTATTTTGTTATCAACTCTATAGCTTCAAGTCCAAAGGGTTGAAACCATATCTTGAATTCATAAATATACTGTACTTACGGTCGATAAAATACGCAATGAAAAGTTAATCTTGGTTTAAGTTACTATAAGCGTTTCTTAAAGGATATATACCGACTTAAGGTATATAAACTATTACAGTCATAAACAAGAATTGTAACTGGCTAAAAAAAACCTTTTATAAGTATTTGTTGTGAGTTATAAGGCGAATTGAAACTCTTGAACGCTTGAAATAACCATATTTAGTTGCTTACGAAATGTGGTTTCGCCAACATATACCTTCCTCGTTACTTACTCACATAAAATCACCTTGTTCAACATCTAGTTATCGATAAACATAAGCATTTTATCCTTTTTAATTTCAGCTATTATTCTCGTCCATCATATAGTAACTCACTACATATAGTATTATTTAGGGTAAATATTGTATTCGAAATAAGTTTTCATTCCTCATACATTTTACAGAAAATTTGTTCCTTAATTTGCAGTATTAGGTTATGATCCCGGTTTCAATTTATGAATATTTTTGGAAATGATAATTCAGAAAATAAAGGATAACTTTCCCTTTCTTTGTAGATATAAAAATATCGGTAATATGTTCATATTACACAGATTATAGGGTTAAATGTTATACTTGGTTTTATAGGTACAAATAGCAACGGAATCTGTAAAAAAGAAAGTTTGCCATATTAAAATTGTTGACCGGTTGATGAGATAGATCGCCATAATGGTCACGATTACCGATGGTATTTTATATCGTCAACTCAAATACAAAAGTTTGAACATGACGGTGGTATAATTATTCGCTAGTCAATTAACATAAAAATTAAATTCCTGTAATATGACCTATACTAAGACTACATGTGAAGACGTATTTTCCTCAAGTTCTTCGTAATGGACTCACCTGAAAATTCACTTTCAGTAATAATTTACTAATATTCACAATATTTATTTATTAAGAGTTTGATAACGAGAATGCTCATTCTTTGTACCGAATTAGCTACCGCTACTTCAAGTACTCTTACTTTGCTAATGATGTATTCGGCATTCCCCAAAAAGTTTAAACTAAATAATCAATCAACAGGTTCCTTATTGTTGGGTAATGAAAAAGGTTTCCCCGGGGTGTTGAAAGTTTAATTGAATTGGTTATTAGAAAGTAATTCCCTAAAACATATATAAAATCGTTAATAGAACCTAACAATCCCTTTTTCTTTCCATTATAAGTTTTAACACTAATAATTTTCAAGGTAATCTTCTAGTTAAGTCAATTCAAAACAGATTTCAACTAGTACGTTTGATGATTTATTGTGAATGAAAATTTCACGTTTACAAACATCTTGCTTTCGCTCAATCGTTTTACTTTCAAAAAATCATTAAAAAGATGACGATTATTTAAATGTTGAAAAACTTACGGAAATCTTGGTAAATGAGGGTATCTAGGTCAAGCTTTGCTCCAGAATCCGAATCGAGGATGTTATAGCCTCCGTAATTATTCATGTGATTCTTAATTGAAGTTTTTTTTTGACATCATAATACAAAAGGTTTTCGTTGTAATACTTTTAAAAAATAAGTCTGAGAGTTTTAATTACCTTTTTATGTGTCACACTTCTTACGTTGTTGATGATGTGGCTATAAAGTTAATATTGATTGAGGTATAGTAAATAATTAACAATTAAAAGCGGTATAATATAGTTTTTTCATCGTAACTTAATGATATTTAATTTTTTTCCTCGGCGTAAATAACTTTATGTTTGGAATTGAGTGTTCAATTTACGATTTTATAGTATTGGGGGCCCAGTGTTGTGAATAAGGTAGAGTTGAGTTTTAAAGGTTATAAATCATTTGTTGCGAAAATCGTTATTTGTTATAAAGTTCAATACTTCACTGTTTCTTGAGTTGTAGTAGTAACTATTAATCAGTTAACAAACTGTACGAATCTTGGTTACTTAGAAGTCATTTCTTATGAATTTGAGACTGTAAAGAGTTATTTTTTTCCCTTGAAATTAAAAGTGTGTGACAATGACATCCTTTTTTTTAATAAAGAAACTGTCCTAATATCTAATCGCTCGTAGAAATTGAAGCAATAAAAAAGTCTTGTATATTTACTACTGTTAAAAATCATGTTAATAGTAAAAAACTTTCGCTAAAATCTTTTCCCTACCATGTAATATGATGCATAGAAGAAAAGTAGCTTCTTCTTTTATATATCATATATAGACCTCACTCAACAAGTACTGATCGCTATTAATAGTATTATAAACGTTGCAAAGCTTTTGATTAGAATCGTAATCCAAGTAATATTAGGTTTTTATAGTCTAATTTCATATAATTCCATCTCAGTTTAGGAAATAGTTAGCTGGTCCTCATACTACTATATGTAGACAATTACTGTCTTACACTGCACATTGAATCATACAATTTACTGTAATCAACTTTCAGCTGCACAGTTAATTATGACCATACTAGTCTTGATTGCTATTATATTTAAAAAAAATTACGAATTTACACGAATTGAATAATTTGAAAGATAGGAATATTAGTGATTATATTGGCGAAGCCATGATTCGTCCTGTTCCCATTTATAAATATAATGAAGATGGTGAGGTTTAGATAGTACAAAAATATGGTACTAAATAGAAGCCGGTGTTCCTGAAACATTCTTCCTGTAATCAATTCCGAGAAGACGGTATTAAAATTACAGAATAAATATAATACTTTCGAAACCGAATGAACTCCAATAAAAATATATTTCACTATATTATATATAATGAATTTTTACACAAATAACTGGTTGTCGTAACGGTCATTATTTTCCGTATCCAATTATTCTGTCACAATGTGTAACGAAATTAGGGATGTTCTTCAACAGTTCAATGACATTACGCCTAAAATTTGCAAAGTCATTGAAAAATTGTGAAAATATAGCTAAAATATCTAGTAGTTACCTGTAACTTATGTTTTTTTAACAAAAGATAAATTTTGAACGATTTCATATATTTTTCAAGGAATATATAATGAATAATTGTTTTCATCCTTATTAATGAAACTAACCTTCGTTTAGAACCTTCTATTGATATTTTTGGAATTGATGAACGGATAAACTTATTAAGGAATATACATGGCCAATATTATGAAGCTTTACAGCGCCCACTTTTCGAGGAGATTTTTCAATTTTAGTTGTTATTAATACAATGAGTTGATATGCACTCTATTCAACCAAAAAATCACTAATCGGCTTTACTACAAATTCAATCCTATCTGGTGACAACTTTTTGGCTATGAAGATTGTCGTTGACCCAACGCACCTCCCGAACAACAGTATATTCAAAAAAATCCCTTACAAACAACGATTACGTCCCTCTTTCCTTATGTACACGTAGCTCTCCCAACTAGCATTACGTTATAACCAAAGTTTGTTTCCTTTTACTTTTCAAGGTCTTGATTTTTTTCTCTTATAAAAGTTCGCTTTTGATGACCATTTTATGATTCTAATTACTTATACCGGTATTTTGCCCGCTCAACGGAGTCCTCGACTTTTCTTTATATAGATTTAACGATTTACTGAAACCTTTTCTCGGTATATTACTTGCTTAGTAGTATACCTCCTTTTACGTTCTTTTGCACTCCTTAAGTTTACAGTCCGTAAAAAGAATGTGGCTTACCAAACGAGTTCCAAATTACATGTTTTCTATAGGTCTTTACACTATTTCAGGACAACTGTAAAATATTCGATGTGAGTAGGCGTCAAACAGGGACTATTTCAGCCGAAAATCACGGTACAATCAATGTTAAAGGTTTATATGGGCATGATGTTACGGGATTATATACTATTAAGTACTTCAAGACTTTATTTAAAGTTAGGATTAAAGGTTTTCCTCTAGTAAAGGTTTGATTTGTAATTTAGTTTTCTAAGTTAACGTTGTGAATCAAAGGTGATAAACTTTGCCATATTATTAATATACCGGGTCAAAACCTTTTCGAAACACCTAGAAATACCTACTTTCTTTCTGGCACGTGGGTAAACTTATCCAAACGCGGTCAACATTTGTAATATTATTAGATTTATATTTCTTTGTCAAAATCAATCTTGCTGATACAATTCACTATTCATATTCAAGAATCACGTGTAAAATATTACCCTGAAATTAGCGATTAGTTTATAAGATAATTTTTCACTTTTATTTGTTTAGTTTCAAGGAAGGAATTTTTTTTTTTTTCAATTTTATGTTTCATAGATGATGAAGTGAAGCTTGGAGACGGTAATTTGTAAAAGGAAAGGTTGTTGTAGGGTAGGAACACCCAAGATGCGTGCCTTGATACCGATATTTATACTTAGTTTACAATAGCAAGGGTTAAATAATACTGAATATACCAAGAACTGCCAGGTAATAGTAAATTACAGGAAAAAAAAAACTCCTTCTACGTTCGTTAGGTATCATAAAAATATCATTTCTTTAATTTCTTTGTAAGAATATTGTCACGGTGGATAGAAGACGAAAATATTTTAAGTTGATACATTGCTTTTTCATCTTCTCAATAATTGTTGGTGTTAATATGTATTCCTTTTGATCTATGTCAAACTCTATAATATTTACAATTGTAGTATATTATTCATAAACGTAATAATTTTTTCTCTTTCGTTTTCTGAAACCGTCACCTAGATTTCATATTATTTAATATGAGAATATGACTGTTTATATAAATAAATAATAGACTATTTGTGGATATTATTATGTACCTTAATAGATAGTATATTTAAGTGGTAGTTCATTATGCTGTAAGGTATACTCTTGTAATATGAAAAGATCACGTGTTATTTTACAGGCTATACTCTTGCAGCGTATATGATAAAGTGGCACGCTACATATTACAGTCTCATGCGAGGAGCGGTCTAGAAGGGGCGTTCCAGAGTGGTACATTTTAGGTAAGGACTTCTAAGCCCTTACTCGTGGTATGCATCTCTGGATAATTTTTCTTAATCATCATTTTACTTCTATACTACAACTACCAATTTTTTTGATTACTCTTTCAGGACCTTATATTTACGTGAATATTATAGGCTTAAAACCTTACCAATACTAATTATTAGCCGACTAGATCGAAAATAAATAGCCTAGGAAAAAAGAGACAGACACACGTTAAATATCTATAACGGGATGCTATAACGGTTATAATTTCTTGTGCTTTAACACTACGCCTTATAAGAACCATATGGGAGTATGGAATTACGCGAGAACGCTGAGAAACCCGACGCGTTACAAGACTATAAAATCTGAGGTAACTTTAAAAGATTACCCTCGTTCTTTTTACCTTCAACTTGCATTGACGCTTTAAACGAGCAATAAAACCCTTTTTAAATGGCGTCCTATCACGCATCAGGCCACGTAAGCTACAAGCTACCAAGTTTCGGAACCCTTCGCTAGGTCCTATCCGATTTTCGATAATCCACACCGATCGCCTCACCAAAATCGAATCAACATAAATAACTAAACCTACCGCCCTAATATTATCGGTTACAAACTAAAAAACCAACTGATTTCTTCACCAATTTCTGCTACAGTATACTAATACGGATCGAATACCAAAAACTGGATTACATAATTACACCTCCTTTTGTCCTACTTACTTTCCTACATTCGCCTTGTACATTTTAAGTTAATCATTGTAACGTTTGAAGTTTTACGAGCTGTTTGGCTAATATAGCGTTACTAACGCTAAGAAAACTAATTTGAAACGTTTAACTAGTCCATAGTGATGCCATATTTACGTATAGTTTGAAATTTATATACGTTAGCTGTACTAGTAAGTTTTATTACAACCGTTTCAATTACCTTATTTCTTTTACATTTACAAAACTGTCCATAACTTCGAATTACCATAGATTGCACACGAACTACTCTTTACTTATATAAAATAGTCACATTAGTAACAAACCAGCTAAGTGCTCACAACTATATAAATTACTTTCTCATATATACTTTGATTCGAAGCCGTATTCGTAAACATTTGGACCTTAACCTTTGTGATAACAAAATCAAGTCTTTAGTAAAGGATTTGGACTCTTATACAGCAAACACCTACGTTATGAATAAAATTTTCAATTAATCTAATGGCGAAATTAAATTACCCGATTTATTCAATAATGTTAGGCCAGACTTTGCGGACTGGTCACTAGATATGTGGCGAATGGTGGATGGTATGATTGTAAAAATACTGCGGTAACAATTACAAAGTAAAGGTATTCAAACACCCGGTGAAAGTAATAGCCGTATCGTAAAAGCCTTGTCTACAACGGCAAGCTAATACAAATGCCGAAATAAACGAACGAATAAATAAGAGAAGAAAAGTTTGTAAAAGGAATTTACTCGTTAGAATGCCAGAAATACCTACTTAAAATAAAGCTTCAAGTAGAAAGAAGGCTGCGAAAGGAAGAGAAGGAACGCCTAAGTGGGCTACAAGGAGGAAAAAGACTGCCAGGAAAAGAAGACATGTGTTTACAGTCCTAGTCACAGCAAAAGAAAGGAGGGCTAAAAAAAACAAGGAGGCGAAGAAAGGCCTGGACATTACACGCTTCCCAAAAAAAAAAAAAAAAAAAAAAAAAAAAAAAAAAAAATCTGGCTACGTATTACTGGCTACGACCTCAAAAAAAGGAGGGGCCAGGTATAGAGTCCGGACCACACCAATAAGAAAAAGAAGGAAAAGGGCTTCAAAAGAATAAAAGGCTAGATACGCAATTTCTACCTGACTACGAATTACAAGATTTGCCACAAATACAACTTCCAACCAATTACGAATCATAAGATCTGCCATAAATACAATAAACATACCGGTCGCTTATTTCAAAATCGGCTACAATTACAACATTTTTGCCGATCATTTTAGGAAAATCTACTACACTATATCAATCTGAGCGGATACTTCAAAAGGAGGAATAACCAAATACTTTATACGCAACTAGGCCTTTACAAAAAAACAAAAGCGTTTTTGTTACTACGGAAACAAGCCTTCTACCTACGGAAATGAGGTAACTAAAGTAGTATATTAATATTACTTTCATCTATGTAAACCACCTTGAATTACGTATTTATAATAAATACGTTGCTTCTAACATTTGTTACCACTATCAACGTTACGAGGAAGGTTACGTAACCTACTTCGTAACGTTACTACTTTACTATAAGAAAAAGAAAAGAAGAAAAAGAAAAAAGGTTAACCTTAAATAATGGCATATACCACTGTGACTATTAATTAGTAATATCGTTATTATATAACTAATACATACCACGCGTTTACATTATTACTATTAGATTATGGATACGATCTAAATTTAAACTATTATTATTATATACAAAACGCACAAAAAAAGAAAAAAAATTCGCTTATAAGGATATTATTATATACCTTTCTAAATAGTATATTTAGGTAGTAGTACATTACGTTGTAAGTTATATCCTGTAACATGATACGATCACGTATTATGTTACAGGCTGTACTCTTGTCACGTATATAATATCGTGACACCCTGCAGATTACAGTCTCATGCGTGGAGCGGTCTAGAAGGGACGTTCTAGAGTGGTACATTCTAGGTGAAGGCTTATAAGCCCTTGCCTGTAGCTTGCACCTCTAGATGCTTCTTTTTGATATATCATCATCTTTTATACTACAACTACCAATCACTCTAATTACTCTTCAAAGACCTTATTTTCACGTGAATAATATAGGCTCGAGACCTTACCGACACTATGAGTATAAATGGAACCTATAATATTTAGCATTAAAGTAGGTAATATATCAGGTAATGACAATCAACTTAAAATAGTCTAAACAAATTATAATGATTCGGTTCAAATATGTGATGATATTATTATTAACAATGTCCCTATAGTTATAAACAAGATATATAAAATTTCTTTTTCTAGATTTTGCAATTATTTTCACATTTGGCATATTTTTTTTAAAAAAAATCATCTTTTCATTATGTATACGCCACGTGGAAAATAATGCCATGTATTTCGGATGTTTGAAACTGATATAGCTGATAATAATGTGTGGATCGAGTTGGGTGTAAAGGGTTTTTATGAGAGGTAATTTAATAAATTGATTTTTATAGTCAAGTTGAGAGTTGGGATTATCTATCTGAAATAAAGGATTTGGGAATGCCTTCGTGGTTTTGGTCCTTGTTTGAGGTAGGCCTTGTGTATTGGTGGAAGGATAGGCTTCGACATTGCCGGGTATTTAAGTCAATTTCTGTGACCTTTGGGCATCAGTTGACCTTCGTTTAACAACATCAATTTGTGCTGGTCCTATCCCCTTCACTTCATGAAGCACGGTGGGGAGTAGGTCCATCGGGTCGGCCCGCCCAATAGAGTTTGCAACGTCATTTGATCTTCATGAATCTCGGCACGTTTCACTATCACGTATCTTCCGTTTATACGCCATCCACAGTGTACGTGTCGTCCTACTGAGCAACCTTACCTACCGCTTACCAATGGCACAGCCCCTTCCCGACTTCTCCAACATCGAGCTTTTCCCCTCCTTCGCCACCCTCCCCGAGCAGGCCCTCGACGCCGCCGCCCCACCCTCATGGCATCTCCTCTCCCAGGTTACGGCGGACATGACGCTCACGCAGCCGACGCTCGTGCTCGCGGACCGCGCCGGGCGCACCTTCGCGCTCGTGTTCGACGGCCTCGCCCGTGACGCGCTCGACCTGCCGCGTCTCGGCTTCCGCGCGGGCACCACCGCGGTCGTGCCCGGCGGCGCGGCGGCGCGCGTGCCGCCGCCCGCGCGGGCTGGCCACCCACAGCAGCGCAGCTGCGTGCGCGTCGCGGCCGGCCAGGCCGCGCGCGTCGCGGCCGTCCCGGCCCCGCTGGCGCGAGTCCTGGCCGCCGGCGGCCAGGTGCGCGGGCCCGCGTGCGGGACGTGCGGGGACGGGGCCGGGGCCCGGCTGCGGAGCTGCACGGGATGTGGGCGGGTGGCCTATTGCAGCAAGGTAGGGCCTCTCTCTATGTGTGGTCGTGTGGCCGTGGCTAACACAAGACCTCACCTAGGAGTGCCAAATAAAGGGGTGGGCTGAGGGCGGCCACAGGAGTGACTGCAAGATGCTCAAGGCTCTCAGCGACTGCTTCACATAGCGGCCCGGGCTCAGCCTCGGCTCAAACATGTTCAACCCCGAAGCAGCAACCCCGTAGCAGCCCATCTGCGATAACGCACAACGCCAAGATCCCCCCCAGCCGTGGGAGCCTGTTCAACCCCGATCCCCGACTTGCTCCGTCTGCATCATCTCGTACATGACCTCAGCCCGCGTCGTGTACCCAGTGCCCTTCACCACATCATCGCCGGCGAGGTAGCGAGCCCGATGCTGGAAAGCCAGCACCCGAACTGCCTTTGGACCCACGTCAACCATGAGCTGGGTGTCACTCGACACGAACGACGTGGTCCCTCCAACACGCTGGGCCCCTGCCCTAACTCTGCTGTCGAATCTTCCAGATGCAGGTGAATATCGAGGAAGGCCTTGGCAATCCTGCCATCCGCCGGCTCTCTAGAGTCGCTGTCACAGTGTGCTGCAAGCCATGCCTGTCGGCCAGGTCCGCAATGCCGGGAGATCGAACGAGTCCACCCACGCCCGATGAAGTGCCCCGCGTCATACTCGAGCAGGCTCCTCCGCTTTTTCAGCCCCGTCACTTCCCCCCTTGAAAATCTCGTCATGATCCAAAAAGAAGGACGCGATGTCGTATGCTTTCGCGTCGTTGACTGAGAGCGTGTCGCCGGGCACGGTGGTCTTGGAGGAAGGTGAGCATATTAATGAAGATGGTGTTGGAATAGTATTACATGCAGTGCAGTAGGTCAACTTTACTTGCAGTAAATTTGACCGTACTGCAAGTGTATTGCTTTGTGGAGACTTACCGCATTGGGTGTAAGTCGAGTGCAGTACGCTGCACTTCACTCTAGGACACGGGCCAAGCAATTGGCCATTCAAATTACAGTGCAGACCGGCTAGCGGTCTGCCAAACCTAGAACAATACATCCACCATCTGACCACGCAATACTACTGTTACTTCGACCAATCGAATCGACAACGTTGCAACGTCTAAGGCCTACCAACACTAATCAGTGCTTTTTAGGTTAAGCACAAAGAAACTAAGTAAAAGAAACTGCTTTCCGATTACGTTCTACGGCTATGGCAGCTAGAGTAAAGGAAAGATTCTTACGAAAAGTCTGTATTAGTACTGTGTCTGTCTCAACGGCAGGAAAACAAAAAAGACTTCTGGGCTACGTCTGTCTTACAACGGCAATCTAGAAGTTAGCAATGGTATCATTATTAAAAACATCAAGAAATCTTGATTAATCCTTCTTAAAAACGATAAAATTAATTGTCAAATGTCTTAAAATTCGGCAAATTCACAACCGGCTAAGTTCATAATACTACGGGTGCTACTACTACAAAACCGATGAAATCTTTACGCTAAATAACTATAACAAATAATATTTGACCTTTACCATCACTAACAACCTTCAACCCTACCCTTTACACCAAACCTTTGCCTTACTTTAATCTTTTTCATTCCCTACATCACGTTAATCATTAAGTTCGCTACTTGAAGCGAAAACATCAAGTTGTGTTAAAAAAAGCCACGTCACGCAACTCCACACCAAATCGTCAAGTTCCCACGCGACTTTACGTCAAAACACCAAGTTCCTACGCCCAAAATCACCAAACCCATCGCTTTACACGACCTACTAAGTTTTTCATCGACGTAAACCTCAAAATAACACCCACTTAAAAGATTTAGAAAAGAATTGACGCTCTAAAAACCCTGTTCATAAAATTTTGCGACAAAAACTTCAAGAGACAAAATATTACCGAAAAATTAACGTAAAAATACCTTACAACTTTATCGGCTACTAAATAATAAAACATAACAATACTAAAAACCTTAATTACGCCGTGAATAATGCCTATAACGTTTATGACAAGTAAACCATTAATATATAAACATTAATTTAAGAAGGGGTTAAATTAAGGGTTAAAATAAAACTGAAAGGTAAGAAATTCATATTCACACAAAAGGTATTATAAAGCTAACGTAAAAAATTGTTGACCTAACCCAACTTTAAAAATACCCTTGAAAACGAAATATAAAAAAAGGATATTAAAAATTATCACTACCTTTACACGCGATTCAAAGGACCTCCCCTTCACTCTTTTTAATTAAGTTAACTCTTTTCACGCGTTAACGATGAAAAACCAATTAATTTTTTCGACAATTCAATACCCCTATGTAACAACGCGGAATAGGCTCTTAGCGGCCGTAGGACATGTAAAGCAACGGCTGCTAATACGGCCAGATGTATTAATATTAGTGTTTCACATCAGTAAATTTAATAGGATCGTCAAACCATCCAAAACCTTTAAGTATTTATCACCCCTTGATAATTTAATCATTTAAACCCTTATGAACTTATCCCATTAAAATTTACCTACGTGCGAGAACCTACCATATATCATAATATAAGACTTTACCTTTACCCTAACAATACACCTTACTGCTTACACAACTTTAACATTCGCGATTGTTACGAGAACCACACGTTTGGAGGTATTATACCAAATACAAAGAAAACAAGGTACTTTATAAAAGGCTAGTCGCAATATATCACACTTCGAATGGAAAACATTATAGCCACTGAATTTAATCGTTACAATACTAGTAAAGCTAAAATTATCTTTAACTCAAGCGAATAATTATTATTATTAGTAATAATGGTAATTCAAACTGTTATTAGAATAATTACGTTTTATATCCTCAAATCTCCTATCAATTTCCTTTTCTACTTAAATGATATAAAGACCCTCAGTATCAACTTTGATGTTAAGGTAGATAAACTGGTTAAGAACGGCTAAAAGTTTCCACTCGCTTTTAAGTAAAGGTACCAATAGATTCATTTTTATGGTCCGGAAAAAATATTGATATATCTAACGAAGCTAGAAATACGTTAATTATACTGACAATTCAATTACCTAACCGTTAACAGGCTATATAAAGTCCTAGAGTCTACAAAGCGTAACGATATGGAATACTTTACCCTAAAAGCCATTGAAAGGCTTCATCAACATTGCCAAACGTATGCATAAGCACTCTGAGAATTTAAATTCATATTGCAAAACGACAAGGACGTTGACTAAGAAATCTTTATTAATGTAGTTTTCTAAAATAACAAGCATATTTTTCATATCGTCCATTTCTAAATTTCTCTTTACAGAGCTAAGTTTCTAAAATTTATTTCGGAAAAGAACGTATAGGAAACGGTAAAGATACTATAAATTGACACGTACCTAGGTATATCTAACGTTGTCGTTTACGACACTGGTTCAAGCTTTACCGCGGTAAAATTTTAAAAGGATACTAATATAATAGGTATTTAATATAAATAGATACCTAAAAAAACCCATTAAAGCATTGAAAGGTGTAAAGGGCGCATTCTCTACTTCGCCGAACGTATAATTTCCTTATATTATGGATTGAATACTTTATGGATCCAGAGGAACGTTTATAAATGGCAATCAAAAGCTTTAACGATACCGTAGGCGCGGACGGTTTAATACTAATGTTTTTAGTCCTCAAAACGTAACTACGTTTAAAGAGTGAATATACGCCCTCGAAAAGTATTAAAAAAAGTGTTACGGTTTACAACAAAGCTTTAAGGGAACTGAAAAGGGAGTTCACGCGCCGCCAGGTCAATAACGCCTCCAACACCAAAAACGACCCTTTAACAATCGATATTTTTGCTTTACCGTTACAAAGTAAAGTTTTCGCATGACGGGAGCTAGGCAAATTGAAGGGCCTATACAAGATATTAAGTGTCACAAGCTTTAAGGGAATTGTTAAAATTATTTATAGTTTTATATCCTTTCAAACTATTTAGGTTCAGCCCGATATCAGAGCTATTAAAGATAAAGACCTCCAAGCCATTTAAGCCAAACGACCGAACTAATACGAACCTCTTTCACCCGTTATCGAAAAGCTGATAAAACGCCGCCGGTGCGGACGACCCCCCAAAAGATATTAAAAAGAATAAATACATATCAGGTCATATCTAAAATACTATTTAGGAGAATAAAAAAGAAAATGATAAAGAAAATCTGATACTAAAACACCGAATGAAAGGATTTAGTAAGATTTCTGGCAAGCCCTTTAAGGAAAGTAAAAAGGTCGAGATTAATAGCTTACTAACTCGAAAATTTATATAATTCGTATCTGTTGTGCTGTGTGTACGTACGAACGTATGGTGGTATTCCAGTCGGTATTTGAAGGTAAAGACTAAGTAAAGATAGGAATCTATCAGAGCATAATAACAACAAGTATCATGTGCTCACGAGAAGGTTGAATTATGAGAAGATAAGGCGCACTCATGAGTAGGCATTCTCGTGAGAAGGCACGAGACTAACTGTTAGCAAAACAGCTAAAAGACACATAAGACCCCTTTGGCAAACACAATAAATGATGGAGGAAAAAAGAAACAATAATATCTTCGTTATTTACCTCTCAACTTCCTATTATTCCTCTCACAGGCCTTAATGAATTCCAGGATTTTCAAATCTAATACCGGTGTCCACTCTTCATCGCAAGCCATAAAGTCTTTCTATCTGAGAAAATATTGATTTTGATCTCCTTTGCGGCGGCATCGATCCACTCGTTTAGATAACATACATTCCACTTTTCAGTTTTCGACATCTGATCTGTCATTCTTATATTTAACTGGCGTTGGTGGTGGCGCGATTCTTTCAAATGAATCGTTTACTAGGTTTAAATAGGGTATTTAATAAGCAATTCTAATAGTTGGGTAAACACGTGAGTTTGGTTGAAAGTCTAAAGTAAAAGCCAAATCATAAACATTTTTTACATTTGTGTATAGTTTTATACGCGATAGTGATAAATTTTGTTTTTTTGTCTAATGGCTTACAGGTTTTTCCCTACTTTAGCTTCACTTTGTTCCATACTCAATATTTATGTTAATTATCATTTTAATCGTATCGTTTCTTTGTATGAATAGTAATAATATCTATTGTTCATTGTGCATCTTGTCATAAATGTTCCCGTATAAAGCGAGTTTTCATTTATCAGCGAGGTTAAATTGTTATATGAACATTAACTGATGCCGTACGCTTGAATCCGAATAAGCACTCGTAAGAAGTGACTTTTAAAGTACGTAAGTAAATATTATTAAAGTTTCACTCCGAGGCCGCTATAATATTAACCAAGTATTGTTTAGGATATTTAGCGATAAAGTTGGGTAAAACCAATTAAAATAAGTAATTCTTTCTCTCTACTTGCCTATTTTCTTATAAATAATAGGCTACCATCATTATTAAATGTGTCTCAAATCCTGTTCACAAACTTTGCCAGTAAGTTCATATAAATTTAACATCTTTATCCGGGATAATTTGTCGTAGATAAGGCTAGTCGTATTATAGGAATTATCAAACTTTCCTAGACTCGGGCTGTTGGCCATTAAGCCTATAGATTACGTAAATATGTACGTAATGAGATGGTTAGCACCCGGCCTAGGCTTGGCTCGGGTACAGATAGGGCCCGATCCGAGTACAGGTCGGATACGATCCGTATACAAATAAGGCACAGTCCGTATACGACACGTGTATGAGCACGTGACGAGCAGGGTATTATCCCTATTTAAGGGCCTTTTACGTTACGTTATGGTAAATATTTTTAGTCTTGTTCCATACTTTAATAGTAAATCCAATTTATCACCTACTTAGCTTACTACTATAGGTAGGATTATAATATATTATCATGGAGTTTATTTTTATTTTTCGAAAGAATATTATTTATAATGAATGAATCGATGAAAAACGTTAATAATTCGGCGTTACACTTAAATATTATGAGTAAAGATAGGCCGTTGGCAAATACCTTGTCTTCAACCTTTATAAATATTCCTTCCGCCTTTTCGGTGCCAACTTAGGCCGACATCTTTCGTTTGTAAAATACCGTAGGCTATATCTCGTTTGCTGTTAAATAACTGTAATAATTGGTTTAATCGACTTTAATTATCGACCTTACGTGTGATT
Organism: Anisogramma anomala; assembly: GCA_038502455.1. NCBI lineage: Eukaryota > Fungi > Ascomycota > Sordariomycetes > Diaporthales > Gnomoniaceae > Anisogramma > Anisogramma anomala. The sequence continues at coordinate 40,240,855 of JASMMZ010000001.1, read as the reverse complement.
TCGCTTAAGTCATCACGAAAATCTAGCAATTAGAAACATAACTAGCCGTAACTCGCGTTAAGTTTCCACCGATTCAAGGCGGACGAAAACTATTTAATTAACCATCATTTTATGGATTTGTTTATACGTAGGCGGCGACGCGTTAAAAGATCAAATTTATATTAAAAGCGGATAAAGTTTAAATCAGAAAGAGTCAGCACGCGTTGCTTTACGTATTGGGATGGTATACGGTGGCGGTAAAGCAGGCAATTACGGCTTATTACGAAACCGGAGGATACAAAGGTAGTTATAATATATTGAAATTTTTCTATTATATCAAGGAAATTTTCGGCGACCCTTACGGCGCAAATAAAATATTAATCAAATTCGAAAGTTTAGTTATAATAATAAGGACCTATGGGTACTATTCGCTATTAGATTTGAAATACTTTTGGCATAAATAAACGGCTTGAATTAATTTTTGGACGTAAAATATAATTACTTACGCTCCTGCGTATCACTATGTATTCGCGAAAAGTCCATTACGACAGGTATTAGCCGAATAAACTGTATTATAGCCTTAAAGAAGTACCGTAAACTCGACGAAGAATTGGTATCCTGAAATTTAAAACAACGTTTTAATTGTCAGTTAAAGAAATCCTTTTAAACTTAACGGCCAGGTAGTAATAAGGTTATAACAGAGATCCACGCTTTTTAAAAGTTTTCGTTATAGGGCCTTGATAATCGCGTCTAATTATCTCAATAACACAGTTAATTAATTTGACAAACCGGCTCAATACGTATTTCAAGCTAAAGATGTAGGGCGTTGTGTATAATAATAAAGGAACATTATGTTAAGTTTATTTTAAGGGGTTACATATATTATAGCCTATCGAACCATTTTCAACAAGTTACAACCTCCGTCCGGTAATAACTTTTACGTAGGTATATGCAGCCTCAGTCAAAAAGGTCAAAGAATGTTTTTTATTAACGGCGACGGGAGACGTTTAACTTCTAGATATGATTTCGTTTAATCGTTATATTACCTTAACGACGTATTTCTAAAAACGAGTACAAAGAATTTGAATTTAATCTAAATACATATAAATGAAAATCTATTCTTAATCCTTATGTTTTTCAAATAATATCTCTTTCTGAATACTTAAATAGATTTTGGTTATTATCATTATTATTTTACAAGCGAGGTTTGGATATAATGGTTGAAAATTAAGTAAATTTAACTATTACATCCGCGAAATCTTAGTAAAATATTAGGGTTATAGTAAAATAGGCGAATTATCTTTATAATAAAGTTTGGTATGAATATTAATTAAAAGTCGAGCCCGATATTAATATATATTATTCCCGCAATTACGCGGGATATAAATTTTGAAATACTTTGGATACGATATTAATAGGTGGTTTGAAACGCGGACGATAGGCGTTTGGTGGTTCAAAGTTTAAGAGGCTTGGTTATCGACGTAATGTCGATACACCTTAGGACGGAATGTATATAAGGTATAATGGGTTCGGTTTTCCTCAGATTAGTGTAACGTTCGTACTGAAAGGTATAACGAATAGGAGACCCGTCCCGGATAGCTCATGTTATAAGTCTTGGCAAAATAACGTGGATTTTGTTAGTAACGGCGACAACTACGGGTAAGGATAAAAAGGATTAGTTACGTTCTTTACTGGAATTAGCTGTATTTCGTAACCAATTCGATAAAAATAAGGTTATAGCCTTACCTTCACTTGAAGGAAAACTCGACTATTACATTTATATTAAACCGAAAGACGATTTCTCTTTACTAACATTACCTTACGGGCTATTATACTCGATATTACGAAATTAACGTTTTAAGTTTCGACGATAGGATACAGAATTGGTAAATAAAAGTTAGGTTCAGACGAACTTTTTATATGCGCCGACGCCGGTATTTCTAATTCGTAAACCAAAAGAGGAATAACAGTTTTATATCGACTATCGGATACTAAATAAAATTTCGAAGTAAAACAATTTTCTTTTACCTTGGATTAAAGAGACCATACGTACGTTGTAGAAGTTGACATAGCTTACGAAAATGGATATTCGAACGGCATTTTACCGTATTTAAGTGGTACCCGAGTAGGAGAAATTGACGACGTTTCGTATTCGGTTCTGGTTATTGAAATAACTGGTTATTTCCTTTAGGCTAGCGGGAGCGTTGGCGACGTTTGAACGATATATTAGTTATGTAATAGCGGACTTTTTTTACAATTTTGTTGCACCGTATTTATACCACCTTTTAGGTTTTCCTTCAACTATTAATTAGGACTATAACGCGCAAGTTGACGTAGTTTTAGGACGTTTTTATATCTTGGAAGTAAATATAGATTTTAAAAAGTGCGATTTCATAGTAAACGAGGTAAAATATGTGGACTTTATTGTAACGGTTAGAGTAGGTATTCGTGCCAACCACGAGGAATTCCGGGTAATACCTGAATGAAAGTTACCACGTACGGTCTAGGAGGTTCGAAGTTTTTTGGGTTTTACCAAATTTTATAGTAATTTTATTAGTGATTTCTTAAAGTTAGCGTATTATTTCGTATACCAAACGAAGTAACGTATTTCTTAGGCTTAGACTAATCAAGAGAAATAGATATTATAACCCTTGAAAGATACCTTTCTTACGGCCCCGATTTTAATCTACTAGAATTTCAGTCGGTTAATAATAATAAAAATTCATTATTCAAAAATGGCGTTAGAGGGTAGTCTGTCATAGAGGAACAAGGATGGTATTTAAAATCCAATAGCTTATTACTTCGTACGATTAAGTAATACGAAACATGATTATATTATTTACGACAAGGAACTCCGCGTAATAATTAATTATTTAAAACCTTGCTTTTGAAAATTACATAGTATCTATATATCATTTACGATTTTATCGGATTATAAAGAATTTGAATTTTTAATTTTTACAACAATTGATTTCGAAATTTTAAGTTATGAGGGCTGAGGTACTTTTCCTTTTTTAATACCACTTACGGTATCGGCTCGTAATTTAAGACTCTTGTCAAGATAGGTTGATTTATAAGTCATGAGATAAACCCGAGGTTAAGGAACGTCGCGCACGGGTTTCTGAACCTAATTTTATTACTATATAAACTGTGGTCTTAATTGATTAATATATTGAAGAAATATAAATTACGGCAGATGAGGTTAAAGAGTTTAGCGCAACGGAGGTCTGGTTACTCAATTACGACGATATGTATTGTAAAGGGGGGTTGGGCGCTTTCGAATGTCCGTCAAAGGCGACACCACCCTGGACCCGGCCCGCTTCCAGGTTGTTATCGGAAATAACGTTAGGGGATTTTAATAGGTCGGCGTCGGCGGTACCGGTATGGGTTTGGCCCGCGTTAAGCTCGCCTGTATTATTAACGCCAAACAATTTTTTTTGTTTTCGGCTCGAATACGTTAACAGAATTATATGATTAAAATGTAACGAATAACCTGTGATATAAGGTTTGCCTTTTCGCGGTTTACGAACAAGTTAGGCGTTACCCAACTTAATCAGGATAATTTATGTAAATTACAAATTAAGTGATTGACTCGCGAGTGGTGTTATGTTACACTAGTAGTTTATTGTTACCGACTTCAAAACCATTATGAATAAGGATACTATCTTAAACTTACTACTCGATTATTATAAGATATCTGGGTAAAAACATTTAATTTTATGGTTTCAACAAAATTATCACTAAAAAGAAATATTCATACATATTTGAAGTTTATATTGAATATACACGTAATGTAACGGGAAGGAAACTCGTCGTATTTTATAATAAGGCCTATTTTAACCTCTTTTTATTTCCGACCGGTATTAAACGTATATTTCGGTCGACTTCATAATCGACTTGCCAGTTATTAATAATGGACTTCGATATTTACTAGTTATTACGAGGCGCTTTTCCAAATTTATTTAGTTAAAGGAAAGACTATATAGTTTATAGTTATAGATATATACCCGAAATGATTACCAATATATAATGGATTTTTTTAGGTTTTCAGCTTTTATTATTAATTTCTGCGGATCAGATTGAATAAGCGTATTTTGAACCATACTTTTTTTAATAGAAGTCGAATACATTTTATTCACCTCGTAGCACCTATAATTAAATCATAATATTAAGAGAGTAAAATCAGAGTTTTGGAAGTTTTTACGAATTGTTGACGCCTTTTCGTAATATAATGAGACTTCTTATTCACCTATATGTTAATTTACGTTAAATAACCAGAAGTCGACGGTTACCGGTTTTAACGTAAACCTTTTAGTAAATAAATATGAAATATTTTTTACTTTAAAGGTAAAGCAGGATACCACGTCGTTAACCGATCTAACGGGGCGATTTATTACGTTTTGTCTTTATTTACATAAAGGGATGGAGTTGGACCAAGCGGTAATACCTTATACTTAATAATAGATGAAAACTGCGGCGATTCGTAAAAGACGTCCGGCTAAACGATATAAAGTAAGGGATTAAATTTGGCTAGACCTTCGTAACATTAAAATGAACCGTTCGAATAGAAAACTCGATTAATTTGATAACTAATACCGGGTGATCAATATTTTGAACCCGTTAAATATAGTAGGAAACGTCTCTGATAAACATCTAGTATTATATATCAATTTAGTTAAAACTACGGATTTAAACCCCTTTTTTTCGTAGGTTCCATCCGATATTATCCCGAAACTCATTTTATTAACGTACTATAGAAAAAAAGGTAAGGACGAGAAATTTAAAATATAGGATGTTTTCGCAGTAAAAACGAGAAGAGTTGGATGTTACTACGTATTACCTAATTCAAAGGTATATAATAAGCGAAATAAGAATTACTAAAAAAAATTTGGTATATTATAACGTTAGCAAAATTTGAACCAGATGTTATGACTTCAGCAAGTTGGCGGGTCAGGAAACATGCCAGCATGCAGCTGAGCTACCGAGAGCCTAAAGTCCAACACATCAGGCGGGAAACATCTCTTTGTCAGCACCAGACTAGGCAACCCTCCAGGGTTAGGGTTATCTAGATCACAAGTGTTCACTGAGCCTCAGTGAGCACCGGTGAGCCTCAGTGAGTACTGGTGAGCCTCAGTACTGAAAATGGTATGAAGGCCATAGGATATAAGGATACGGTCAGCGCCACATAGATAGTATTTCCTTCATAGCTCTTCATTTGTCAATCTCAGTATCCAGTCTACACACCTGAATAGCTTAACAGCTAATAATCATTCTACAGTACGAACAAATATCTTCGGATATTGCTCCTTTGTTACCTCTGCTACCTTACTGCTAACATCAACCCCCTGACACCTTCTATTTACTCACGGGTATATAGTGTGATCATTAAACAAGAATAGAGAGATATTCGGGTTAACGAGAACCAGTTATTTCAATGATGAAGTTAAACTTATACTAAGAGATAAAAGAATAGAGAATCACCTATACCATGTACATAACACTTTCTTCGAAAATAAAAAGGAATTTATTATTAAATGAAATTATAATACCGTAAGTAAAGTCGAATGAATATTACCCGATTATTTCTAATAAATATACAAGCGTAAAACGGCTTTGATTATAACTTAAGGAAGTTTTACTAATATATTATTATTATCCGTATTGGTGTTCAACGAATACCGGCGTTATTAAATTTCAAAGCCGTATTAAGAGAGGCTTTCATCGTTAAGCGATATTAAAAAAGGGGAACGATAAAAAGTATAGCGGCAACCGGTAAACGTCGATAAGGGGGGTTAGTAAAAGGCGGGACGTACGTAAAGTAACGTTAAAAATGGAGAATAACGTAAGGAGGGGCGGACGTTAAGAAAAGTTGATAGGGAATAATATAGGGAAAGACGGATATTCATAGAAGCTGACTAAAGAATATAACATTAAAAAGAAAGGGTATTAAATAAGGTGGATAATAGCGGTTAATAAAAAATGAAGTAAGGGGCGAAACGAATAGAGTAACCTTTTAGGAGGATTACCAAAAATTGTAATACGTTAGTTTAGGCCCGGGTAATACGATTAGCCTGGGCAAGATTCTTCGCCCATTTACGGTCGTCCAGACTAGTTCTTTTTTATATAAAGTTAATAAATAAAATACGAACGACATCGAGAATCATATAATTAAGTTTAAAATGTCGTTCGTAACATTTTGCAAGCCGTAACTTATTCTACCTATAAAAAATAAAGCTTAGATAGCTATATCATTTTGGCCTTTTAAGCTAAAACTACGAAAATGTATTTGGCGGTAATCAAAAGGGACTTAGGCGAAGACGTTACGAGCTAAAACTCGGCTAACCGAAGATGTTCTATCCTTATAAAAAGGCGATATAGTAAAAAAGGCGACAAAAGGGTCCGAAGTAAGAGCAAACCCAAAAAAAGGGTATTGTACATGTATATCAGACGAAGTAATAACTTATACAGCTAGTATAATAAAAACTCCCTGCGCCCGAACGATATTACGGAGCCGGGTAAACTAATTAATCAATTTAAAAAAGGCGAAGATAAAAAGAGATCGATAACTCGGAATATTTTCCTAATGCTTACGCACAGGGAATGGGATATAACCCTCAACCTTTACCGTAATAACCAATTAACGTAAGAGGGTACGTAAACCGTGAAAATTCGTAAGTAAACTTATATTTTCAATATATTATATAAAAAAGGTTCAATAATGGTCGGCTTTTCGTAGGGCTTTTTTTTAGGCTTGCCTAATTATAAATATTTCAATATATGTCACAACTTTTTATACGATAAACTCAGACATAAAATAAGGGAACGTTGAAGTTTGAACGCCGATTAATATTCGATACATAAATATTTTTAATTTTTAGCAGAGAAATCTTATTTTCATCCCTGCTATTTCCAAGGATAAAAATATTTTCTATAATGTAAGGGGATTATAATGAATAGTAAATAATGAGGTCTTAATATATAAGAAGGTAATATACCAAATGGGAAGACTCGTCGTGCCATTCTTGAGCTCCGACGATAACGTAACTTGAGTTAAAACCGTTGTATACGTCGGCTATAATAAAAGATTAGGAAAGAAAAGCTAAAATATATTAACGTGAATATCTAGTTGGTATATATAAAGGAGAGTGAAAAGGGTTACGACAATTGTAAAAAACGAAATGGAAAAGGCGATAATATAAAATAGAAAAGGAAAACGTTTTAAAAACTGCACAAAGGAGTCCGTATTAAAAAGTATTAATGGATCGGATTCGGTAAAGGTTATTTATTATATATGGCGCGTTATTCGCCGTTAAAAGTCAAAACGTAGCTTTCCATGATACGTTAACGAACGCGTTATACGGTTCCAACGGTAGAAAAGATGTCTTATATGGCGCGTTAATGGGTGTATTATAAGATGCCGACGGCAGGAAGGATGTTTTACATGGCGCGATAACGGATACGTTATACGACGCCGGCGGCAAAAAAAAAAAAAAAAGCTTTATACGGCGCCGGCGATATAAAGTAAGCTGGCCGAAACGTTATACGATATATTAAACGTAGTATTACCTGCTTACGTTCAACCCGCGTATTAGATGGGTACGGCCCGCGTCAGATATTTATTTAAAAGGACGTCGTAAACCTTTAATCATCCGAAGAAAAAGGGGTATTTTATAAACTTTAGCCGGTGGCTATTGATCCTATAAGTTACCTAACTATATAAGTAACGGGATGGGTAACGCCTGGCCTGAGCCCGGCCCGAGCGTAAATAGGGCCCGGTCCGGGTATAGGCTGGACACGGTCCGTGTACAGACAAGACACGATTCGTACACAGCACGTGTAAAGGCACGTAACAGGCTGGGCATTAGCCCTACCCAAGGGCCCTATACGTTGGATCACGGTAGCCTCTTCTAGTCTTTCTCCGCACCTTAATAGTAAATTCCATTTAGTATTTACTTGGCTAACCGTCGTTGTTCGGACCATAACACAAATCAAAATATCTGTATAATCTTCAATCGTGTACGTCATATAACTAGGAATTAGTAACGCTTGTTTGGAGGTTTAATATGTAATAGATATTATAGCATCGAAAGATTTCTTCCCAGGTAATATCAAAAGTCTATCTTTAGAAGAAACTGTTGGTAATATGACTATAAAGTCTTTTCAAATCGTATACATTGGTTTTTCAGGTTTTTAAATAGGTTTGAGGCGACCAGGTGGTTTTTGATTGTCGTTACGTAGCATTCTATAATACATACAATTTCTAACGTATACTTCTACAAGCTCACGTTTCCAACGAAAATGCAATTCATTTAAGGTGGTTATTATTTTCCTAGTTCCGAAGAGATATTATTCATCCTATACCTTGGCGAAAAGATTTGGTTCGAATATTATAAGAAACATAAGTCTTTTAAAACTATTCGCGTCACGATTATATAATAATTAATTTACTAAACGAAATAGGTATTTAAGATTCAAAGCATTAACAGGCATGTCCTTATCTTTTTTATTATTTGCGAAATCTTGTATAATTTCAAGTCAAATGATATCCTTATAATAACAAGCCTATAGGCGAAGTCGTATATTATCGGGTATTTTTATTTTAACATGATGTATTATTTAAACTTGATCATTTACCGTGGACGAAATTTAAAAAATCTAATTTAACACCGGAGTTGAAATAGCAGTCGAGTGAAAGTACAGTCAAATAAACTTTACTTGCATAAATTTGATTGTACGTACTGCAAATTGACTGAAGTTGGTGGGATTTGAATACAGTGCACTGCAAGTGCAGTGCAGTAAATGCCCACTTCAAATTAGTGCACAGGCCAAAGAGTTTAGCCATACAAATAAGTGTGCAGACCGGCTAGCGGTCTGCGAAACTTAAAAATTACAAACATCAATGAACAATATCAACGTAACACTAGTTACTTCGACCATAGTAATTCAAATCGACTACGTTGCAACTATAAAAGCCTACCAACACTAATCGGTGCTCGTTTGTTGAGCACAGATTGTATAAATAGAAGAAGAAGCTACGTTTCGGTTGTTGCGCTTTATATTACGGCTAGGGCAAAGGAAAGATTCAGGTGAATGGCTTTTACTGTTACGTCGGTCTTAACGGCAGTTAATAGAGGAGACTTTGAAGCTAAGATGGTTTTAAAGGTAGCTCGGAGGTAACGATGATATCGCTATTTGAAAAAACTAAGAAATCCTTATTGATCTTTCTTAAAGAAGTTGAAATTGACTATTAAAAGTCTTAATATACGCCAAGTTTAAGTCAATACTACTATGAGTATTATTACTATAAAATCGACTAAGTCCCTACCACAAAACAACAAATTTAGACCTTACCACTAATAACAACCTTCGACCTTACTCTTTATACAAAACTTTTGCCTTTCTTTACTCTTTTCACTTTCTCCGCCACTTTAATCATTAAGATCGCTGCCCAAAACGAAAACGCTAAGTTACGTCAAGAAAACTTCGTCGCGCTACCTTACGTCAAAACACCAAGTCCCTACGCTAAAACAACAAGTCCACACGCCTCAGATCACAAAGTCCACCACCTAGCCCTTCACAGTCCAAATCAATAAGATAGTCTTGAGTTAAGCATTTATGAAAAAAGTTAAATTCTTCGAATCAGTTTTCACCAAGAATTACAATTACGATCTTTAGATTCACGGTGTTAATAAAGAATTAACAGAAGAGCACTTGACCAACTTCGTCGGCTGCTTTATTCTGAATCATGTTACCGACAAATATCTAGACAACGTGTTTTTTAAAGTCTGTAATTTTTTAGGAGACGAAACACTTGAAATGTGGAAAGCAACCTAAAAGAAAATTAAATCTAAACTAAGGACTAAACTTAAATACCAAGGGATTTACGTGTTAAAGGGAAACGTTACCAGGTTGGCCGAAACCATTTTCAAGTTAGCCCAGCTTTAAAAATACCTAAAGGACCTATAGCCGAAAGAAAAGGGGATTAAAGAATCTTGACGACCACATATACGCTTTAAGGGACCTCCTTTTCATCCTTAGCTAATTTAGGCCTTTTCGCGTGCTGGCGGAAAAAAAAATACGTTAACCTGTTTGGTAGTTTAGTACCCCTACGTCATAACGCAAAGTACGCTTCAAGCGGAAGTCGAACGCGTGAAATAAGGGATATGAACGCTGCTAAAGGTATTGATGTTGGCTCGTTACACTAGTTAATTAATTAAAACTCTCTCTGAACCCCTCAACACCAAGAGCATTATCACCAAGTCTCTCGGAAAGAAAACCCTTATACCTACTTTCCTTAAAACTCTTAACACGTCTAATTTTAACAAGTAAATTAAAAAAGGACCGGCTTTATACGATATCTCATTATAGGTACGACTATTGGCCTTTTCCGTCTAAATTCGGCCAAAGAAAATTATTTTGTTTATGAAAACTAATAGTAACTTTAATCTTATTCCTGGCTAGGTAAAGAAGGCTTTTATAACTAGTATGTTTCCTTTCCCCCTCGGCGAACCCCTATAAAAGATTCGGAATATCCGATCATTACAACGTTCTTTAATATTTATAATGGTAAAAAAAGTATAAAGGTAAGCTGTACAACTTCTTCTACATTAAGTTATGATTATTCTTTCACATTCTCTGCCAGATAAAAGTTAAACTTCTAGGTTTTTACTTACTGTTTTCCTGTATCCTTACCGGCTAAGTTCAAGAAGACTACCTCTGATATCTGCCGAATTATACCATTTGTCGCGAAATTTACGATTGAATATAAGGCTACTTCGAATACGATATCAACTTTACCAAATTTTATAAGGATTGAAATACTATTAAGTGGTCTTGAATATGAAATGATAAAAAAAAGTCGAAAATAAGGATTAACCATTTAAATTATATATTAAATAGGTTGATATTTTGCTAATTGTTAATAAGGAACGTAAAAGCTGGCTGAAACACATTACGCTAGTAGATCTGGCAAGCAATTATGGGTTATAAAAAGTTAGAATACGCCTTATAATACCCTGATATTACCCTTGAAGAGTTTTTAAGCCAATTTAGTTCCTCCTTAACGACCGTTACTATTCGAGTTTCCGGATAGACCAATATGTACCTACAAGCTTCGGAAATCAGTAACGAAAAAAATCCTTCCAATTCTTATTACATTAATTAATGGTACGGACAACCCGGCAAGTATGGTTAATAACGATTCTGGAACTTAACCTACAGAGGAGGGTATTTATTCTTTGTAAAGCCTTTAGGACGGCTAAATAAAATGAACTTACACTCTAAAAGATACTAGATCGACAGTAAACAAAGCTATTGGATAATACGGTACATTGTCTCCGGATGTAGTGTAAAACAGGTGATATACAATACACTATACCCTTTTAAATTAAAATAGGATTACATAAACCGTGTCTCGATATTTAAAGGAATTAAAGTTGAAGAAGAGGAAAATAAACCGAAGGTTATTAACTGGAACAAAGATACCAGTACTAACACCGGTGTTAACTTGGAAGCAACGTAATAATTAGCTGACCACGTATTCCTACACCGCTTTATAGGTAAAGACCCTTATCGTCGTGACAATGATAAAAACCCTAATCCTTTATATCTCTTTATCATTTCAAACCGGTATGCGAAGCAAGGTTTTCAGGGGATTATACCGGATACAGGCGTAGTAGGGAACGTAATAAAAGGCTGTTCATAATATATCGCGTTGCGAAGGGATACTGATACTGTTACGGAACTTAACCACGCGGATACTGGTAAGGTTAAGGATAAGATTAGACTTGGGCAAAAGATATCTTTAATTAAATTCACGACACAAAAGACTATTATTAGACTTATTCCTTTCTATATTCTAAAATCCCCTACCCCCTTGCACCTTTCCCATAAAAACATAAAAAACCTCGGCATTAACATTGATATTCAAACTAATAAGCTAATATATATTAATGTTGGTAAGATGTTTTCACTTTACCTTAAGTAATGGTATTTCTAATTTAATCGTGAAGGGCCAAAAGTTTTAATATTAAACTTAATAAAGGTATAAGTTCGTTAATTATATCGTAAGTTCAATTACGTGGTAACTAACTGGCTTTATAATGGTTTAAAGGAAATTGATTACGAAGATGAAAGTTTGCTAGTACTAAAGGTAGTCGAACACCTTTGTTACAATTTCCAGAAATACTTTTAAGCCCCCTTGAAGTTTCAATTTATGTTAAAGGAATATTGAAACTTCAAGTCGAAAATCTTCGTAAACGTATTTTATTTGAACGGCAATTTAATACTATACGTTATAGACTTTGCCACAGCTTTTTACAGCGTCAAGTTACTCAAGACCATTACAGCAAAGGAAACATGGAAAATACTATATACTTAGTAAATTCATACGTATTTTAGCCTATTCAACATACTAGTTTACAATACTGAAATTAATTTTTTTACGATAAAGTTTTAGGCTAATACCAAGTTAATAAGGATTTAGTATCAAAAGGTGCTTGTAAAAGTTTATTATAGTATTGGTTAGGTTAAAGGGGTACATAAATTTTTACGAAAGGCTTACGATATCCTTACACTAGAAATCAAAAGCTTTACAAACTTAAAAAAAACTCGTTTTTAGATAATGGTAAAAAGAGTCTTGACGATCCTATGAGCCCTAATGGACTTATACCAATTTTACTAGTATTTAAAGCTTATCTACGTATAATAGCTAAGTCGTCACCCTCGTTAAATATTTAAAAGCGTATTATAGGATATAAAATATGGTTAACAGACTTTAAAAGGCATCAGTACGCCTTCAAGTTAATAATAACCTTAATAACGAAAAATAATCGCTAATGATAAATGTGTTTTTACTTCCTTTTGAAAGTAAAATCCTTACGTAGCGCGAGCTAGACAAATGGAATAGGTCGTACAAAATCATAAATACTACCAATTGGAACGTGGTACTTAAAATTATTAATTGTATAGTAATCTTCCGAGCCATACAAGTTAAGCCGTATAAAAAAACCCTTAAGTTTAATAAAAATCACGACTTTGATAACCTCCGAATTAAGCGAATTAGTTAACATAACCCTCCCGAGCAGGCTATTAACAAGCCAATAGTAACGTCGACAGCGTAAAAGATCGCCTAAAAGGGGCATATACATTGAATAGGAGTAAAATAAACACTATGGGCCTAATAAGGTATATTGAACGGTATATGTATCTTAAAAAGAGAAGTTTAACGGAAAATTTTCCCTTAAGATACGTTTTAAAGGCATTATTAATACGCAGGGAAAACCTTTTTAAACAAGTGACTAAGTAGACATTAACGGCTTCCTAATCCGCGGAGTTATAAAGTTTATACCGTTAACGTAATTGAAAGGATAAAATATCATTAATTTTACTCCCAGGATAATTTACGAGGTTAAAGACAAGACTACGGACCGGCCATACGAAAAGTCGCGGCTAATCGACAAAGGATATGGTAATAAAAGTAAAAACTAAATCTTTACTTAATCGCCTACAATACAGAAGATTAGCTAGCATTTAATTGTGGCTATTGTTATTCATTTGACTTTTAGCATAAAGAGTTATTTGACATTTAATATCCGGGATATCAAGTAAACCCATGTGTAATCTATAACCTATTGTCAACGGAGTATATGATTAACACTAATATAAAAACTAAGGTATAAGTTTTCGGTTGGTACGATAATACATTATATTAAGCCTTAAAACGGATGAGCTAAAGTTGGCGTCCTTTGGTTTTTAATGTACTAGGTATACATTGAAAAAACCTGAATATAAAAACTTGAAATTTAATCTGTACCTATTAATTACAAAGGGTAAAGACTTTAGTATCGTAAATTTTAAAATTAACAATCCATTTCTTCTCGGCGATACTGAATTTATAGCAGCGAAATAACGTGTAATCAAAGATTTAGGTCTTTAAAAGTGTAAGCCAATTAAAACGTTAGCTAAAGGCATACAACTTTACTTTAACAGATCGTCACTCCTTATTCATAATATTAAGGCTAAATGCAGCATTTATATAAGCCTAATTTAAAAGGGTTAAATCACGAGCCTAACGATTATCGACAATGATAATAGGGAAAATGGATAAAGATACCTTAAAAAAGGGTCCGTGCGACCTATCTCATTACGCTAAGCTAACAGAAGATATTATACGACCTTTTTATTACAGTACAGACGTAAAACACGTAAAACGAAAACTTTCATAAACTCAATAAGAGGATTGGTAAATTAATTTAATGGGAAAAATAATTAATATAATCTTTGTAAATATAACGACGGTAAAGTTAGTTACCTTTTTGAACGGTTTATTTGCCAAAGATACTAACCTAATATTGTAAATCGGCTTCCTAATAATGCTCGTTAAATAGGATAGGTTTAAAAGGCAATTTACGATCGCTGGGAACCGTATATACTAGACATCTGTTAAATATAAGCGTATAACTCGAAGTATACTTGTGTTGGAAGTTTACATCATAATAAAAAGCTTTAATATCAGTATGGTAACTAATGGCATATTAAGAATTATCATGAAACAGTAGGGTTTATCACCGATACCTATAGTAATATATACCGATTTCGAAACCTTGACGAATTCAAATACAAAATAAACACGACTAATAAAAAACACCTAATGATAAAAGTGATAACGTTAAGGGAGGTATACAAAGCCCAGGAAATCGATAAGTTCCGGTAAATCAACGGCAAAAATAAACCTACTGATACCATAACCATGGTCATACCCAATAGCGCCCTGAAAAGGTTTGTGAATGGCAATAAGCTAACCATATGAATCGAGGGATACGTGGATCGCCCAACACGTAACGTAAAGGAATAAGGTTACCCTGGCAAATTGGAAGACCGCCAGGGTAATGGTGATGATAGAAGTGGCAGTAGTTTGAACTACTAGAAAAAGGTACATAAGTGGTAGCGTACCTGATTTGCGTAGGTCTGTGGCGAAAGACCTGTGCACTGGATTTAATAAACGGAGGTCTCGAAAGAGTAAAACAAAAGAGCCACAAGGGGCCGTAATTAAGGTTGTTTCCAGTACAGATTAATCGGAATTGACAGGGGTCTAGCATATGGATTAAGGAAGAATTTTATAGGTTGACACCAATTCATAGCAAGATACACTGGCGTGCCGGAATCAAACAAAAAGCCGCTATTATTGGAACAGCAATCATTTGAAATACAGTTAAATCAACTTTATTTGCAGTAAAGTTGATTGTACGTACTGCAAATTGACTGCAGTTTGTGGGATTTGAATACAATACACTACATGTGTAGTACAGTAAGTGCCTACTTTAAAATAGGGTACACGCCAAAACGTTTGGCCATACAAATTAGTGTGCAGACCGGCTAGTGGTCTACCAAACTTAGAACTTACACATATCAATCAACAATATTAGCGCAACACTAGTTACTTCGACCACAGTGATTCGAATCGACTACGTTGCAACGATAAAGGCCTACCAACAACCGGTACATTAATTTTGTAAGGTTAACGGTTTTCGGGAGAACCCAGGCGACTAAAGGTATCCGATATCAAATTTAGGCGTCTCAGCAAGTAAACCACATATAAGGAGTATAAATTAAGCTAAATTGATGCGTTAACAAGTCGTCGATTTGACTTGTTTGTAAATGTTGTACTTCAAGAAGTTTAGTTTGCAACACTTCGATTAACTTTATAATCGTTAAAAATAATTATTGAAAAAGGTTATTAACTAAGGTTATACGTGGGAGTTTATATACCTATACAAAATACGTAACCTCATATTTTAAAAATATCATAGTTAAGTTTAACTCAAGTTAGTAGACGACTTAAAAACATTACTAGTTCGATGATAATGACTGAAATCGATTGCCCCCGTTGCTAATAGTATGTTTTCAAAGGTAAGAAGGTGTAATACTAAATTTACGTTTAATACTTTCGTTAATTTATAGAAACAATTAACGTATTGGAACTAGGTAATGTAACTTGAATCATCCATACAAATAAGTTTTTGTAACCTTGAGGGATTGGTATTATTTAGGCGTAGGATAAATAAGTGTAAATTATATGTAATATAGTCTCTTCTTTCGGTTGCTACATTCAAGTTATCCTTATTCATTTTCCCATATCAGCAAATATTTTTGAATTTTTAAAGGGAACCTATCAATTGTGCGTAATAGGATAATATTGGCTTTAGAAACCCTATTGGCACAACGTATATTCCTAGAGATTATAAGTTGCGAGGAAAGAAAAGATTCTGAAAACCATAAGTTTTTTCCTTAATTGTCAAAAGTCCGAAAGCTTTTACGCAAAATCCCAAATGTTCCACTGATTGGAAGCCGATATAATATTTGTTCAGCGATAAAAAGATGACCTTTCCGGCGAAAGGCTAAAATAATGTCTCCAAATAAGTGAGGTGTTTTCAAAAATATATAAGAAAAAATGATAATATCGTCGATTAAAAAGCGATAGCAAGGCCGAAATTCTTTGAATGTTCGATTGACTTAATGTTGGGAGCATGATAACGAATTACGAAAACCTATAAAAGAAACTTTACTTGGTTCGAGTCAGTAGTAGTTAACAAAAGTAAAGCGGTTGCGGAAAACTTGATGTATTAAAAGTTTAAAGAAAAACTTGGTAGCGTCTATAATAGTAATATATTATTTCCGAAAATATATTTAATAATATACTTCTTTAATGGCAATATATGCAAGTATAAAGCAGCATATTCGTTAAGTGATTGTCAATTTACTATTAATCGACCTTCGTCTAATTTTTACACAGTTCATGATATTACGAATACCGGCAATATAAATGGTAAAATTCGGTTATAGAACTCTATATATTGTTACTCGTGAAAAGTGTGGACCTATCAATTAAGGTGCTTTTCGTTTCGTTTAAATATAGCATTAGGATAACGGTTAAACTGAATATGTTATTAACCATTAATTAGTGACCTTAATAGTTTGATTTATAGAAATTTTAATTAAACCAACATCCTTTTACATAGCTAGATATTGTTCGCAAATACGTTGCAATTAAATAGATTGTATCGGTTTAGTCGCGTTAATGTAAGTTCCGTGTATGGTTTTCATTATAATAATATTTTCAGGGGTTTTTATATCAAAAGAAGCATTTCGGTAACGTGACTTGTCGAAAGTTTAGTTCAAACGTCTTTTTTATTAGCAAGGTTTACCACATTAGGGATCCCAAATTCATAAATAAAATACATTACTACATTTGGAAGATAGGTGGTCAAGTAAGGCTTCATAAAAGCTGTAGTAAAAAAGGCGTTTTTACGGGCACGACAGCTATACGAACATTGGGAGAATTCAATTTAAATTCGGCCCCGATTGCCGGAACATGGGTGGATTTTTCTAAGGCTTCAATAAAAGCCAAAGAGACTTAATAGTTGCCAACAGCCATTTCGGTAAGTTATACCACTACAGACAATACATTACCAACGCTGATAACCTATATAAAGGCTTGTATAACTCCTATCCAGTCCTCTTAAAAGTAAGTCTTGTTTTCGCATTTCGTAATAGTTTCCTAACGCCTATGCTTTGTAAGGCCTATTACCTTAGTGGTGAGATTGTGATGTTGTATTATATAAAGAGTAGTTGTATCGATTGGAGCTTTAAAATCACATGGATCTTAAGCTATAAATATAAAGTATTTGACTTTAGGAAGGGTAGTGAATTTAATTAAGATTTGTATCGTTTATTCAGGTTGAATAACGACTTTAAGGTCAAAAGTTACTTTGCGAATAACAGGTTTTATAGCGATTTTATGTACTCAAAAAGGAAACTGGAAGTGGCTATTTTGAAAACAAACTACATTCCTTAATATCAGTATATCCATACCACAAGGCTTTATTGAGTGGTTTTTTAATTAAGCTCCTATATTTAGGCGATCTAAAAGCTAGAATTAACCTATTTTCTCTAAAATGGTAGAAGTGTCGTTAAAAATATTCCCAGAGGTATAAAAACCTCACCATACCTTAGTGGTAAGGCGAATGAAAGAACCTATTACTACGTTACTAGTTTCTCCTTCGGTTATAGGCACGTATGTTTTAATATGATCGGAAAAGTTTATATTTAGCAAGAATTTAAATACAAGATCTTCACCAAAATCTATGTCGAGATAAAGTGTATGATTTTTGCCTATAGGGTTTGCTCGAACGGGAATTTGTAAGTAACGATAGTTACTTATAGCGAGTGCAACCTTTTCGTTGACAGGCTTAACTATAATAATGTTAGAATTTTCCGTGTTATTTACGACATTATTTAGGCCGGCTACAATTACAGGTTACATGCGGTCAAGCTGTCGTATACGCCTCTTTATATTGTTAAAAAATACCTATTTTTTCGAGTAAAGGCTTTCAGATTCCTAAATAAAGTATTACGCGAGCCGTAATTCTTGTTACAACATATAAAAGTACGTTTATTAGGAGGCGAAAGGGTGAGTTTCATTATATAACCTATCTTATTACCCGAGTGGTACAAACTTGCTTGTAAGGGCATTCGCTAGTAATTCAAATGGTCCTAATTTGAATGGTTAGTATCGTTTGCCTTAAACTATATATTTTTGACTTTGTGTTTACGATCGCAATCGTGATTTCGGTTGTTACGAGAACGGTTTCCATTCCGTTTTCGTTTATAAAAATTATGTTTTCGCTTATCTTAAACATTTTTTCAGTCGACATATTCGCGATGGCGGTAATTATATCGCTTGCGATCATATTCCTTCGAAGGGCGTTTCTCGTACCTTTTATTCTTGGGCTTACGGGACTAGTCCTCGTCTTTATGAGGTTGGTATTCGTTTTTCAGAAAATACCGCGAGTTATACCTTTTGCATGTATCTTTCGACAAAAGCAAGTAGTTATTATAGCGCCGAATTGCTACTATTAATAATACAGTTTTCGACTTTTTGACTTTAATTGATTATTCCCTTATAATGTGCCTACATTGTGGAGGAATAAATACTATAAAATGCTAGGGTCTAAAAAGAATTAAATATATATTATAGCGTTATACCAATTGTCATTATATAAATATAATGTAATTATGGCTTTTAAGTATAGTTTATTTGTTTATATGTATTTATATATCATATAATTATAGTTTAGCAAATCGCGTAACGAGAACTTTTCCTCCCCAAACTTTGTAACAACTTATTCATGAGTTATGACCAAGCGATCGACGATAATATCCATAATGTAAGTGAGGCCGCGACGAGACATTTTTTGACGTTCGTAAAAAGGGACCTTAGTATTCCACTAATACATAGCCGATTCCTACGTTTAAAAAAATATTTCCACAATTTAGCTATTGAAGGCTGGAAAAGTATCCATGAAGGTGTCTAAGCGTAACCAAAAGCTTGACACGTTACTAAAAATGAAATTTTTTTCTACCGTAACAATACAAATATCCGGAGGATTAGGATACTCGGGGTCAAAAACTCTAATCTCTTTAAGTTTTAGTCGGCGAATGCCGACTGCCAAGTATTAAGTAGCCATCGTATTCTGGGTTCGGGAAGGATCGCAATGGCGTCGAAAGGGCTCGCAGCGTCGAAGAGGCTCGCAGCGGCGAGAAGGTTCGCGGCGGTCGCGAAAAAGCTGGCGGCGGCGGCGTGAAAAAGACTCGCGGCGACGGTGAAATTATTTAAGTTCCTTTACTTTATGTTGGCGATGATGGTTACCCTTCAAAGTATCCGATGAGTTTATAAAAATAGGAAAATCTTAGCCTTAATAGAGATAGGAAGGGGATTTACGGTTACGAGAATAGCGACTTTTAGCAATTAAGCCATCGAGTCGCCTTATAATAGCGTTATGCTTCATAAGTTTCATAGCGTCGCGTTCCTTAAACTCACAGCGTAAGTTTTCTACGAGTTCTAAGTCTTTAGAGGGACCCGTTACCGAGGATTCTTCTCCTAATTCCATGGTAACATGAGGTGTAAGATTCACGATAGCAATAAGCGGGTGATAAGTTGGCATGGGTAAAAATGTGCCAAAGAGGAGTAATAACGTAAGTTCGTAGGTGAAAATGTTGTAAGTAATGGTAAAGGTATACGTGTAGGAGAAAGTGGGGCTTTTGTTAATGGAACTAAGGGGAAAGTAACAGTTTACTTCAGCCTAACAAGTGCAGGTTCTTTCTAAAGCTCTTGAACACGAGTTTTCTAGAGCGTACGACGAGGGGTTTGGGGCTTGTTTAGTAGTTTAATACCCAAATATTGAAGTTTTCTCTAGCTTATACAATGAAATTAAAGACTCGTATACAAAACTTAATAAAGTAAAGTAGAAGTAGAAGAAAAGATAAATGGGGAAAATTGGTAGCAGGGCTATATAGTTACAGCTTCTCGCTAATAACTTTTTCATTGGTTTTACAGAAATCAATAGGTCTAGGACTAAATAAAATCTTAGCTTATAGTTATTGTTTTTATGCTGTATATACGTACGAAATAAGGGTGTTATTTTAGTCTGTATTTAAATATTAAGATTAAGTAAAGGTAGGAATCTACTAAAGTATAATAACAACAAGTATCATGTAATTATGAAAAGGATGACTTATGTAAAAACTAGGCGTACTCATGAGTAGGAAGTCTCGTGAGAAGGCACGTGACTAACTGTCAACAAAACATCTGAAAGACTGACTGTAAGCGAAACAGCTGAAAGACCACACTGACCCCCTCTGCAACACAATGAAATCGTAAACCGAAATTTAACCTTTAAAACCAAAACTTCACAATTTTCAAGTGGAGGATTATTTACGAGGTTAAAGGTAAAACCACCAGGCTACCGTACTAGAAATCATGTTTAATCTCTTATAGATACAGTAATGAAGACAAAGACAAAATCTTTACATAGTCGCTAACTATTTAAAATAATTACTAATATTTAATAGTTATTTTTAACAACAAGTTTACTAGCTAAACCTATTGGCAAGTTTATACCTCATAGCCGAAATATAATGTAAGCCTATACGTAATTGGCAAAGGATTTACAACGGAACGTATTATCAAAGCTACTATGAAAACTCAGTGCCATTTACACTTTAGGTATGGTAATACGTTAAATGAAACTACTATAAGGATTAACTGAAATAGGCGTTTACTAATTCCTAACCTAGTAGTCGTACTTTAAATTACAGTTAATGATAAAATACTCAACGAATAGAACGTACCTATCAATAAAATAAAAAACGACTTTGTTATAATAGGCATGTAAATTAACGATAACATTGATGTCGAAATAGCTTGCTTTGTGGCACTGAAACAGTAAGCAATTAAAGACTCCAAGTTCTGAAATCACAAGCTGGTGACGACGCTGATGGAAAACACTCAGCTGAACTTCAACGAATCGTCAATTCGCATACTTGGTATTGATACCGGTATTAGCTTTCACCAAAAAGTCAAGGGCGTTTTGTTGACCACAATTGACAAAACTAACGAAGCCAAGTCTTAATGGTACCTGTAATAACGTACTCGAGCTAACTATATTATTACCTTATAGCAACAGAAAGCCTTATACTATCATTCCATTACGATGCCAATTTAAACTCCTATAAATAAGGACGTTAACCGGCTAATAAAAGGCTTAAGTAGAAAATGAAAAACTTAAACCGCGGGTTTAATTTGATACCAATCGACGTCTTAAAATCCAAGTTAAAAATCTTTACAGATGCGTCCTTCATAAATAATACCGATCCTTCTTCGCAAATCGGTATCCTAATAACCCTCGTTGATAAAAACAGGCAGGAAGACCAACTTAACATCATCGGCAACCTAATCCACTAAACCTCTATCAAATACAAGAGAATTACATGAATCGTATTAATTTCGGAGAGCTACAGCATAATAACAGATTTTAACATAGGTATAGCATTGTAAAAAACTTTTAACATTATCACTAAGCAGCTTAAGATTCCTGATATACCGGTTGTAATATATACCAACATAAAAAGCCTCTTCGATTACCGTTCAAAATTGGGTACCACCAGTGAAAAAAACCTAATAATTGACGTAATAAAACTTCATAAGCCCTACAAAAAATTGAAATTAAAGAATTCCGATAAATCGATGACAATGATAATCATACGAATTCCATAATGAAAGCCACACCAAACAAAGCCTTGGAAAGGTTTGTGAATAGCAAGAAACTAACCATACGAATCGAGGGTTACGTTAATAAACCACCCAGAAAGCCCAAATCACGTAACAGTATTAAAAGGTATACTGGGAAACTGAAAGACTGTCAGAGGATTAATGATAGTAATCTATTTAAGTAACACCGTTAAAGTAAAGGCCTGCAAAGATCTGTAGCGAAAGAACTTTTTGTAGAAGTTAATAAACTCGGACCTCGGAGCAACGAAGCAATTAAGGTCAAATGAGATCAATTTGCATACAATTGGGTACAATCCAGTTTGAGAGTCAATTGGAATTGACAAGGAATACGAAGCCACTGTTTAGCGCTAACCTAAAAAGATTACTCAGGCACACTAACGTACGCGCTCAAACAAAAAAGCCGCCAGTATTGAAATAGTATTACATACAATTCACTAGTTCAAATTTACTTACAGTAAAGTTTACCGTACTGTAAGGGTCTTGCTTTGTGGAGACTTACCGCATTGTGTGTAAGTCGAGTGCAGTACGCTGCACTTTACTCTATGGTACGGGCCATACAATTAGCCATACAAATTACAGTGCAGACCGGCTAGCGGTTTGCCAAACCTAGAACAATACATCCAACATCTGACCACGCAATACTACTGTTACTTCGACCAATCAAATCGACAACTTTGTAACATCTAAGGTATACCAACAGACGGTCCATATAGTAGTAGCAGTAGCCAACCTCGTTTTTCGGAAGAAACCCTGCTTGGAATAAAATTCAGCTATTTCATCACCCTGTTTATGAGAAAATAGATTATAGGGTTAGATAATTATTTGATAAACATTGACGAAGTTGGAAAGCCAAGGAATTTCGTTTGGAAAACAGTACGAACTTGTCACATATTCATCAAAATATTCTTAAGCTTAAAGAACTCGGTGCTAATAAGATAAGTCATATTCGCCTTATTTATATAATAGTGACTCGGATCAAACTTCAATATTAGCTACTTTAAAATATTTACATAAACCATAACCAGTACAAACCGCATATAAAGCCTTGTTATATAAGCAGGCGAATGCATCCGTTTCCATAAAGACAGTTGCGGTAGGTATAATTTTAATTAAAGAAAATATGGAAACTATTCCAATATAGGTTATAAAATTGAACATTCAAAAATAATAACAAGAAGGCATAACGCGAGACATTTATATTACAAAATATTTATGAAAAACAAATGCACAATACTTTATGATCTAGTTCTTCATAAAAATAGAATCTCCTAGTCGTAATTGCCTTGGAAATATTTCGAAAAGCAAAATAATAAATATAGATTTTTACATTCCGTTAATATGTATACCAGTTATAACGACAAAAATATGTTGGTTCACCTGTTACTTCAATTACTTTAATTTCCTTTCACACGATTATATAATAAGTTGATGTCCTCAGTTACTATATTTTAAAAGCTGGGAGTCACATTGTCTATTTTCGCGAAAATGAGATTCTTAATGACTTCGAATATAAGTTAATGATATCGTTTCTGTAAGTACAAAGTTATCACTATTTTACCGGAGATTTTCCGAATTTTTGTAAAGAATGAACTGTCTAGTTTAATAAAGTAATAAGGTGCCTAAAGACATAGAGAACAACTCAATTCGTTTTGAGACTTTTACGTAAATAAGTTTCTAAATTTATCGTTAAGTGGACAAAAAAACACGTATTTGAAATACTATTATATGAATCTTGAATTGGTATTCATTTTAATACACCATGGTTTTAATAAGTTGATAATATTGATGACCTTAACGGCAAAGATTGTAATAAATATCCATGAAATATATTTATTGTATTCATGTACACAGACTTAACAATATAAACTGTATTGTTTTAGGTAATTAGTGACATTAATTCATTTCATTTTTCATTTTACAAAGAGTATTGACAACTTCGATACGTTAATTACAATTCAACTCGTAAGATCAATGATTTTAAGATTCCTTGGATTATTTCAATTGAAATGATTCAGAAGCGCAGATTTAACGATGGAATCGCTAAAAAGAAGAGGAAATGGAAGATAAATGTGATTGATTTTGGCGTCGGAATATCTACGTTGTATAAGGATTTAACCTCGGTAAATGTTAATGTTTTTGACTCAATTGGAAAAGTTTGGATTGTTATAAAGCTTATTCTCGTGGTTATAAAAATCTTTTAACTTATATCAAAGGTTTAAAATCTTATGATAACCTTACCAGGTTTAATATAACATAATCTGAAACCTATTATATAAATGTTTTCTTTCTTTATCAAAACGAATATCGCGTAAGCTGTAAAATTGTTAAAACTTTTCTCAAAAAGAATGGGGTCCTCGAAGTTCTCCGATGAGTTAATTCATCCCCACGGCTTGAACTGTAATATACTTGACGTTCTCAATCCATTAATAACATTGTTTATAGTAGTTATATTGATTCCTAGTATATGTATATTTAACGAATAGGTATCGTCCGTTAATATATGCTCGAATACGGATGGATAAATATCGCTAGCGTAAAATGGAAATTGTTTCGAATGCTTATTTACGAACTACAAGATAGTTTAATAAATGTAGGTTAAGTTCTCCGACTCCTGTTTTGGAGGCGAGAGTTTGTAGAAACTGAATCGGTTGCAACAATGTTATTCACCAAATATTTTATTATCAACTTTATATCATATCAAAATATATTTAAAATTCTTGTACATTTTAACCACCACCTCAAAAGCATAATACACATTCTTTTCTATTATTAACAGGATTTCCGTAATTAACCCATACCTAAAATAAGTGATTATAATCATCAAAACATTAAGCCATTGACTCATATTATTTTATAACGTAATCCTTTATCGAAACCATGTAATTGAAATATTAGACACGGTACAAATATTATATATTTACATATTATCATCACTCATACTCACCGTAAAATCAAAAATCACTGTTTTTCTTCATCGCCTTGGCTCCTTCTACTCTATCCCGAGGAGCAAAAGGGTGAAAACTTTAAGAAACCAAAATATCCAGAAGACTGAACCCGTATATAGGTTTTTTTTAGCTTATTAACAAGTAAATATTAATGGGTAAAAATTGTATTGAAATATTGATTTCGTTTTTGATTAAGTAAATCACTCTAGTCGAGTCTATTTGTGGAATAAGTGAATAAGTTATAGGAAGAACGCTTTGGATTACATGATAATATCAAAATTACCATGTTGTAACCGTATTTTCATTCTAAAAAGTAGACAAGCGTAGATATCTTCTCATTGAAAAAGAGTACATTTTCGATGATCAACTTGGTATAAATAATGACAAATATTGTAAATCATTTTTTGGTCGCATGAATAATATACGAATTTAATTTTATATGTTTGATTGAGGTATATTAATTGGTGCTACTTACAATGTAATGTTAGAAACTTTTTCATACTTGAAAAAACTTTCCTAGATCCGTGTCTTTCGTAGTATTTTGAAGAAAGTCTTCCTAGATGGTGTGATATTTCAAGTCATTACAGAAGATATACTATAGCTTTTATAAAAACCAAGGTACTATTTTGGAGGCTAGGTTTACCGGCTTTTCATCTCTTCTTATTACATCAACTTATATAATAATTCATATTAGCGAAATAAAGGTGTTTTGAAAGTTATGAAGTGTCGGCGCAATTTAGAAAAGAAGTATATTAACGGGGGATATGAGCGTAATAGTACAATTCAACGCGGTAGAAAGAAGTACACGTAGGGCTTAATGGGTTGATTCGTTTTACCTACAGGAGATCCTTTTGAACATGAGTCGGAGCATCCACCCGTAGTATTGTTGTTCGCTGGGGCTGCTACACGCAACGCTAATACGCTTTATTCAATACCTCCAAACCTATCGTATTATTAGATAAAGATGTTAATATCCTTGTATTAAACCCGCTATACGAACATTCTAACATACAGGTCCCCTTTTTGTGGTTTTAGAGCCTTTTAATAAACCTCAAAGTTAAAGTATTGACGACGATACGTATTCTCGTTCTTTTTCGCCATGGGTGAATCAATTGCCTAGAACTTTTACTAAAGCCTTTAGTACTTTAACAAAAGACATGTTTCACGTATAAGTGAATTAAGGGTACGCGGTGTCTATTTGAACGTTGAGTGTTATAAAAATCAGGAAATATTGAAACATTCTTTTAGTAATATTAAGAGATTTTATGTAAGGTGTGTAGAAATATTACCCAATGCAGAAGCTGCACATGAATATGTCGAAAATGATATCAAATATATTCTAGATAGTAGTAACTTTGCTTTCATGCATTATCTGAGTCTTGTGTAGAAAATTTAAGGTTTATATCTTTAAATGACTATCATTTTGATAAAGTTTTTTTTTTTTTTTTTTTTTTTTTTTTTCATTTTTTTTTTTTTTCATTTTGGAAGACCCCGAATGATTTTCCAATAATATATATTTTGAGAAATGTGAATTAACTGTTTTCTTTTTATTCATCATTGATTCCCAAATCAATCGTATCATGAATGGGAAATAAGACTGGTTTCAAAATGAAATGTATATATTCTCCAGTCAATGTTGCGATAAATCATCAAGTCAATCAGCTTTGATTCGGAAATGATAATACATCGAGCAACTTCATATCTTTGTTGTTGTGAAAAATGATGCAGTTGTTGAACTCAGCGGGAAGCATGTTTATTGATAACTGTATATTATTTACAACTCATATTTATTGAATTATTGATAACGTACATGAAATTACAATGTAGGCGTATGATGAAGGGGAAATTATTTGTAAGTTGAAAAAATATTATCGTGTCTAATCAATGGTTTCATCATTCATTTACGTAATTATATATATCAATTTCACCTTCTTCTCCTGAAAATCAATCAGAGGGTCTACAATAATCAGTATGATGTGCGTATTAGTTTTCACGTTGAAGTTGTTCGGGTGTTTGCTGGGATTGAATAAACTGGTTTAAAATTAGGTTACTACTCCCGTCGTATTGTAACGATCTATCATATTTTTCACAGTATGAAAGTTTGATGGTATGAACCTGGATTACTCATAATTTAATATTGATTTTTAATTAGTTGACAACCTATATTATAATATTCTCTGGGTTATCACGTATAGGTATATTGTTGGTACTGTTTTCTTTCAAGCGGGTATTGGCGTCATTATTACACCTGGTATGAAAGGTATCAAGGAGTGTAGTAATTAGTTAAATATTAACGACAAGTTCAATATATTTATCCTGTACATTCAGAGAAAATAACGTGTGAATTTAAGTATGGTGAATATATTTTTTCACTATAACGCGGTTAGCGGCGGATTTCACAAATATACTAATGACCATAGCTAATAAACCTTTCTCATTACAGAAAAAAGATTAAAATGTCTATAAAAGCCTTATTTTCACTTGGTAAATTGATTGATAATTGTTTTTATCAGGATGAAATTGTAATAGTAGACCTTAAGTATTATTTTATAAACTTAAGGTTTGTTGTTTTCACCATTATCGCCGAAAATATGACGATTTTTAATGGGATCAAAATGATTATTTCCAACAATTAACATATTTTGTTTCAGTATATCGTATATTAACAAATATTTAATTACTGTGAAATTGAAAAAAAAAATCTTATAAAGAAAAACCTAAATGCACGCCAAAAGACGTTAATGGTTGAGGAGTGTGTAGACCTTGAATTAGTGAATAGACCACGCTATTGAATTAATTTTCAAATTTATAATTAAGATTGGCAAAATTCTAAGCCTTGTAACTTTTAGGTAGCGCAACGTGGCTTTTGGCAGGAATCGACGTGGAATCAGCATTATTATTATTTATAGGGTAATCGTTTCGCGAAAGTTTTGTGGTAACAGCTCTTTTTCGAGCCAAATATCGGTTTAATAAGCGAAGCATTCAGATATTAACGTTTATTTATAAGACTAAATTTATAATCATGATTAATATATTCACGTAATATCATCTATTGTATGTACCTCATTTGCGATTGACGTTATTTTGTTTAATAATTTAACTCATATAGTTATCATATACCTCTATTATCTCGCGATTAATTAATTTTAGTATACAATTGAAACAAATTGTGTCTCATTTATGATAGTCATATCATACAAGTATTTTAAAGCCCAAGTTTTTAAGTAATAATTGTTCAAATATGGAATTTTACTTACAACCTTTAGAAAGAAATGGAAATATTTTTGGGAATAAGATTGATGATTATATGCAAAGTTAGTATGTTAATGCTGATGTTTAAAGTATTGAGTTATTATTTATCATCCTAGATCATGGGGGAAAAAAAGAGTATTTTTTTTGTTATGAAGCAGCTAGAGGCAAAAGTAGAATTGTGATAGTGGTAACGAATTTTGCTATCTTAATATGAATAGAAAATCCTTGCTACATGATAAAAATCTGTTTGCTCGCGACGACCAAGAAAAACCAACTAATGTGTCAGGGCGAGCTCCCTGGCAAAACCTAGGCAGGTACTACCTTGTGACATACTGAAACAAGCATGCAAAATGTAGAAGGTGCCGGCGTTTCTTCCGTCGGTAGCGGCGCTAAGGATGATCATTCCTGATAAATAGCACGTTCCTCTGCGCTCAATATTCATCAAATTATTTGTTTCCAAATAATAATCCTATGCCAATAAGTTTCCTACACCGTTATTGTTTAATCAATAATATCCCCCTCCCCCCCCCACTCTACGCCCTCAAGAACTCTCGTTTTCTAATCTATAATAAGACAGGCCTAAACGCCAAGATTGGGATTAGGGTAAATAAAGATTTTTGACGTAAATTTATAATTTTAATCAATTTGAACATCATCAAGACATGATATGTTCCTACATAAAGGATAAATCAATGAGTAACTAAATAAAACACGCAAATGAATACATTTAAAAGGTTTCAAATATATCATCTTGAAATGAAAAATCGTTGTAAATTTTAGTTCAATATTGGGCATAAATGAAATATAATTATTTCATGATGCTAGGTAACCTGTTAACTAGTAACGCAGTTATCGATGCTCGATAGTTACTTTATACTGTTAATGAAACTTGCAGTAACGTGAGTTGTACATATAACTATCTAGACTTGACTTCGGATAGAAAAATGTTTATCAAGAAGTTATTTGAGGTTTGCCTCGTATTTAACACCAAGAAACTAAACAACCAACCTCGTTTACAGATTACACTTTCCTTATAACAGATAGCTAAATAATATTCGTACATAAGTTGTTACCACTAAAACATAATAAAGGTTAATTATATAATACAACATAAAACGATAACATTTTGGATTATTTTATCATTTCTTAAAAACCGTTAGAGTAATATGTCTATATGTAAAGAATGAATGAATATATAAGTCTATAATATTTACCAACATCGAAGTAACCGTGTAAAATCAGCTGGGTATATAAATGACGAATGAAATGAAGATAATTTTTTTCTAATGGGTGGTCAAATCGCGAACCCGTCGTGGAGCTAGACAGTATAGTTCTTTATTTATTTGAACGAGTTGTCCAACTTTTCCAAAATGTTGAAAGCTTCAACTTTGAACAAGTTTACGATCAGAGTTCAAGTTAATAATATGAAATCTATCGATTGAATCAACACCTATCGTTTTAAAGGGTTCATGATTCGAATACAACCCACTTAAAGTTTAATTCGAGTTTTTGAAATACATTTGACCTAATATATGAGCTTAATATAGTCATTTCTCCGATAACGTCGATAATAAACAATTAATAATAACGAACTAACTAGCTAGACAGCGGGTCAATCAATATTTTTACAATCTGAAAGATAAAAAACCGGAAATATTTTATGCTTTGTATATTAAATTGAAAGATAAAGTAGTTTATAATGTGCTTTACTTGATACTTTTTGTTACCCATACCAATTTTCTTTGGTAAAATAGTTTTTTTTGTTGTTTTCACAAAAAAAAAAAAAAAAAAAAAAAAAAAAAAAAAAAAAAAAAAAAAAAAAAAAAACCTTCTACTCGACCTTGAATCGATCGAATAAGAAATGATATTATTTTAGAGGTTTTTTCTTTTTGCTACTACATAGCCGTTATTATGGTAGATACTAAATTCATTCTATTATCAATACATTAAAACAAATAATTATCTTATATACCCGTTTCTTTGATTAAGATAATCACATATTGAATCAGCTTAATGACGTGGAGATAACAGTTCTAAAAGAAAAATCAGGTCAATTAAAACCCTTCAATTGGATCATTGGAGATTGTGATCTGTTGTGGAATGAAGGGAAGTTCATAGGCGTTACTCAAACACCATGGAAATGTAAAGGCATATTCCAAACCTATACGTTCAATTCGAATTGAAGTCGTTAACGATTATATAAAACAAACTTAAAAACAACGAATGTTAGTTTATAAACCGGTTTCTACGGGTTTCAGCCTTCATAATGTTTCTCACTTCCAAGGTAAAAACTTCATTTCAAGATTTGACATAAATATGAAGAAAAGTAAATTACAATTACGTTTTCACATAAGATTAATGATCAACTCAATGGATAGGTTGTATTACAGCTTATCAGAACCTGAAAAGGGTTTAAAAAAACTTCTACAATGATGATACTAACAAAAAGTCCATTTACGAGAGTTATAATTAGAATAATGACACCGGATAACACGGTATAATACAGGAGAATAGTATATGTGTCATGATCCAGACAGCGGTTGGGTTAAGAAACGGGCCAGTATACAACTGCGCCACTGAGAAGCCTGAAGTCCAACACGTCAGGCGGGGAACATCTCTTATGTCAGCAACCCAAGGTTAAGGTTAACGTATGGACGCATATGGTATGTTGGATATCTTGCTATCCAAACTATCTAGTACTGAAGACGGTATGAAGCCACGGATATATAAGGACACGGTCATCACTACACAGATAGTATTTCCTTCATAGCTTTTCAGTTGTCAATCTAAGTATTCAGTCTACACAACTGAATAGCCTCACGGTTTTGGATCATTACTTGCACGGTTGCGATACTGTTCACTCAGCACTTCTGCTATCTTCTTGATAACATAAATCCTCTGACACCTTCTATATACTCATGGGTATTTAGTGTAATCATTACAAGATGTTGAAGAATAACACGGTAATAAATTTACGGTTCAGGATATATATAATAAAAGCGCCGTACTTGACTAAATTCATTTCGGTTATAAGCTGTTTATAAATGAGAATTTAAATACTGTCATGGAAACATAAAACGTTATTATCGATAACCTCATGTTTTAAAATGAATATCAAAAATATTTCATCCTTGTTAAAGAAGATATAGGCAGTGAAATTACGATTACCCATATATAACATGCGATTCATGCGGAGAAAGATGAAATTTAGGATAATAATAACACTCTAACTACTTTAAATATCATCGTTCGTAAAAAGATTATAGCATTTGGAAATATATTCGCCGGCGATAGTAAAATTGGCAATACGCGAATTCTGAAATGGGGAGATAATCGGTTTTTCAAAAAGAATATTTTACTGGGCATAGATTAATGAAAAAATGGGTTAAAAAGGTCTTTAGATATATTTCAGTGCCGTTATGAGAACGTGTCCTACCTCGCATAGTCTGATGCTTTGATATATAGAAAATCGAACCGAAATTTGCAATTTGATTTTAACTAACGTATTTGTTGGAACAGTAGTTCATTGCAGTACATTCAAATCAACTACTATAATAGTAAGTTGATTGTACTGACTGAAAGTTAACTGTATTATGTGTTTAATTTACTATGTTAACTGCAAGTCAGTATCGTAGATGTTTACTTCAGACTATAGCACAAGCCAATCAATTTTCCATTCAAATTAGTGTGCATAACAGCTAGAGGTCTGGAAAACTTGGAAGAAAACACATCATGAATTTCAATGTAATACACTATTTACATCGACGATAATTAGAATCAACTATGTTGAAACGATAAAAGCCTACTAATATTGATCCGTTCGTATTGGGTTAATCACAGATAAGTAAGGTAGAAGAAGAAGCTATTTTCAGGTTTCAGTTTGAAATTGCGTAATGTAGATGAAAGATTCTTGTGATGGCTCGTGTTACTACGCCTGCTGTGTACTAAAAGTAAAAATAATGATTTTTTTAGTGTTCTACTGTTTACATTCATATGAAAGCAGTGAATGTATCGTTGGTATTATGAAAACATCAATAAACTTTTATGAACCCAATATTTAAAGAAAATCGTTTAGATTAACCTAAAAAAGTCTTGAAAATGTCAGGTTAAACGAGTGTAAAAACGGTTAAATGGTTACTACTGCATCTGGTACTACTACTTCAAATAGAAAGTTAAACCTGATTAATTTCTACAACCTTCAACAGAAAAGGATAATTGACGAAAAATAATTTACAATTTAAACCCCTATATCAAACCCTTCCCTGTATATTACTTGAATGTTTCTATCAATATGATTACTGAAAATACCAATATCAATATCATTACAGACCTTGTTTTAGAAGAAAAAAATGCAATTAAAAGCCGCAGAATTACTTGCATTCAATAATTTGAAAATGACTTGTAGCTTATACTGGTTAATGAAAACTTTATTTTCCAGGACCTAGCGAATCAAGTAAGACATTTTATTTTCGATATTAAATACGACAATAAGGAATCTAACATTGAGGTCTTCAATGGTTTTACCGATTCTTTCAGGGCCTGGGCCTAGATATGTGAGATAAGACAGAGATGTCGGTTGAAGTTAAGTTAAAAAAGATTTTATTCAAACAAGGCATTTCAATTCCGTTGATACTAAGGATGGAAGGTAATTCGGCTGAGTTAATACATAAATGTGCTACAGATCAAGATTTTGAGTAGATAAATGAAAATAAGAGTAAAAGAATTGCCGACGATAGTATCTCTTAACATACAAATACACATTGTCAAGTTTACGCATAAGCTTAGATAAGTTTTTAAAATCCTTTTTCACAAAGACTTCATATTCTTCTCATCTCTTGTCATGATCAAGAATCATTTAACCTATGTCTGGCAAGAACTGAAACCTATAATCAACTTTAATTCCCATTGTCAAATGAATAAAAACGCTAAATAACCCAAAATACCGAACGGACTATTGCCGCAATCTTAAAGATCCCTAGAACTTACCATTTCAGCAAGTCTGCTAGCACCAATCATAGGGGGAAAAAAGGTTTTATAAGCGAACTTACTGTAATCACGACTATTGAATTTTTCCCTCTTATTTATATTAACATTAACCTTGGCATTGTCACTCGTACGATTTTAAGGTTATTGATAACTAATACATTATCTTTATCCCTCGAGATGTCCGTAAAGTCGATACGGATTGCGCTGCGTTAACTACTATGGTCAAAATCTGGAAGAAAGGGAATAATGATAACGGTAGAATCTATGGCCTCTTCAACGTTAGATTCTAACATTCTTCTACTATTTTCTGTTGAATGAGGATTAGGTTGCAAGGTATCTACTTATTATTACCTAGTATATTTTCCGCTTAAGCCAACTATTGCTACCTTTGGTAGTTCACAAATTATTCGTTTTTTATTAGATTAACAATTGTTCTAGAAGTAACTTCGAATACGATGTCAATTCTACTTAATATTATTTCGAATTGGAATATGACCAAATAGGTATACATGATGGAACATAAAAAGGAGTTTGAAAGCAAGATAAAATCTCTTTATTAGATACTTAATAAGCTAATTCTATATTAATAGAGAATGGAGAATGTAGAAATTGGTCAAAGTACGTTGCGCTAACAAGTTTGACAATTTCTTCTAGGTTACAAAAACTATAAATACGCTGTATAATGACTTTAAGTCGCCTGTAAAGGCAGTTTTTTCCAGTTGAGGTTTTCTTTGGCGACTGTAATGATACAGGTTCCGAGTTTGATATGTATATACCTTTAAGTGTACAATTTCAAAGACAACGATGAAAACTTCGCCTATACCGACTAAATTGATGGTAAGTATATAACGCCAAAGTAATAAACATAATAAAAACTTCAACCTAGAAGTCCAATATTAAACGGCAGTAAGGATGAATATATTCCTCGTTTTTAAAATCTTTAGGTTAGTTACAAAAGTCTATAAATTCTTAAGAGATATTGGATATGTCGCAAACTAAATTATTGATTAACACGATACATTATTGTAGAACAAGAATCAAAATAGGCAATGTAATACACTTAATATCGTTGTATTTTTGAATAGATAATACATTCAATTCTTTGGAAACATTAAATGAAAAGAGTATTCGTATAAGGAAAGTAAGTCTAGGGCCATCAGTTATTACAAAGATACCGGCTTTAACTTTGAATTCTTTCATCAACTAGGTCACCATACCTTGTTATACCGCCTGATATATAAAAAAAACTTATCTTCATTATAACGATAAAACCTCACGCCTTAAATATTTGTTTTACTATTCATAATGGTGACTTGAAATAAGTATTTTCAGTTATTATTCCAAATATTAGTGCCCTATGGTATTTAATTGAAGTGTTGGAATAGCAGTCAAATGCAGTAAAGTCAAGTCAACTAAACTTTCAGTTTAGTTGATTGTACTGACTACAAATTGGCCGCAGTTTGTGGGACTGCACTGCAAGTCCAATGCAGTAGGTGCCCACTTCAAAGTGGGGTACAGGCCGAAGCATTTGGCCATAAAATTAGCGTACAGACCGGCTAGCGGTCTGCCAAACTTAAAACTTACAACTCACTGAAAAACCAATTTCCATGCAGCACCAGTTACTTCAACCACAGTGAATCGAATCGACTATGTTGCAACAATAAATGCCTACCAATAATCACGCATATATTCTGTAGTATAGTCTTACAACTTTAATATTGAGTCTATTGAAGCAAAAGCTACATTTTGAAGAGTCTCTAATGAAATTATGAGCCCTTTATTAAATGTGCCACAAAAGTTGGCTGAAACAAGAATTTCTACCACAATAATATTGGCAATTGTAAGATGAAAGATTTGTAGCTTCGAAACATTTTGAAAATTATCATGAATAATAATTAATTTGAAAAACTTTTTCTTTTCTTGTTTTCGATATCATTCAGTTTGTCATTAGCTATATGTGATGCTGCAACCCAGAATCTATCTACCATTTTATACCAAAATCAAGTCGACATAACTGTCACGACAACATATTAAGGTTGTTGATAAATATGAATCATATCTTCTTAAAACTACTTTATAACTAAAAAACTAAAGCTATTGGGAAAACATTGTGTATTTAAATCATTTCTCCAAAAAAATCCCAATTGCTTTCATATATTAAAAATCATATTATCAAATATAATAAACAAATTCATTTGATTTTTTTACATAGGTTTTATATTGGAATGAAACTCCCAAGTTTTTATCGCAGTTCTTATGATTACAATTAATACTCCAATACTATTCAGTTCAGGGAAAATGGTTCATTGAAGAAGGTCATAAAAATTAATGGTAATGTCAAACATATATATCAAGAAATAGTATCCTATAATTCATTTAATAATTGCTTCCATATTTGTGAAATTTTACGGATTAACACAAAGATGAGCTTCCAATGATTCCAAATATATTTCTCATGTTGTTTTTTCATATAATGAATCCCCTAGAACATTCAAATTAATTAGAGAAGTAGCTTAAAAAATATACACAACGCTATTAACAACACTTGGAATATTTTGCCAAGTCGTTCAAATTGAACTACGTATTGTTAAATATCAAAAATAGGAAATCACAAAGCCATAAGTTGAAAATCAGATTAAGAGTATATTTAAACGATTTTTGTATATTTAGACGTCGTTTTTCAAGAATAGGTAAAAATACTAGAAATATTACTGTGATTTTTTGACTTATGTTATGATTCATATACTTTGTAAACCTTTTATTATTATTTAATGTAAAAGGGTAAAAGATTCTTATTTTGAGGTATATAAATTGGGTTTGGTTTTGTTCTTATTCTTATCAAAACTTGTTTATAAGTAGAAATCAGGTATGGTTATATGTTGGAGTATTAGTGCACAGGAACAAAATAAGACGTAAAGTAATATATCGCCACACTATAGACGTGCAAGTACATAAACTATACGCCATTTCCAAATACACTAATCTTTACAACTTAACAATTAGTAATATAATCTCCTTTTAAGAACACCAAGGAATATACTTCTTTCACACCCAAATTTTTTTTTCTTGTATCATATAAGCTATCTATGCCCTATTTAATATCATAAAAGACATACGTACGGATAAAAAAAATTCCGCAAGGTAAAACGTATATTAACATATCAAAGTGGTTGACTATACCGTAATTATATATATACATAACAAAGACAATATTTATCATGTAAGTGAATATTTGTATTTTAAATAAATATCCGCACGTGTTAGCGGGTTTGTTTGCAATTGAATATATTTTAAGGCGCGTAAATATGTCAATATACAGTAGAATAATATATGAAAATATAGATATTTATTAAGTTAGTGTTCATAACATCTCTTATACGTTTATGTAAGAAGACGAAGAAATTATTGTAAGTATTGATGATAGATGGATCAGAGTTAAAAAGGTCATCCAGAGAGGGCACGACTTAGGTGGAGGCTTATAAGCTCTCACCCGGAGTGTGGCAATTTAATATGTACTCTGTCAACGTTCTTCCTTGATCGTGGCACGCTATTATACAATTTGTAAGATTGTATCTTGTAGCGTAACACGTTATTGTCTACTTTGTAATGGCATACCCTAAAATGTTGCCGGTTACTCCTTATAGAGATATATAATTATGTCTATATTGGTGGTGTTTTCTATTTATAAATGTTTTGTATTTATGATTTAGTAATGTAGTATCATTTTTTCAAGTTCCCAATCAATTTTTTAGTAGTAATACGATAGTATTAAACTTGTCGTGAGTTCTTTATTGGTAGTTTTGATCGTTTTAGTATCATAGGTTTTGTTCAGTTATTCGTAAAGGTTTGTCATTATTATGAATATGCGGTTTTAAAGGTCGGATAGACGATATTACGGGATTTTACATTATTATAAAATGATATATCGTTATCAATGCAGGAAAATTTTCTTTTCTTTTTCTCTGAACGTTATATCTTAACCTTTTAGGAAAGCCCCTAACTAGCTATTTGACTCTCGTACGTTGAAATCATTGTTTCTAATAATTTATTTAGAGTTTTCGTCTAGATGAACAACTTGAATCATACTATGTAATAATCGAATTTGATATAAGTGTTGCGTAAGAACAAGGCTTAAAGGCACTGTTTAGCACGATAGAGTCGTCGAAACAAGGCCATAATCATTTTAACACCTTGCACCCCTAGTATTCACCCCTTAGCACCGGTAAAATGTCTTGAATCCAGGATTTAATTTCTTTTAGGTCGCTTACCCCCAACAAAACCGCCACCTCCTTCTTAACGCATTCCTTTTCCTCTTTCCCTTTTGTTTAACACCTAACGGGAGGAGTGGAGGTTTTTTTTATAAATATATTAGCCTTATCTTTTCAATCGAGATAAAACTCCTTTGCCTCTAGCAGTACTTTGTCTTCGTAAGAACATTAACGCCAAGCTGTAGAACGATTCGTAGTGATTTTTCCCTTCAATTGTATCATATTAATATTTATTTAAACGAGATGGAAATAGTGAAGCGGGCTCGTTTCTTTGAAGCGTGGATTATGAGTGTATATCGGGGGGCTTTTTTAGCGAGTAAAGTGTTACAGAGGCGTACCAGGATTCATATCCTTGAGACGTTAATGAATACGTTTTGAATGCCGTGCGTTGCGTCCGTCGCTGCGAGTAAGTTTATTAACGATTTCATTTGAAACAGCGGTCTTTTATCCCGTTAGTACCGTCACAAGAAGATTGATAACGGGTACGCCCCCATTTCCGTAGTCATGATGCCCTGGACCGAAGCCTTATTATAACTCCTCCGTCTTTATGGCAAGTTACCTACTTTCTTAATACGTAATTCCGGGTTCGAATACTTATTATTCATTTTTCTACGACTTTGTTGAAAGCTGTCTTGAATAATATAAATTGTTCTAATTTCTAACGTGAAGCAAAGTAAACTAGTAATAGGTGTTCATTGCTTGCCGAAAAAAAGAAAAATTATTACTATATGGAAGAGAGGTTTGTATATGCATTTCGTAGGTAAGTTATAAAATGTTATTTTGCTTTGTCCAGAAATCGACGAACCCGTTGCCCGCCTTTTGCCCAAAGATATATGGCTTAAGGTACGACGGGCGCCCAGCACACTCCTAGTAACTACACCTTTGATGGAATTGATAGTAGTTATGTCATTAACGGTGACAACGACAACAACAACGACGATAATAACGATGACAGCAACAACGATGGTAGAAACTACGAGGAAGAGGATGAAGATTATGTATCACACGCCTACCTCTTTCCATTGGGTAATAATTAACAGCTATTTTTAACCTTAACTAGTTTTTTCTAGCCTTAATAGATATTGTTGCATAGAAATACAACTTTATTGATAAAATAGAATTGTAACGAAATTATTAAATACTTCATTTAAAAACACATAATAAAGGTGTAAAAGGGTTCATAGAGAGCATATAAAGTAATGATGTACTAGATAAGGAGTAAATGGTATGTTGAAAGGGAAAACAATATGGGCAAGGCCGAAAAAAAAACATATTTGGAAAATGTGATACGTTTATACATGAATCAGTGGAAAAACAGTTTTAGTATCTTCAATAAAATTATTATCTGTAAATATAAGTGTTTTTGATACAATATTCAGGGCGTTTTTGGATATTATAGTTGTAGGGTTCGATTTCTTATTTATGTATTTTATCTTCTAATTTTGCGATGTTCATTCTATTTATGTAATGTTATAATATCGATCATAATGTGTTTTTCGTTTTTTTTACCAAGTTTTATAAGGTATTTGTTAACTGTAAAAGATGCGAGTACAAATTATTAGAAGGGGGGGGTTCAAATTCCGGTTAAAAACTACTTTACGGATTATTATCTTTATAGTAATACCGGAGTCAAATCCTCTCATTATTTCGTAGGTTTAGGAATCGAGAACCTTGGATGAAACTCAATTATATTTAATTAAATCTTAATCATTAAGGTTATTATGAAGTTTAAATTGGTTTCGCCAAAGTATTTGATTGCCGATTACAAATAAAACCCAGATTACCAAAAAGTAGTTGTGGTAATTTCTAAAAAATCTATTAGTAAACACAAACAATTTTCTTATATGTATATCGTGTGTTATAAAGCGGATGATGTGTTTTGGATTGTTCATTTGTTACACGAGGCGATTATTTATCGTTTTAAATAAATTTTTCGAAGGGTCTTTTTAAGATTCGGTAGCGATAAGGAGGTTGAACGTGGCTTTATTTTATACGAATAATACAACCTAGGCTTTTCAGTCAAGTTGAAGTTCATATTCGTTAGCCTGCTTTGCGTTGGTTAGATGAATAAGAGCTACTTGGTCCAATTGCCCCCTTATAATAAACTTTAAAATGATATTTTGAAATGTTATTGTTGTACTGTTTATATAAGCCAGGCGGTATTTATTTCGCTAGAACTTTGGATTTGTTTTTAAATTATTCTTTACAACTTCTTTCATTGAGTTATGTAAAATGTTTATTATATAATATAAGTGTAATATTCCCTTCTATTGGAATAAGTGTGAAGTGTTTCAAACGCGGTGTTTTAACTAAAATTTACGGGTTAAAGATTAAGTTTATTATTCCGAGGCGCTTTTCATAATGTCTTTAATAGTTATTTAACCAGTATATATTAGTTTCAGCGATCCATTATGGTTGTTTGAGAATAAGTAGGCCCTTTCCTAAGCAATGGTGTTTTTAGAGCTCTACAAGTTTATAGGCGTAAATAAGTCTTTTAAGGTGTTTTTAATATTGTTCATAAGTTCGTATAATATTTTGAAATTATTCATAAACGTTGTTATAAGTATATCGAAAGGTCGTAAATACTAAAATTAATCGGTGGTTCACCCGTTACAAAGTAGATGATGGGTTATAATATTCGTTTTATTTGTTATTAAACTATTTTATTATACGGCTTCTTCTTTATGGCGGTTTTCAATGTTTTTTTTCACTTTGTAAACTAATCAGGTAGGGAAGACTTTGTAATCTCTGTAAATTACTAGATCATACTTTTCAAAGGAAAAGACATTTAAATCGATTTATACGGATATTTCGTTTTATATCAACATTCGAAACATAATAATGACCTTACGACAGAGTCATGTATTTAACTTACTGTGCGCGATATATTTTTAGGTAGTAAAAGAGTTTGTAACAAAGGTTTTAAACTTTTTTTCTGTTTTCATACCAAGCAGAAGCCCTAGTTGGCGTACAATCCGTGTTGTTCATGCAGGGAATTGGTTTGAATAAGGTTATAAAGGTTGTAAAAAGGTATTCAAAAGGTATGTAAATTTTGGTGATGGGCTATTCGGGTTATGATAAGAATTTTCCGGTTTATATTACTTTGCGAAATACGTTGTGAACTTTTGTTGATTTTACCTGGTTCTTTTACGCTTTTTTGTTATTAATTATCAAAATGAACATGTTACAAATAGAAATTCCATAAATACGTCGTATCCTTTAATGCTTTTAATGTTCCAAAAACTAGTCCCTCTTTTTTTCGTTTGAAAAATTAGTACTTTGAATTGTAATAGCAGTTTCAAAACTCTTGTTTCCCATGGTTCTTTTCTAATTAATAATAGCTTTCATATATTATTTCGTGTCCATGAATAACGTTAAGGTTTTATGGATTGTATCATTGTATTTGCTTTTTGTACCGTTGCCTATAGTAATATAGAATCCGTATAGATTTTTGGGGTAAGCGCCGGAGACAAAAAGTGAAATGATAATATGTTTCGGGTGAAAGATGTGGTTTACAGAGTTTATGGACATTTGTAAAATGTATTTCTTTGTCTTTATACCTTTTAGTTCCTTGGATATACCTGTATACGCTTTTTTCAAACATTATGTACTAATGTTTGTGCTTGTTAATACCTTAAAACAATTTTACCGTTATTTGACTACCTTTGCTTCCGGTTATCTTAGCCTTAGTTTGCTATTGAGTGGAATCGAAAACTGTGCCCATATCATAGGTAATACAATCCGAATGTCCAAGATAGACATTCGTCTATTAATTGATTTTGGGGGCATTTTCGTAATCCTTTTTAAACATGGCTCGCGTCAATTATTCATCTTGGAACAGTGTTTCGGCGCCCATAACGTGAATGATAAGTAATTTGTTAAGATATATAATTCCTAAAACAACCTCGTAGCTAAATTTTTAGTCGTTTTAAAGGCGGAATTTAAATCGTTTTGGAGTTTGTAAGTGTAATTGATACTCGTGGCAGAACTTTCATATAGCCTTCAGGGTTTCCTTATCCACATTCGTATAGTTTACTACGTAGAGTAACCGTAAACGGCGTTTCGCCGCCCGGTATCCAAATCGTTGGTTTATTATACACAGTTTTGACTGTTTTAAATAGGTGGTTTCGATTATACGTGTTTCTGAGAAACATTATAGTTATCTAATCTTTATAAGGATATATACGAATATGCTATCCGAAGCGCAGATAAAATGGTTTATTGTATTTCGAACTTCAATTCTGAATTTGTTCATATCAATTAATAGATGTAGAAATATCAATATAGACTCCATTATATAAAGTTTGACTGGTTGGAATCTTGCGTTTAGTATTACTTTGAATAGTAACCACGGCTTAATTTTGCCGAAAAAAATTGCCGGTTCACTTTTAAATTGTTGGTTTGGAATTTGAGAAACTTTACCGCGAACGCGTCGAATCGTCGTTCTTCTGCGATCTAAATTTCTGTTTCACCGATATTCGGTATAATATCTTAAAACTAGGTACTCTACTTCTTAGATAATGTTAATTACAGCATATAGGCGTTTAGTTTTCCGTTTTAATCTCCAGGCCTACTTTGTATATAATAATGTATTTTACAGAAGGGTAAACAATTATTAGTTTGTCTCCTCATCTTAAGTTGTTATGTATATCTTGTTATCTTTTCAATTGTTTTCCTTGGAGGTATAGCTTCACGTATCAACATCTAAATTCATTTTAACGTTTTGGTGGTCGGTTATATACCTTTTAAAACTAATTTTCGTCTAGTATTAAGGCGAATAATCGAACACAAAAAAAATGTCGTTTGCTGATGCTTATACTAATGGTTACCAAGGGTCAATCGCTTGTGGTTGCCAGCTATATTCATAGGGTGCTTTAGAGCCAAATGAACGCTGTATGGTCGCATGCCATTACCCGTTACGTGACCGGATTTCTCCTTTTTTGAAACTTCATAGCAGCTTCTTATTAGGGGTTTATACGACAATCTTTATCAAGGAATATAAATAGTATCCAACTACCTTAATAGATAACTTTGGCTTGAGTCTCGTTTTGTATAATTATCGACTTTTGGCTCAACGGTATTATATTTTCTTGTAAGCGGAGGTTACTAAGAGATATATCTTTTTCTTCCGACTTCTTCAATTTATACCTTTAATATTTAAAGTATTTTTTCGACGTTCGTGTTAAAAAGTAGGTTTTAAGAGTTTTAGAGGCTCAATACGACTCTTTCTTTACCTAATACAAATGTTTTACCCATACTTTTCGTATCAAATTTGTTAAATACGATTAAACCGTTCTTAAATATGTTTTACACTTGCAATAACCTATGCTCACGTATTAAACCCGTCAACTAATATTATTCGTCAGCCTAAAATTACCGGTACATTTACGTTTTTGAAACAAATACCCTTTACGAAAGATTTTACAACGTTATCTATAAATCAAGTGATTACCACATCGCTTTTTATTGGAGACCACGTTTTTTGTCACGACAACAACGACTGGTACTTCTTTAATTCCAACTAGGATATCAGCTCCTCGTTCAAAAAATGTTGAGGAACAAAATTTAATTTCTTTAATTTGGCGACTCAATCTTCCGTCATTTAATTA
Organism: Anisogramma anomala; assembly: GCA_038502455.1. Lineage (NCBI taxonomy): Eukaryota > Fungi > Ascomycota > Sordariomycetes > Diaporthales > Gnomoniaceae > Anisogramma > Anisogramma anomala. The sequence continues at coordinate 40,197,687 of JASMMZ010000001.1, read as the reverse complement.
TAAATTTTAGTGTGAAAACTACCATATTATCTAAATCATACATAAATACAATTTTATTAACGTTCAGCAAAATTACTTCTACTGTTGAAATATTTTAACATGCAGTGCAGTAGGTCAATTTTACGTATTGGAAAGTTAACTTTACTATTCTGCATGTAGAGTGTATTGCTTTGTGAAGACTTACCATATTGGGTGTAAGTCAAGTGTAGTACGCTGCATCTCACTCTAGGGCACGGGCTATGCATTTGGCCATACAAATTACAGTGCAGACCGGATAGTAGTCTACCAAACCTAGAATAATACATCTACCATTTGACCACGTAATACTACTGTTACTTCGAAGACCAATCGAATCGACAAAGGTGCAACATCTAAGGATTACCAACATTTACGCTATTCGTTAGTAATTTAAAAGCCTTATAAAAACCGTTATATAAGTCTATTAGACCGGTAGTGCCAACGGAGGTTGTAATAATCCTAATACTTTTATAGAAACTTTGCGCGTTAATTGTTATATCGCCCATCCTGCGAAAATTGTTATCGTTCGGCATAAAAATTTAAAATACAAAGGTTGTAGGTGGTTTTACGTTTTGTTAACATTTGGATGGCTTTATTCATAAAGTTTGGCAGTATAACTCGAAAGTTCTCTACTAAGCTCGCTATTCAAAAGGGAGCTTTTAACGATACATGAATTAATACATTATCTCCCATCGATATACCAACAAATTACAATAAATTCGTTGTCTACGTTTAACTTATCAATATACGACTTTACCACTTTCGTTTTCGGTATGGAGATATTTATTATATCAACGGTATTAGTACTGTAGGTATTATATGTAGTGGAAGTAATAGCGGCGTTGTGACCGTTTATCATAGTTAAGAGGATATTATTTTAATTGGCAGAAACACCTTTCGAATTACTTTTCTATGGCGCCTTTTTTAGGTTCATTACTCGGAACTTTTCCGTCACAAAGCCATCGGTTAATACCTCTGGAATGAAGTTAATGGTTACCATATCCTTAGCACTCTATTAGATTGATCGTAGCACCTGAGAAACTTCGGCGTTAAAATTATTATAGGTATTTAATTTATTTCGTCCGAATATTTTATTAAGTTTTAATGGGGTAGAGGGCACCTTTTATATATAGTTGCGTATAAAATTTATTTGAAAAAAAAAAAAAAAAAAAAAAAAAAAAAACGTTAATTCAACCCGGTAAGTTCTTTTCGACCTTGAAATTTCATCCCGTTTATAGTAAATTTACTTTATAATTATTGGATGGCTTTCCCATAGATATAGAATTTTCGTTGTAACGTATTCGATTCGAGTCATTGTGACCGATAGAACTAGTGCTAATTTGAAATTAGGTTTTGTGATTTGAGTTGTAAGTTCTTAGTTGGATGACCGCTAACAGGTTTGCACACTAATTTTTATGGTCAAATGCTTTGACCTGTGCTTCACATTGAATTGGGCACGTACTGCACTGTATTTGCAGTATATTCCTACAAACTGCTGCTAATTTGCAGTCAGTACGATCCACTAAACTAACATCTGAATTAAATCGACTTCATTCCATTTGATTGTTATTCTAATACTGGATGTTTTTTGTTTTATGCGTGTATGCCAGCATAGCCTACTATTAATTAGTGGCAACCTTTGAAATCCCTCCTCAAGCCAAATCCCTATCGATTCAGATTGATCTGCACTGAAATTGACATTAACTACGGCCCCTTATGACATTTTGTTCTCTTCTTCCAAGACCTTAGTTCCTCAACTCACGTGCATATACCTCTCGCCACAAACTCATGAGTATTACGCAATCTACCATTTTCGTACCTATAGCCAATCATTTAAATTACTTCTATCGCTACTATTGCTATTTACATTACTATTCTGTTACACTTGAAGTTTCTTTAGGCACCCCTATTATTCTACCTTATATACCGGGCAGTTTTAGTAGCCCTCGATTCGTACGGTTAGTGTATAGTGTTCCACAAACCTTTCCAGAGCGTTATTAGGCGTTTCGCTGATTATAGAGTTAGTAGGGTGGTATTTACCATTATTTTACTAGAATTAATCTATTTTCCGGGCTTTATATACCGATATTAGAGCTATTACGTTAATAATTAGGCGTTTTTCATTAGCTATAACCTACTTTAATTGGCATTTTTAAAGGCCCCAGGAGTCTGTACACACTACTACAGGAATAGGTAGCAATCCTAGCTATTTAGTGATAATCCTTCACGTTCCGATAATTACTATGCCAATAATAAATCCTTTCATTGTGCCGTACACCGCTAATGCTAACACGTTTCGTATTACAAATATACACTTAACATGTGTCTAATATAGGAGGATTTCAATGATTATAAATTGCACTTGACCCTCTCCGCGTAATCACGCATTATAAGAAACCAGATTCAATATATGGGAAGAATATTATTAGCAAATTACCCATTGGTAAACATGATTAACTGCCCCTTTATCAAATTTACGGAAATTATACTAAATACTTGTTTCGAGTAATCTATTTACTATTTAGTTCCTTTATTCCACCTATTCAAGTTCTCATTTTGTGGATGTTATACGTATATTGTAATGGATAAGTCCAACGATGCCTCCGGTTGGCATAACGAAGTAATGGAGATCGCATGGGCCATTTGCTCCAGATATTTCTATAATCTTACCGTGTTGGCCTTGTCCATAGTAATCCGGCTTATGGCTTTCCTTTTTTAGCACAGGCTAATATAAGTACCATTTTTAGCCTTAATATCATAAATGAGGATTAACGCTTTATTAAAGTTAAGTTGTATGCCTTTAAATAATGTTTCAATTGGCATGTACTTTCAAAGGCTTAACCTCTTGATGTCAAGTTATTCTACCGCTATAAACCCAATGTTTTTGAGGAAAAGAGTATCGTTAATTTGTATACATATAGTACCGAAGCCTTTACCTTTCATAATTAACTGGCACGGGTTAACTGTTACAGTCGTTATACCTAGCCTGTTTTTGAAGTACGCTGGGTATATTAGGATCTTATAGACGCTTGATTCGGCAAATATGTATAGAGATTTGATATAACGTATTACTGTACCGCCTGGAAGCTTGTTCCTTCGTTCTTTCAGCACTTTTAGCAATACAATCCTCTAAAAATCGGTGGTAAATCGCATATAAGCTTGCTCTATATACCGGCTTTTGAGTGTAAATTATCCTCTCAAGTTAGGAGTCAAACAGACAATACCTGCGACGATTAAACCTTAGCTACTTCACAGGATTGTAGATAATTAAATAAGTATTTAATCATTACTTTTATCACTGTATTTTTGAGACATTAGCCGTAATTTCATATACGTCCGGTTGGTGGTTTTTATTTTGACCTCATGAAGTATTCTCAACTAAAAAATAGTGAATTTTAACTTTTCAATTGAATTAACGTTACAAGTTGAATAACCCATTTTGAAATAAGGCTGATCATCTTTACCTAGTCGTATTCCTTAAAGGGCTTTGACGGTATATTAATAGTGGTTTTTTTTTTTTTTTTTTTTTTTTTTTTCACCTCATAAACTATTCTCGACTTAAAGATAATGTCTTTTTAGATTTCAAATTGCGTTAACTGTACAAGTTAACTAACCCCTTTTGAAAGAATGCCGTTAATCTTTACCTAGTGTCTTTACTTGAAAGGCTGTCTAGGTATATTGATAACACTATTAACATGTAGCTTTAAGGTAAATTCTCGCTTGTACATATTCTTCTATGATACCTACCTAGTTTCACATATCTTTTCACACCTATGTGTCTCATTACAATTTTCTTCTTCAATATACATCTTCATTTTGTATGTATTTTTTCCGTTATCGACGTTTCATTAGCTCATTAACAATCTATTTGATAGGATTATATTGACTAATCGGCTTGGCTCGGAGTTTATCAACCTCATGATTTCTATCAGCCTTAAGGGATCTTTTACACAGAATAACCTATGTAGTTTGTAAAGTAATCTCACCGTTGGTCATTTCCACTAATACGTTTGGATTAGTAATACCTTAAATCGTATACTACTATCCTTCTTTCCTAGCTTTCACTACGTAAGGATTTCACTTTGAAGGGACTAATTAATACTATCATTATTATAGACCCATTCATACGATCAGCGAAATTATTAACCTAACGACGTGCCGATATTTTTTTCAATTTTTAAGGACCTTCTTTATATGTCATCGCATGATTTTAGGTATTTAGCGATAATGGTGACTGAGTCGTTATATATATATATGCCTCAAATACCACTAAAGTTAGTATAATACCATTAAGTTCAATAATTTCGTTAAGGCTCTTTAGTGTTATCTAAAGTCGTGCTATGAAACTTATAAAATTTGGAATCTATAAGGTAAAGATATTGTACGCCTTTTGTAAAAAGGAGTAAACCCTTTCAACTTTATTAATACCCTAGTAGAGCTTAATGATGATCTATTCAAATTAAATCCCTATCAACTTAATATCAACTTGAAATTTTGTCGCGATAAAGTCGGTAGCGGCGTGATAGATTAGAACCTTTAGTAACTCGAGGTACGAAATAATTTACAAATATGTAATACATTTTATATTTCTTTCGTCGTTGTAATTTTATGATGCTTAACGTTATGAAAAGCCGTGGCAGAATCCGTAACTTGTGATACTGTCATGTTGTCCAGGTAAAACACGTTTACAAAGACCTCAAAGTCAAAGTTATAATCTTTTTAACGTGAACTTCAACCTTAGGGAGATTTGGAAATATGTTTTTCGGTGGTGGTAAAGCTGTTTAGTTACCTTCATCGTTATTAAGTTCATATTGTTGTACTCAACTCCTTTAAAACTTAATGAGGCTTATTAGTTGCCAGGTAAATAAACTTACAGTTTAATTAACGAAGTTCCGACTTTAAGTTCAATATTAATACCTATAACACTTAAAGGTAAAACTCAAAATTCCCCTATTAATATCAGGTAAAAAACCTAAAACCGCCCTTTAATTAAACCAATTTATTAGTCTAAACGTTAAAATCAATACCTAGATTTTTAATATGTTTAAGGTAAAGGAAAAAAGGCATAAAGAATTTGAACATACAAAAAACAATAATGTTAACTACAATAGTAACCTTTGTCGATCCCAGTAAAAAAACTCTTTTTCAAAGTTAAAGCCGAACTCGATATTACCTTTATCCGTATAATTTACATCTATAACCGTATTCGTATCACCTTATAACGCGATGTATTACCAATAGCCTCCTACAAAGTACCCTACTGCTTTTGTGTATGGTATAATATCTTAAAAGAATTATTTTGCATAACGATATTAAATAATAAAAAGTTATTTAAGGACAGAGTCTTTATCGGGACGTCGACGATAAGGCTCTTTACCTATTAGTTCGTAAATTAAGGTGTGGCCAACGGGTCATTACGTTATTTTAAAACCAGTAATACTATCTTTAAACTAATCGATAGCCTTGGGATTATCTTATTCTTTATTAACCTCCTTTCATATATATTTTATAACTTATTTAACGTGACATTCATGAACAATAAAGGATAATTCCATACAATACATTACCTACCATAATTAACGTGCGGTAACAATATAATATATTAAGTAATAGTATTGTTTACCGTAAATAAAACGTCGTTTAACGTTTAACTTTGACGTCAAATTACGTAGCTGGTTTAAAAACCTTACAGAAGAAAATAACCTCTTTTATATGTGGCTTTGTTACGTTCCTTGGTCCGGGCCTTCAGTTAACAGTACTAACCGGTCCTTATATACTGATGGTAGATATAATACGTATAAAAGTGGTTTTATTTATCGTCGCTAACACTAAAGCTTAGGGGTATATACCAGTCGAATTTAAATATAGAGCTATTACAGTTGTTAATAAGAAACACAACTAGCCAAATGATAATAATAATAATAATAATAATAATAATAATAATAATAATAATCACACGTAGTATCTGGGCACTAGATGGTGTATTAGAATTCTTTGAAGCCCTTAATAAACTACTGAACTTGGTAAGATTAGGTACTTTCACCAACTCCCACGTTCTTCATTAATCATTTAAAAAACATCAACCTGTCAAACATATAACGAACGAGATCTATTTTGATTTCCGTCGCTTTCTAGTAATCTAACATTTAAAACTACTGAATGATATTCCATTCGGTATAGTACTAGGTAAAATTAACATCGTATTCCAAATGTCGCTTTAAGTTGTCGTAAATTTTATGAAAGGAGAAGAAATTTGATGGGTACCGGAAAACGTAATCCTTGGCTAAACCGGTGAAGATACTGGGAAATAGTGAGTAAAAGCCTGTCAATTCAACCCTCGTCTAGCGACATATGTTAAAAGATGGGCGTAATTTTATGTTTGGAAGGTTATGAAACTCATCATAATAATTTCATTTTCCGAGAAGATCATAACGAACGTATTAATTGCGGTGCATTTCATATTCAATATAGGGACGTCTCGAGGTGGAAAAGTGATATACTTGTTATAAGGAACCTTTAAATCTCTCGACTAGTATTGAGGATGATGCTAAGGGTACTAAAACTAGTAGACATATTAGTTATCTCAGGCTGGATTTTAAGGGAAAAAGCCTGTAGTCGAGCCTACAGTAGGCCCGCATATAAAGCCCTTCATTTCTTAACTTGGCTGCTGAAACTAAACATACTATAGGGTTTAGAAGAAATAGGCTTAAGGGTTTCCGCGAACTTGGTAATATTCCTCGTAGTATCAAAGGGTGCCAGGAGGTTCCTTCGTAATTAACTGGTAAAAATAAGGGTTTACAACGCGTGGGTTAATTATATTTTATGTCCAGTAATACTTACATATTGTAAATCTCGTGTGATGAGGTTTGGAAAACTTATATAAGCTTGGGTATAACCATAGAAACGGATCTGAGGCCGTTAAAATTATTATTGCGAATATTCACTATTCTCTGTTCTTTTTGTACCCATTTAGGGTCCTTATCGGTAACATATTAATATAATACCTCAGCTAAATTCCCTCATTCCTTGATAAACTTCAATAGTAATACGATACCGTGTTTATGTAATTTACCCCCTAAATTAAGCTTTATCGGTTTCTCTATCTTCATTTACATAGTTGAGCTCCAGTCCCTAAAAGACTCGATGTAGTTATTGTGAGCCTCAATACCAGTAACCCGGTCGTCATGGTCGACGTTAGAAAAAAAAACGATCAACGTAATTAGTCAGGTACTCGGGGATAAAATCTTCGTTAACGTCCGTAAACCAGAATTCGTTATCGAAATGCTTAATGGTATAAATACGAGACTTTTAAATCCCTTTTCATGGTAAGATTCTTACTGATGATAATTTTAGCGTTTTAGGTAGCCATCTTGACGTTTATCTGATGTAGGGCTTGATAGTCAAATTACTTAGTGATTTAGGTGCGTGGTGACTCGTTGATTTAGTATAAAGTCATGCGACGTGGTTTTCTTAACTCAACTTGGTGTTTTAGCGTCAAGCTGAGGTCTTAACGGTTTAGTTTACGTAATAAAAGAAAAAAAAGTTAAGAGAAGAAAAAAGAGTAGTATAAAGGGAAAGGTCATAGGTTTGCTATCCAAGTTGTTGAAGTTAAAGGCGGTAAAACTGAGTAGTTTTTACGATTTCCAAAAGTAATGCCTACAATAGTATTAACTTAACCGTTAGCCAATTTAGCGACTTTATGAATTTTAGGCGGTTATCTTAACGCCTTTTTTTTTTTTTTTTTTTTCCAATACTAGTATAATGAAATTTTCTCAGTATTTTTAGAAAAAGAAATACAGTTGCCACTTTCCAAGTATTTATAAACAGTAAACGCACTTAAAAATTCTTCCGCTTTACTACCTTTTAACAGCGGACGAGGCAAAAATGAGCGCTGCGCAAAAAACTTCCCTCTACCTTATAATGACACAAAGCGTAACCGGAAAGTAACTTCTTCTTTTACACATCTTATTTCAGCTTAACGAAATAGGAACTAATCAGTATTAGTAGGACTGCCTATAAATGTAGGCATTTCATTGTAACTTAGTCGATTCGAATAACTATGGTCGAAGCAACTGGTGCTTCATTGAAATTGTTGTGATTCAAGTTTAAGTTCTAAGTTTGGCAGACATCTAATCGGTCTGCACGCTAATTTGTATGGCCAAATTCTATGGCATGAGTCCCAATTTCAATTGAGCACCTATGGTATTGGACTTGTAGGACATTCCCACTAACTGCAGCCAATTAGAAGTCAGTACGATGAACTAAAATGATAGTTTAATTGACTTGACTTTATTGCATTTGGTTACTATACAAACAATAATTTGATTTTATTTATTTATACTTTGGTAAATTTAGATTATAAATTTGATAGCGTTACGTGTAAATGATGCTTTGTCGATTAAAGTTACCGCGTATACCTATTCAACTTCAACAATTTGGCAAAACTACGTATTACATACCTGGATTCACCTTACAGCGGATTTTTTATAGCTTTGTTTTTCAAAATACGAATTTCAAAGTATACTGATATCGGATATATACTTATATTATTTCCTATTTACAATATAACATGATGGTACTAAAATTGTGAATCAAATATTAATAGGTAACTATCATAGGCTAGTGCCTGGCTAGTGTTTACTAGGAATCCAGCCCTAGAGTTTTTTACATTCTTACAGTACTATAGAGCCGTTCAGAATCTTTATGCGAGCATATTCCTTACATGTCACTTAACCGGAGTGTACCGTTTTCCACAGCTCTGTAACAGCTCTTTGGCAAGGTTTTCTCATCAGTTTTTCATCGAGGTTTATGCACAAAATCGTACCACCTTAAGCGAAAGCTCTGGTTTTAATCCATTTACGTATAAACCTCAATTATATTTTCAACAACATTGTAACGACTTATTAGAGGATAGAACCTGAAGTTCTATTTTTCTTTTTTGAACTTTTAAATTTGTATCTCTTGGTCTTAAAGTAGTTTCTCGATGTACGTGGTGAAAAGTAAATTTGAAAGGTTTTAAAACCCCTCCGTACAATTATCTTATAACCTAAGCTGAATATTCAAACTAAAATTTACGTATAAAGATTACTAAGTGGATTTCAACAGTTCGGAAACCCTTTTGACACCTGAAACCCCGAAATATTAACGTATTAAAAACGGTAACGAATATAATTCGATAATTCGATGTTGTCGGTACGTAAAAGTTTTCGTAGCGATCCTCCGTACAGCAATATCTATTATATTAACTATAAATAACTTAACTACTACTTCGTTTTCTATTAGAACCCACATTAGGTTTCCCGAAGATAACAATTCAAAAATGATTAGATCATGATACCGGTGTTTTACTTGACTGGCGTGAAGAATTTAAACATAAAATCTCAAATACCCAAGTTGAGTTTTTCAATAAAAAGTTACTTTTTTTGGTAAGAAAAGTTACAATGATACATAAATTACATTATAACCAAAAGTGTATGGATAATAAAAAGAATTTTCTCTACGTTATTTTGAATAGATAAAGTACCTCATATACACCTTTACAAAACGTTATTTCGTTTGCGGTGGCTGCGGCATCATTAACGACACCAATACCTTTGTATCTATACTTCCCTCCAGTTACTAAATCTTTAACACGGTTAAAGCCGTTGTTATTTAGTATATAAATATATAATAAGAAGTCCGCAAGTAGTTTGATACCTTTTTTAACGACTCGAAATCTTTATTAACCATAACAGGCTGTGTAGTCTAAATATCAGCCGTTAAGTTTGTAATTGTGAATATATTTATTTACGATATGTGAATTCAATAGTTTTTTCCATTTAATATACCCTCTAATTATAACAAGCGTGTCACCTGCGTTGAATTAATCGATAAGCAACTTTATAGCCTCCGTATTTTTTAAAGTGGTACCAACATTATTATTAGGAGTATTCCACGTAACGGGAATAATAGCAGCGACGTGACTATTCGTAATAAATAGGAAAACAACTAGTAGTTCTTTAGACGTTGTAATGTTGTCGATTCAATGGTTCGAAGTAACAGTCGTATTGCAGTAGTCAACTGGTAGATGAATTTTTCTAGGTTGGGCAATCCGCTTGCTGGTTTGCGCAGTAATTGATATAGCTAATTTCTTGGCCTGTGCCTTAGTGTAAAGTGGGGAATACTGTACTAAACTTGTACTCAATGCAGTAAATCTAAAAAAACAATACATTCAACTTACAGTCAATATAGTCAGCTTTACTGTAATTAATGTTGATTTACTGCACTGCAATTATTAATATTCTAATACTGACGGCTTCTTAGTTTATACGCATACTTCTATGTGGTGAACAATGTTTACTAATAGCAGATATTCACTCATAAAACGTGGGTACGCTCCAAAGACCAATAACGTTAGCACTATGCTGTTAGGGCCTATAGTATTTTTAGGCCTTTTACATCTTTTTAACGGTATGCAACTAAATCCCTAAAACTTTAGATTTTTAATATACATATATTTTACTTTTGGCGAAATAGGGCGTATATCTTTTTAACCTATTTAATGCTTTAGTGGGCCTTTATAGACACCTATTTACACTAAATACTTATCATTTTGGTATTTTCCTAAAACTCTACCGCCGCCAAGTAAGTACCAACATTGTGGATAACGATGTTAGGTTTGCCAAATGGCGTATCAATCTATAGCATTCTTAGCATTTCCTACTTATCCTTTATGGAAAGAAATTTTATAAACTCGGCTCTGTAAACAGTGATTACGAAGTTAATGTCGTGAAAAACTGGATTATTATTTAAGTAAAACATATTAATACAAACCACTTTATTAAGCTTATTATAGTTCTTAATATAATATTAAATTTTAGGGGTGTTTCAACATACGTTTGACAATGTTGATATAGCTTTTCGATAGATTTTAAGTCAAGATATTGCATATATTTCTGCTTTTCGGACTGCAGCACTTTGTATTGCCTACTGAGGCTAATTAAATAGAATTCCGACGTAATTAACGTATCTATAGCTTCTTTGAGTTGAATAACACTGCTTTAGTGTATTAAAAGTAAAACTATATGTATAACCACGTAATGGTAAGAGGAAACTTTTAGTCATTTTCAACTTTCTCGTCGAAATTAACGTAATAGTTAACTTGAACGGTCTTTATATCTTCCAAGTAAAAATGAAAAGGTATAGGGGACTTAGGTATAAAAAAAGTAATTGACTTAAAAATAGTTTAAACTTTCATTTTCACTAGTAAATATAGTTATTCGCATAGTGCGAAGCTAACATTGGCTTTGCTGGTATCATGACGATTGATTTTAGTAGTTGTAGTGTTTTCCCTCCGCAACGTTACGTATTGTGAATAGCCTGCTTTTAAGAACCTTAATGCCCCTATATTTAGTATAATACCTTAAAAAGTATAATCCGCGTAACGATCGTGAGGGTTAATGATGGAAAAGGGGTTAGTGGCTTATCTAAGATAAAGGTAATTATTTTTACAGCTTAGGCGGTATAAAGGGACATGGTTGGTTAATTACTAATCTGCGTTAGAAATAGTGTCTTTATGCCACTTAATATGTTGGAGGATATCGTTGCCGTTAATTAGCTCGTCGCATTTAAAGGTTGTAATTTAATCCAAAAAAACCTATTTAAAGGTGATAGGATATTAGATGTAATACATTACCTTTTTGTTATTTCGCTTGACGCGGGGGTAGCGAGTTAATCAACAGCTAAACTTGCTATAAATCTAATATTTTTACCTCTATTACAACTATAGTTTTTGCGTGTAATAGGTCTGCTTAAATATTGACCTTGTTACTATCAGCGTGGCTATTACATCCAGTTCTTGGTTCAAAAGCTAGACCTTAGGTGTTGAGGGCGCCTGTAGCCATACAAGCGATTTTGGTATACACGCTATCACAGTTGCAAGCGAGGAGTGCAAATGGCTAAAGAAGCCTTCACAGTTGGCATATAAGCGTTGTAGCGCGTATTTAAACTTGCTAACACCCGTAATTGCTGCCTGTACCTGCTCGCGAAGTGTGACTTCACCAGCGTAGGCTTTTCCAATTACTCTATAGCATAGCATCAGTATAATGAATAATTTTTTTAATACATTTATCGGTATTTCCTCGTCTTTCTTTTTCGTTATTATCGTAATTTGCCTTGTGGTAGCACAATTGGTATGGTATTAGGTAAGGTAGACGTTGTATTTAGAGTAGCTTTGCTTGTTACCATAAACTTCGAGGAAAGTTATTGTTCTGGTTTGGAATGTTAGTGAGTAGTTCATGACGTGCCTTGTAAGTATTTTAGGAAATGGTGAGTAAAAACCAGAAGTAGAATTTCAATCTATTTGCAGATATTGAAAGAGGATATTATCTTCGTATTGAGTAGGTCATAAGGTTTTTCGTTATACTTTTCTGTGTTGTTACAGATCTTGGGGAAGTTCGTGACAAATTTGTAGTTAATGTTGATTTTTTTCACAGGTTTTGGTGGTAGGTCCCGACAATTATACTAGTTTCTATTAGTGGAGTTTCCTTATAGTTTAAGTGATGAACTTTTTGAGTCAAAGTATGGAGGATAATTGCCAGTCGCTTAGTTTGAGGGGATAAATCTTGAAGTAAGGCTTGTGTTGTGTTCGCGTGTATAGGCAAATTTACTTTGTGAAGTTTTTTCAGGGACTTGGTGGTTAAAGGATTGGAGGGTTATAAGGGTTGAAGGGTTTGGAGGGACTTCAAGATCTTACTTAATTAACTGGTGTCAAGTATTAATATTAATTCCTAAGGATGTATTAGAGGCCATTGCTTAACATGTTTTTCCGCTATTAAGAGCGTAATTCGCGTTGTCGCGTGGAGGTGATGAGGTTCCGAATAGGTTATTAGGTTTCTTATCGTTAATGCGTAAAGAGGTTTGATTTAGTAGAGGGAAAAGAGGAGGTCTTCGAAAACGCGAGTTGGAGCGATAAGATTCTTTATTTTCCGCTTTGTTGGAACATTAGGTTTCAGGATTTTTTTGGGCTGTGTTAAGCCATAACGAGTTTTCTCTACCATAGTAAAGTTCTTTTTTGCTACGTAAATGGCTCTTCGTTGGAGTTTTTTCTTTTAACTTTGACTCGATATCCTATTCAGTCTATTTTGACATGTTAATAGTTTGTTCGTTGAAAAACTTACGGTATTCCTGTAAAGTACGACTACCATGGTTAATATTTTCGACAGTATCGTGGTATATAATATATCACTTAACGGAGTTAGCTACGTTTCTTTCCGTTGACCTTTCGTTAACTTCGAACCTTTAAGAACCTCTATCGTAATATGTGGTGTAGAAGGGTCCGTGGGCTTTAATTACTCCCTTTTTGGAGGGGTCGATAATAGCTTTAAAGTGTATATTTGCGGTACCCGTCTTAGAGTTCTGTCTTGTATAGTATTTGGTGGGCGAGTGACTTGGTATTTTGGCGTAAAGTTGCGTAAGAACTTGGCGATTTAGCATAGAGTCGCATGATATAGCTTTCTAGGCACGACGTGGCGACTTTTGATATCTTCACTTATGGAAGCTATTTTGACTTTTGGATTGGCGTAGTGGGAAGATAAAAAAGTAAATTTGAGGGAAAATCTTAGGTTAAGAATAAAGTCGGAGGTCGTTTTTTATAGGTTGAAGTTAAAGGTTATTTGTTGTTTTCGGCGTGGGATTAAGTCTTCTGGATAGGAGTAGCACACTTAGTAATTTTGACTTAGCTTTTGGGAAACTTACCACAGTTTGAGACTTTTGATAGTTAATTTAAACGTTTTGAAGAATGATCCGTGAAGATTTTTTGAAATTTTTAAGTAACGATATTGTCGTTCATTTCTATATTTCTGTTGTGAATAGGCTTAACCTATGAATCTTCCTTTTTTCCGGCCGTTTTGTACTAGCGTAGTATTAATAATGTCCCTTCTCCATAATATTTCCTTTACCCTAGCCGTCATTGTTGACGTAGAACGTAACCGGAAAGTAGCTTCTTCTTTTACTTAGATTTTCTGCGATTGATCCAATAAACACTTATTAGTATTTGTAAGGCTTTTAACGTTGTAACGATTTCGATTCGATTGGTAGAAGTAACAGTAGTATTGTAGTATTCAAGTGGTGGATGTATAGTTCTAGGTTTGGCAGACCTCTAGTCAGTATTCGCAGTAATTTATATATCCAATTGGTTGGCCTGAGCCCTAGTATGAAGTGGGGCAATACTGAACTTAACTTTCATTCAATAAAATAGACCCTCAAAACAATACATTCAACTTTCAGTCAGTATAGTCAACTTTACTTTTAGTAAAGTTGACTTACTCTACTGCAATCACTACTATTCCAACAGAAATGTTATTATAACGAGAGTAAACAGTTTTCGAGTTCTTCCTAAATGGTGCGTTACCTAAGTTAACTATTTGTAACTCTCTCGCAATAAGGACCTTAGCTTATATTTATGGTCCTGTACGAACGGCTATCGTATGTTTATTTACTCGTTAGATTCAATATCACGTATAAGCGACTTTAGCGTTAAAGTTATCATAAAATCCACCTTATTTCGGCCGAATATTTTATTAAGTTTTCAAAGGCAAAAGCGGAACTTATATATACAGTCGCAATTACGAATTGAAAAACATTAATTGGACTCGGTAACGCTATTCTAACGTTGAAACACCATTATATTTATAGTTAATTTACTTTATCAATACATTTATTATATTCACAACATGGTATATAGAGGTTGTCAATATTACAAAGTTACCAATAAATAACTCACCAATTGTTAGGAAATACCCCATATTTATATTCCAATCCGACTATTCCGTAAAATTACGTATCACATACCAGGTTCCTGTTTACGGCGTATTAATTTTATTCCTTTTTTAAAATATGGACCTTAATAAATACTGATATCGGATATTATCCCACGTTTTTTTTTACTTATAATACAAATTTATTTTAGGTTAAATTAAATTGAAATACTAATATGTAACTTACGCGTCTCCGTATTATATATTACTTCAAGAACGAACAGGCAATTATCGTGTTTGAAGAAGAGTGCTCTTGTCGACGTAAAATACGCCTAAAGTGGACGTCGCCTGTATCTTTCACGTTGGTTTACGCAAATTCCATAACAACTTCGCTTCTATTACACGGCTTGCAACCGTCTACTTCGAAAATATTAATGAATCATTCTCTCCGAAACGACTCGGTTGCGATAATGATAGAGTCCTTAATTCCTTTGATGAATTTCCCCCTTTTTTCGATAAGGATGTCGTGGATAAACCGCTTTTTAATCACTTTGAAACCGATCACGGAATCTTCCTTGAAAATAATAACCAGAGCTTTCCTTTAGATGTCTCATATATCCCATTATATGAAATATCGTAAACGGAGTACTTTATATTAAGAATGACATTAACATATTTACTTGATTGGGATTATATTCAAATGGGAAACTTTTTAGCCGGCTCCTCCGTACGTCTCGTTAAAAAATCCTAAAGGTAATTTACGTTTTAATCTTAACTATCGTCGCCACAACGTTATGATGAAGGCAAATCATTACCCGTTTTCATTCATTAAGGAAGACCTTACAAATACCTTCTAATCTATGTAGTTAATCTAATTAGACATTAAAGCCCGTTTTTTAAGGTTTGTATTCGAAATGGAAACGAATGAAAACTCACATTTCGTATACATTATGGATTTTTCAAATATTGTTTTACTATCTTGGGGTTTTTTAATACACTGGCTGTCCATTAAAAATATATTAATGATTAGTTACCCAATTCATTAAATATATTTCATTTCGCTCATCTTAATAATATTTTCAAACTTTCATGTTGTATTTTCAATCATCATCACATTAATATTAAGTAGGTTTCTAATGACTTAAGCCTCATAAGCCTTAATCTCGATATATTCAATTGTAAATTTTGCGCCTCGAAAACTAATATCTCTGAATTTTTTTCGAAGTTAAAGTGAAAGTTGGGATAAAACCTAACAATCTAAGCATTATCTGGTAATCAGAGTCTTCTACGTCAGTTTCATGGGTGAAAGGTTTCTTTAGATTCGTTAACTTCTACTGGTATTTTATTCGTAAACATTATATATTTATTAGGCTTTTTATTAAACTATTTTAAAATGATTCCTCTTTTTGTTAGATCCCCGAGAAGAAAGCCGAATTTAAGCGACTTAAGTTTGGTTGCCTTTCTAAACTCGTATTCGCCTAGTGAGATTCCAACCGCAATACCTTTGTAAAAACCTACTACCTTAATTGGGCGTTATGCATGATCTATTTTAAAGTAATGATTGCAGTAAATTACTCACAATATCATACTATTTCAATCGTTTAATACTTGCCGAATTTAATTATAAACCCAAGATTAAGAATTACTCGGGCTTATAAGCTATTCAAAACTATAAAACACGGATCTGCGGGGTACTGCACACCGGATTACAATTTTAATGGATTATGAAAACTTAAAATACTATATCACTATAAGACTACTTTTTAAACGATAGGTTTATTAGTGCTAGCTACCCTTTTTGTTTCGTTACTAATGAGTTTATTATAAGGAAGATAATTTTTCATGACTCGTTACTTTATTACGTCGAAACTATGACATTATGAAAGGTTTCTCCGACTCATGCATTTTCGGGGGAGGAACTCCAGCGTTTGCGTTTCGAATAGGTCTGTTTCGAGCCCCTCTCGCATATAAATATCTTCCAGCTAACCTTCATTAGCAAATTCATTTTCATAAGTTGCCATCGTTTTACTAATCAAGACATTTAATGTAGCTGAGATACTATTATTACCCGTAATAATACTTACACCTTATTTGTTCGCATATTAACTTTAGTCAATTGGAGTTTTCTTATTAATATTCGTACCGAATACGACTAAATACTTAACGTTTTTATTTCGAAATATTTCGTAAACAACGATAAAGTTTCAGAGTTTTATAACCATTTTAAGTACCTTTCTACGAGCCGAATACTCCCGCGTTAATACAAGCTATTTACGATTTACTTTTTATTAGATTCCCGGGATACAACCTCAATATCGTTATTCTATTTAAAAAGTACTTTTAACCCGGTTAACACCGTACGATACGACGCTTTTACTGGAATTACGATTGTTTAAATGTATAACGAAATGAAGACTTCGGTGGAGGGGACTTTTCATATTACTTCCGGTTTCTGAACGACTTTAAAACAAGTATTTTATGAACTTTATAGTCTATTTTCTCTAAAAACGTACATGTGACCTGCGTTGTTTTATAATTATTACAAATCGTTTAAATTAAGCTATTACCTTCGACTTCATAACTACCATCAACGTTGAAGCTTATACGAAGCGGACTACAAGCTATTTTTACCGATTTTACGGATATTCCCGTACGATTATTAGATGTTGAAGGTTGAATTAGACCACTATATTTTTAAAACAACTTCAAAATCCATCGGCAATGAAGTGAAACTTAAGTACCCGTTTTTACCCCGAAACCAATAACGCCACCAATCGCGTTAGTTAAAAGGTTTCAATGTACCAACGTTTCTTCGTCGCTTATAGTCAATTGAACCAAAGTCGTTCATTACCTAGATATTAAACGACGCGAAATAGTTAAAATACAACTATTATGATTGTTGACCTATTTTATAGACGTTATTAATATTATATCGATTTTATATACAGGTATAAAGTTCATTTTTCAAAGTTACAAAATTACGTGTAAAGGCCAGGATTTCCTTCAATGTATCCGTGAAGTTATAAAGTTTACATAAGCCATAATAACTGCTACGTAATAACATTTGAAAAATACGCTAATAAGAGTTGTTTCCCATAAAAACATTTTCGAGTAGATAATTACGTTTGACTCCTCTTGCAGACTCATGACCGGATATGTAGTTAAAAAAAAAAAAATTAACTTTACGAAAAAATATAGTATATTACGTGGATTCCATTTTGATGATGCCGAATTGAATGTCTTAAAAGGTGGACAACCCAAATTTTACTAAAACTAACTAATTTGAGAGATTTCGAATCCGCTCATCAAAGAAAAATTCCGTAGCTTTCAACAATAATATATTAATATTATAGATGATAACGACGACATGAAGCTGCAATAGCATATCATAAGTATTTTACGAGTTCTAAATAGACCTTACTTCAGCTACCCCTGACGTAACATCCTTCTAAAACGGTATATTTTTGTTAAATGGGTAAGTTATATACGCCCAACGTGTAAATCCGTTTTCAATTTTTCCAATATCGTAATACTCGACGATTTCGAATTACGCTATAAATTCGCTAAGAATAACGACGGGCTCGGACAAAAATTTCAAAAACTGGTATTACTTAGTATACTTTACGTTACGAAACGTCGTAGGAACCAATATTTTACGAAAATCGAATATAAACGTAACCCAATACTAACTAACAACGAAAGTTATATAAAACTACTTAGAAATATTTTAAAAATTAGCGTCCTAGGCTTTATCCGGTAAATTTTACCTATCTATACCAATTTATTTCTTTTCCTATTTTTACGACCCAGATGTTCATCAATGCTCTTAGACACTGTAAGAAGTTGCTTAGTTACCTCGAATTTCGTTTCTTACCCGTTTATAATCCGCGATTTCTCCGCTCCCTTTCGATGCGTAAACCTAGTGAGGAACTACATTCTTCATTTAAAAGATATACGACCTATAAGGCGCCGAAACGAATAAAAAATGACGAATATAAAGCCCGAACTATCGGGAAAATCAACTTTTATTCATAAGGCACGATGATCCCTTATAAAGTTATTGCGGCGAAGACTTACGTTTATACGCTTTCAAACAGTTTGTCAACGTATGAGGAACGGCTTTGAAATACTTTAATGTACCTCTGTGCTAATTGTCGAACGTTAAGTAGGCTTTAGGAAATTCATCTTTAGCCAATGATTATTATGATTTAGGTACAAAGACGTATATGAATATCCGTAATTAGGATTCATAGTATCAACCAAGAAAAAATGACATCGGGCGCCGGTATTTAACCATTCGTTAGTAACATTCCTAGGCTATATAGGTCTAATTTAGCTTTAGTTTTTTTGAGTACAATTTACGAGGATTACACTCCATACGGTATACATATTAGAAACATATATATTTATGTATTCCTTGAGTTTATATTTGGATAACCCGTAAGAACACAAACTATACACTTATCAACAAGGATACAGCAGCTCTTTAACAAGTAAATTTATTATTTTGATGACCTTATTCACTTTTTTAGTAGATAAAGGATTTATTTGAAACGGGAGACTCAACGAAAATAATGAAGAAAACGATGAATTGACCAGTAGGAGGGAAATTACCTTAATTAGGACTTATATTGGGTTTTTTTATATTATTATTCGATAGTAATAAAAGGGAAGGTTAAGGTTTTTTAATAGAATGCGGTTTACAGAATCATTTATAGGGAGGAGGTTGCAGGGGCGCCTTTTACACGATACTATAACATTCCAAACTGTTCTGTAGCGGTTTTTTTAGCAACTTTCACCCACTAACATCTTTTATTAACTTTTATACTGTCGATCGTGAAATAGAACTGGAGGGAGGAAGGGAATTTCAAGGTAAACTCAAAATTGTTATTTACTTCTAAGTACTACACTTTTTGCCTTCGTGTTTGTCGGTTTCGTAATTTAATAATCAAATTACCTATTGTTTTTAGTCAGTGTCCAAATTCGATTCCTAACGTAACCTTTGACACGGAAGGCTTCATTGGGGTTTTATTCAATAGAATTCTTAAACTTTCTAAAGGGTTTCGTCTTGGGGTTTTAAAATAATATGAGAAGGGGGGAGTAAGCCAAATATTAATATTACGGACTAGTACCTAGCTAGTGTTTACTCAGGATCCAGCCCAAGCAGTTGTCACATTCTTACAGTGCTCTAAATTCGCTTGGAAGCTGTATAGGTGCATGTTCCTTATACATCTCGTGACCATGTTGTCCCATCATCCACAGCTTCATAACAGTTCCCTAATAGGGGCTTATCCTCTTTTATCCATCAAGGTTTATAGAAAAGATTCTATCGCCTATAGCGACAGCTCCAGACTCAGTCCCTTTACAGTAACTTACGTCGGTTCAAAATATTACCTACATTTGGTATTCTCGAGTAACTATTGGTTCTTGAAATGAGTGTTTTCCACAATATAAAAAGTACTTACAAGGAGTTTGGCGTTTACAATGTTCACGTTATTTCCTGAAAATCTTGAAAGGATTCAACCGCTATTACGCGACTTAACGCCGTCTCCTTCCAAAATATTCATAAAAAGTTCGTCGTGTAATCATTTGTTTTTGTTTAAAATAAGCCCACTAACGACCTTAAGCAATTCGCTTCTTAATTTGATTAGGTTTTAGGAAACACGCTGCTATGTAATTTCTTCGAAGTTGATTGCGAAATAATGTAACAAACAGATAATTAAATCTAACCCTTAAAGAATCTGTAGGGTCTGTTATACTTTATATCATGGGAGAAACTTATTATATGAACAAGTACATTAACCGAATTACTATATTAAAGTTACACTCCCGTAAATCGTTTTTAAACGTTTATCTCAATACGTTGTATATAAAAAATAGGGTATATCTCATTTTTTATATCGATTACCATGAACTGAATATTGGTATAATAGATCACCGTAACTGTTTACCCTTTATTAAAAAGGCACATACGAATATTTGCCCACTAAAACAATTTATTCAGTTAAATATTTAAATCAATTTTTATAAACTCCGTATTCAAGCGGGAAATAAGTAAAGAACTATATTCCGTATACGTTTTGGACATTTCCAGCAGATGGTTACCTCTGTCAGTTATTTTAATGTATCAGCTACTTTTTATCTATATATTAAAAATTCTGTACTTCTTTTTTTCCATGTTCTTCATTTTTACAATCTCGATAAAATCTTAATATTTTCGATTAATATTTCTACGATTTCATTGTTCATGTTGAATGAATATATAATGGCTTAAAAGTAACAGATATTATTTTTGAAATTTTTAGATACTAATTAGGCGCTTAAAAAACAGAATTATTGGTATTTATTATTGAAGGTGAAATTGTCCTAGGTTTAAACATGGAAAAGCTAGGCGATATCAGGAGGTTAATGGATTTTACGTTGATACTAGATGGACAAGGTTTCTTCGGATTTGTATAATCTTATTTATAATTTATTCGAGATCGTTTTATGATCATTAGGCCTTCTTTTTAATTGACGTGAATAGGTACCCTTTTTGTTTAAGACCCCAACAATAATCAGTTTTCGAGCGATTTAAGTTTAGCTTTTTTTCCGACCCTCTTTTCGCTTAATAGGATCTCAACCGCTTCACCATTTTCAAAGCCGATTATTCAGGCTAGGCTTTAGGTAATTATTTTCTTGAACGCGATAATTACAATTACTATTGGTAAAGTCTATTGTACCAGATGCGTTATCTTAAATGTTGTAGTTAAATAGTAATTAAATGATTTATAGTGTATATTAAAGAATATGGAAAGATTAAAGGACGAAAAAGCATCTAGAGAGTGCACGCCCCGGGTAAGAGCTATATAAGCTTCTATTCGACTGGTTGCACACTACCATATTCAATGCGAATCTCCATTCTGAGAAGTAGTAGTTTACCGTATACATTCTCAATACCTCTTCTAGCTAGTGGCACGCTAGTATGCACTTTTATAGATTGTACCTGAGAAGTGGCACGTTACCGTAGACTTTATAAAGATGGAATTTGTAACATGGTTGTTGACTGATTATTAAGATATATTATAATATCCATACATTTTATCGTTTCTTTTTTTGTGGATGAAGGTTATATCCATAATTCAGTAGTAGTAGCTGGGTTAATACTTTGGCCTATATTTATATTTAATGATCATTGGTATGTTTGCCTTTAGATGAAGGTTTTTCGGTTCAACGTAGTCAATTCAAATCACTGTAGTCGAGGTAACTGGTGCTGCATTGAAATTGGTTGATTGTTGAGTTGCAAGTTTTAAGTTTGGAAGACCGGTAGCTGGTCAGCACACTAATTTGTATGGTCAAATGCTTTGGTGTATGCCCCACTTGAAGTGGGCGCCTACTGCACTGCACTTGCAGTGCAGTATATTCAAATCACATAAACTGCAGTCAATTTCCAGTAAGTTCAATCAACTTTATTTACAGCAAAGTTGATTTAACTATACTGCATTTGACTGCTATTACAACAGTGATAAGGATTTGGTTTATGATTTGGCCTGTATTGGTAAGTTAACAGTAATTGTTAATTTTGTAATATAATCTTACTCAAGTTTAAATTATTAGTTTAAACAGTAGAAGTTGTTTTAATATAAGCCCCGATTAATTCCGGCGGTTCATAACGGCATTAGTATTAATCCTTATAGGGGTATAATTATCAAGATACAGGGGTATAACTGCAGCAATGTGATTATCGTTATTAATTTCGGGAGATATTTCTAATACGTTTAACGACTTGTCTCCTAGTATAATTCAAGGCAACAATTAATTAATTGGCGTATATACACTGAAACCACTTCCTTAATTAATTAATTGAACTAATCTTATAAATAAGCTATTTAACTAAGTTTAAGTTTTTACCGCTTTTGAAAATGAACAACTTGCAAACATAAAGTGTAAGGTTCCGTTTGATGCATTTACTTAAAAGGTAAGAGGCTACTGCCGCCGCCGCCCACCGTATCGCCAACAGCTCTGGCCCCGCCATATTTAAATTTATATCGTTTAGCCCTGGTTTTTCCTTCAGCTTCCCCTACCACCGCCGCCGCCAATAATACCTTTACCAAGTTATATTTAGTCTCTATTTTCCCTCTTTCTTTTACCCTTCAAAGGAGAAGTAAGGAGCCTTTAAAGTTATCTATTTTACCCTTTCGTTTCCGGTAAAAACCTCCTTATATATAATGGTTACCGTTCACCAAAACAATGTATTCGTGTTGGCGTTCCCTAACCGTCAATAGACACACGTTATGTATCGTATATCGCGTCTATAGCCTCAAATAAATGTATTAATGGTTACCGTAAAAACAAGGGTTGTTAGACCCGTTATTACCGTTATAAATAGACTGGTAGCGGATACGCTCCCGTTCTTGTGGTCTTAAAGCCGTAAATCTCAGCCTTATTAAGCTTCCGTCATCTCCACGGTAAGTTTTTTCTTAATTATTAATACTAACCACGGTGAACAATGACCAATTACTTTGACACCTTACTCGAAGCGCTGTTAAAAACAACTACTTTTGTGATAGCCAAAACAAATCGATGTTCATTAGTAATAGGCTTTGACTAGCAGCTTAAGAAAACGGCAACCGTTATCTGTACCCAAAAGGCGGTATTACGCATATATTACGTAGGTGAATTGGACAACGTTATCGCGCGTCGTCGTATAAAGTGTAAAGGCTCCCCATGCTCCTTGCCTCAGAGTATGTGGCCTAAGTCTCGGTGCCCTTTGTCTGATGGCGCCAATAATAACATGGATAGCATTTATAACGGTAAAATTAATAGCAACGGCAATGTCGAGAGTAATGAGGAGGAGGAGAACGAATACTATGACGACAACAACGACAATATATCCTCTCCTTCCTCCTCTCCTTTCGATGATGACTAGTTGCCTATTTCTATGTTTATACCGGTATTACCGGCCTAAATGAAATGAATTCCACAGTCATATAATTAATCTTTTAATAATTTTATACCAAAAAAATATTTTGAAGGTAGCAAGTAACCAAAAATTTAGTAACGTTGTAGATAACAAAATTGATAAGCGATAATCCATTCAAAATAAAGATTATTATGAATCCAAATGATAATAGAATATTTGGAACCGTATAAATTGTTAAAGTAAAGGGGAAATATTAAGTACGAGTTATAAAATGTCTAACTATAGTAAAGTCATAAAAACCTTCCACACAATGCTAACGAAAAGAGTAGTTATTAATATAAGCTCTTCCAATACCCTATTCGGAACGCCCTTAATTATTATACTTATTAGGTTTGACTTTGTGTTAATTGATCTTTTATCTTCAATTTGGAGACACGTATACGATTCGCGTAAAGTTATAATATCGATTTTAATATATTTTCATTCGCGTAAAGCTACAATATCGATTATAATATGTTTTTCATTCGTGACGCCGATTATGATGCGTTATTCTTAAAGGGATGGAAATTTTTGTAAATGAGTAGAGAAACTAGTTTTAGATTAAAATTAAAAATTATGAATCCGAACTGTTATTACTTAAGTAATCCCTTAATTTAACCGTTCAATTATAAAGGCAATTTCTGAAGCCAAAACGCTTCTAATAACCCGTTCATAATTCATTTCAATACAATCAATAATATTTTTATAAAAGAGGAATTAAATGTGAACCGGTATTCCTATATTAAATATAAAAACAAATCCTATTTATGAAATTTAATCGGTATTATTCGCGAGAAATCGGTTTTTAATAACAGAAATATTTATTATACGTATATAAAATAGTACAAATCTCCAACCGCGTTTCGAATTATTAATCACCTACATAAAAAGTTTATTAAACATTTGACATACGTTTTTCAAATGGTCAGTTAAATATTATACTGCGACATAAAAGTCAAACATCGCCTCTAACTATACTACTAATATAACATAAACTCTACGTATACTATAATATTTCTATTTTTCACCAGTTTTATTTCAATTGTGTTAATCATGGGAACTGTAACCAATTAATACTTTTCAATAAGATCCAGAATATTGGTCAGAAAAGTAATTGTTACGCCATTAAAAGCAATCTTATGATCCTCAAACAGGGATACTTTGGGTTTTGCTTTTAAGCAGGCCTTGAAAAGTTTCCTCTTTTCTGTGATGAAAAAGGACGTAATACAAAATATTAACGTATTATCTCAAAATATTAAAGTATACATAAATATTTTCAAACGTAATATTAAAACTAATAAGTATAAGTCGAAGGTTGAGTTATTCATTTCGAACCGCGTTATAATACATTTAATAAGTATTATATCAATACAACCTAGCATGAAATAGTCCATGAACCGTTTCAAAATACATACAATTCACCTGTGTTAACAATAGTTACGAAACAATACCTGTATATAGAGGTATATACATCGTTACAAATGCTGCTTCAATTATATATAAAGTTGAATAATATGACGAAACGTAATATAACGGTTATAAGGGATACGTAAAAAAGCTGTAAACGTTAAAATCAATCGATAACTTATACATTACAAATTATTTAATTAAATTTTATGGCCATTTTTACCCTCGTTATCCTACCCCTCAACCACAAGGCAACTCTTCTTATAAGAGATACCGGTTTTGCTTTTTAGATTATACCCCAACAGAATAGAAATAATTATTTACACTCTGTAAAATACTAGGTTAAACATCTTCATGTAAAAAGTTCCCTGTGCAATCAAAGACTTTGTTTTATTCTATATTAATTATTTCTATGAGGTACCTTAGGCAGTAATAATATCATTTAACCGACGATTTCTAGTCATCTTACGGTTCGGCATTTCTTCTTAAATAACGAAAAAGTTTATAACAAAAGCCTTTAAATGTTTTTTATTGTTAGAATTGAACAAAATCTCTCGAAGATGCGGTACTGGGTTTTTTAGTGTAAATGCGCCGGTTTTGTAAATTGGTATAGGTTGAAAAAGTATATCCGGGGGGTATACAAGTATTGGACGCGATTTGAATTCGTTTCTATAAAAGTATTTTGGTTAATTTGGTTTTATGATTTATTGTCACCGGCCCGTTCCTATTTCAAAGTTCGTATAGTGTAACATTCGCAAATGTAAAATGAATATATGTCGGTTGGAAGGTTTGCAACTTAAATGTTTCTACCCAACAACTACCACCCTATTCAAGATTCCAATTTTCAAGTCATACTATATAATCCGTTGAACAACCATTCATATACACCTGTAGCCAACTCGTAGGCGATGGGTGCATTTGTTAAATATTATTAGGTTCCTATAATCAACCGTATCGTTCCTTGATGCATGCTACGAACTAATTACAGACAGCAAATAAGGAATATATTTGTATAAATTTATCCACGTGCTACGTTCAAAAGAGAAGGAATCACTAGTCGTATTGAGAGAAATTCTACCCAATATACTTGAATTAAAATAAAGTCCGTTGCCTAGTTTGCACAACCTTTGCTTATAAAGCGAAACCATAAAAGAGAACTTTTGTTGGAGATCCAACCTTAATCCAGACTTCCAATCAAGGTTTTAATGCACCCTACAGTTTAAAGACCCGTAAGGGTATAAGACCCGTAGCCTTAACCGCGCCATACTGTAGAGTTATCTAAATTACCACTCGACGCCTACTATTATGTTATGACCCAACAGCTGCAGGTCACACCAGCAGCGGCCCACAGCACTAATGAAGGAAATCAGTTGGGTACAGCCTGACGGCAGACATCTGTTCCCACAGACCCCCCAAGGTTAGGGTCGTTAGAGACCACTCGGAACATCGAGAACCAGAGACTAGATATGTTGGATATGTTGGATCGCGCACGTATCCAACATATCCCACGCCACCACGTCGACTGAAGAAACTAGATATAAGGACATGGTCATCACCATGTTAGGTAGCTTCATTAGATAGTTCTTCAGTTGTAAATCTAAGTATTCAGTTTACACATCTAAATAGCCTCACGGATTTTGATTATTACTTGCACGGTTGCGATATTTTTTACTCAACACCTTTGCTACCTTCTTGATAACATCAACCCTCTAGGACCTTCTCTATACTCACGGGTATTTAGTTTGATTAATACATATTATCGAGGATTTAATCGCCCTAAAAGAGTGAAGTGCTTATAAAACACGTATATATTGGATAAAACACCGTAACTATAAGGAAGAAATACTTCATAACTTTTTCGGCGAGTCACCTTTTTGCCCAAGTTCATAAGCTAAAGAAATATGGAAGAATCTTAATACGTTACACCACTAAGCGGGTGGTGTATCATGTAAATTCGTTTGTAGATAGCTCAAAGAAGGTATCTAAAGTAAAGTCAAAGGCGAAAACTCTGCTAAGCGAGTAGGGTACCAGTCTGAATGGTGGCGACTCAAAAATAAAAAAATAAATAAAGCTGTCAAGTACGAACGCTTAAAATTAAGGTCTTTCTTAAGAATTCAAAGCTAAAAAATCAAATTTTCAGTTGCAAGTTTAAGTTCAAAGGTTCACGTTGGTATAAGTGATGAGGGATGGAATTGTTAGTTATAAGTGCTATTCTATGGATATACCATTACGCGGGCTGTGCGCCGGGCCTACGAAGATCTTTATGGCCCAAAAGGGGTCGCCGGAAAATATGAAAGTAGTGATAAAGCCGATTTGTAATGTTGGGATAGAATGAGATGCATATGAAGTGATGGTATTGAGAGCGGCTAGACCCGAAAACTTTTCTCGGAAGTGGGCACTATTAGGGTTTAAAATGTAGGTTCCCTACCTTACATAACAAATTGATCTTTGCACACATGTTAAGAAAGTTGATATAAGGTCAAAGATGTACTTTGGTTAAATTACTCCTCGAATTACACGTATAAACTATTGTCATCCGCCTTTACCTTTTCATACTTCCATACCATCTTCTAACAAAATAAACTCGGGTTATTCGATAAGTCTATAAGGATATCGTGACATTTAAACCCGCTGGTTTTCTAATGACTAGTCTATTTGTCCTTTTTTTTATTATCTAAGACTTTAAACTAGAATAGTAGGTTTAGAACGATAGTCCCACATAAGCAGTTTCCTGTAGCTAATAATTCAAAAATATGATTTCTTGCCGCAAAAAACGTACTACTAGCATAGCTTACGCTATAATGTTCTCCCTCTGCACTATAACTGGTAACAACAGTAAATTTTTATGAATTTCAATGTAAACACCGAAAATAATGAATGTTCAAATTAACCCCCTCGAGTTAAAAGCATTATTAAGGACGTTTAGTTCTACCTGTGAGATTAACTGCTGAAACCTAACACTTTTTCATTCATTAAATAGTATAATATATGCTTTGTTTAACGTTTCGTAACACCGTTTACATTTTCCACTACTTGATAGTATTTTTACTGATATTTTTCTATATTTTATACTGGTAATTTTATTTTTAATACACGATTAGCTCGAGTCGAAAACTACACCCAAATAGTAGGTCATTTCTTCCTAAATTCCTAAATACACGTTAAATTAATAATCTACCAGAATATCTTAGAAATCTTCAGCGAAAATGCTTCGAGTAAATTTCGCGCCTTATGATAATATTGTTACATCGACGGAATATAGTATTAGCTAAGCGTTATGGGATATTATATTTATAATAACCTTGAAATTGAAGTCTTTATCGTTATAAAGCCGAAATATTATCCACCCTATGGCTTATAAGTTTAACTGATATTTGTAGCAAAACATCTCAATAGTTTCCAATACTTTTTGTACCATATTTCTGTATTCCATTAGTTTTAACAACCGGGAAAGAACTTTTGCAACTGGTTTTCCAAAATAATAGTATAATATCATTAGTTTTGGTTATTTTAAGTCAATGGTTTCAATTATATGCGTATTTACAAAAACCTACAAGTATATAATGTAATAAAGACATGATACGGAGACGTTATCCGAGGCACGAACGAGTTAGTTAATGATATTTCAAGCCTTGATTTCAAATTCATTCATATTAACCAATTATTATAGAACATACGTTTCAAAGTTTACAACATAGAATTGAATTAGTTCGAATAATACATTTATAACGACTATACTAAATAACGAAACTTTATTTTTGCCGAATAGTTTTTCCCGGTGTTTTCTAATTTGATTGAGTGAGGATTCGTAAAAAATCGTCACGAAAGTGTTGATTAATGGTTTGCCGACGATTTAAATTTTTCTTACGCTAGTATGGAATATAATGCCTTGAAATCCATTATTGTACACCTCAACAGTATAAATTACGACATTATATAGGTATTGAATACCTTCTCTCCGTAATGATGTATTCTATAAACCTACAAACACTTTTAAGTCGGTTTCCTTATCCTGTGCTATTTAGTAAGTTGTAAGTTTCTTTAAGTTTTTTTTTTAATATGTATTCGCAGGGGTAGACATTGGATTCCATATATACGTTTTCGTAGTTGGTTTACGTATGTAACAAAATTGTCTTCCGTTCGGTCTTTAGGTAGATAGGAGGTCCAAAATTGATATTTCATCTGTATTTAGTCTGGTACTAAATAATTCCTCGACTGATAACCGACCATATGATATACAATATATCGTTTTTAAAAACTTATAAAAATTCGTATATTCCTTCGTATATATTATAGTATATATAATAAGGTTCGTATTTCATTATCAGGTCGTCCTCGCTAATAACTACTTTACTCTCGGTTCTCGAAGCTTTCCCTTTGGTAATTTTCCTTTTTATAGCCGTTTATAAATCTGTCGTTCTATCTTCGATACACATTGAACCATCGGTCCAGTATGTAGTGGATTATTTCCGCAGGATTCATTTTGCCAATTTGGGCGTCGATTTAGTTTTCTCGGTAATAAAAACGAATTTTGAGCTCCGTTATCGGCCTACTAAGATTTTAAATGATATCTTAAACCTTGTATAAAAAGCCTCTAAATCTTTTTCCGATTTTATTAACGTAGAGGAAAAGTTTGAGTTTCTCCGGCATACTTTGATAACTTATTGGATAAATAGTTTATATTTATTATATCCTGGTTATAAGACTGTTTAAAATTTCCGGAACTTCAGTAATAAAGTATTAAACACTTCTTATAGGGTTTTATTAACCTTTTTATATTGTTTCATTTGACTGAGGCCGGAGCTGTCGCTCAAGGTGGTAGGACTCTATCTATCAACCTCGATGAAGAATAAGGAGAAGAAGTCTCTGATAGGAAGCGGCTATGGAGCTAAGATGGTATAGCTGTTTCCCCAGTCATATAACGTGTCCTCAAGCGTCTATATATCTGCGTTAGAGCATCGCAAGAGCAAGTAGAACAACCAGGGTTGGAGACCTGATAAATACTAGCTAGGTATTAGCTTGTAATATTACCCTTAAAGATACCCTTATCGTGTTATCCCTCATAATTTATTTTAACAATATAGTGTAAAGCGCCGTAGGTATAGGGAAAGTACGCGCGCCCTTTAAAACAATACGGTCCTGTGTGCAAGGCATTAGGGCAACGTTATGTAAAATGGGTTTACCTCCTTCCCCTTCCTATGAATAATCCGTAAATTCACAATTGTAAAAGATTAAATTTACTGTTTTTTGAACTTTAAAATTTCCCATAAAACTTTAATACTTACAATGAGCAATATAACACTTATTTATTTTGAAATTTTAATACTCTCTTTACTTATTATTTTTACGATGATTTCTTAGCTCTCTGCCGAGGTAAAAAAATCTATTAAACAAATGGATTACATGTTTGAGATTTTTTTGTACCTTGTTAACGAATATAAAGTTTCCCACCTTAAGGGCTATCAACATATACCCCAACGAAACTCGAGAATAGACATGTTTCGAATACGTTTATAAAATGGAGTATAATTTAAGGAAGTTTTACTCAAAGATCAAGAATAAATGTTTTTAATAGCCGTGAGGAAGCTGCTAACGAATAGATAAACACTGGGGTTTGGTACCACCTTTATTTTGTTAAAGCTACAGGTTGTAATTCTGGTTATACGTATACGCTGTTCGATTTAAACCCGGATGTAAATAAAGTTCTTAAGGAGTTGTTGGAGGCGTGTGTAGCGTTCGACTTTTACGACCGAGGTAAGTTCACATACTATAAGACGCTCTCTAGGTACTAACGAGCAGCTAAAAAGCCTATAAACTTAGGAAATCGTCGCTAAAAAAAAGACTATGAAATTCCATCGCACCACGTAACGCAAGGTCAATACCCAAAGCGGGGGGGTGTTTTATCCCCGTTACTTTTATGCGGTCTAGGCGCCTACGAACCGTGTAATTGATAAACAAGGAACATAGTGTTCAGGTAAGTTTTTAATAACCAGGTAATAATATGGGTGGGAGGGGGCGAATGGATAACAAACAGTTGAAAAGCTCATTTAAAACAACACAAAATTTTACTAAGGTTTTAGAGCGTATTAATGATAAGCTGGATCCTATAAATGTTAAATTGAGCTAAACTATTGAATTGTGCAAAAACATACTATGTAAGGACTCTAACTAGGATTTTAAAGACATATTGAAGTAAATAAAGGCTCGGTTATAATCGTTCGTTCGTCGCCTTTATTAATATCAATAGGCTTATTCGGTATTTGTTTGCTAGCGGCATCTACACCGATCCATTTGTTAAAGTAAGGTGTAAAATTATACCTGTTTGCCGACTGGACGTAAAAGCCTATCATGATATTTTGCTGGTCCGTAACGCGATTCGAAGGTAACGAATACCACGGTATTGGATAAATTTAAAAACAGTCTTTACGTTAAGTGTATATAGTTTTTTTTTAAATTGAAACTTGCCGTTTCAATTAATTGTAGTGTCGGGTACGTTCCACTTAGAGTTTTTTATGAACTCGTAATATAATTTCGATTTGGTTTTTCGATTTCGTCTTATTATCTTCATTTTTAGTATTTAATATTCTAGTGAAAAGTTTTGAATTTACTGACTTATAAGCGGATTCAAAACGGTCCGGATAAGTTAATTTATATAAAATCGATAATACTTTCCGTCCGGTACTTTAAGTTCGATAAATTAACAGTCGATTACACGCGTTTCCTGGTATTTGTTGTAATCCTCATTTAACATTTTGGAAATTTGTCGGGATTGTGGTTTTTAAGGCAAAGTTAAACATCGTCGCCAACTCTAAAATGTTTCAAATAGAAGCGCCGTTTATTAGCAGCTTCCATAATAAGTTATTACGTAGCCGCTAATGAGGTTTTTACGAATTTTATAACTTCGTGGATCCGTTAAATTAAGTTTTTAACCCTTATGAATAATGTCGTCGTCGAAATGAAAAAAAACTTTATATTAGTTAAATAATATTAACATAATAATTATAGGTTATAAAAAACGGAGTAATATCGATATTCGTCGAATCCTTATGATTCAATACCAATTAATAACCGGATAAAAAACGGCTTTAATAGAGTTATCTGTGAACGATAAATAAACCCAAATACGTAAGGACTTTTTTATTTACACATTCGGTTATATCGTTAGTTTCGGGGTAAAAAACGTTATTAAAATGTTGTTTCACCCTAGAAAAATCGTAAAGTCGTTGTTAAAACCTATCTGTCCAATTCGAATTACGATTACTAATAAACCAACGCTAGAAAATATAAAACAACTAATAATAACTCAAAAACCGTCCTGTATAAACCTTGACGTTTATAATAATTATAGCTTTAAAAGTAACGGCTTTACTCAAACAGTTTCTAATAAGTATAATGTAATGTAAATTACACTTGTATTCCTAATGTCAATTAACAATAAAGTCGACGTTAACTCGTTTTAAAGCTGTTTGATAACCGGAAAGAGTTTAAGAAGCCCTTTTCGACAACATTTATAATACATTGTACGGTTATAAATGTTATAACTATGGTAAAAACAGAGAACCATACGATATAAGCGTAATTAAAGATACGTTTAAAAAATAACGACAATAACGTTACGATTTGAATAACTAGTAAGGAGAAAATCGTAGATAGTTTGAATTAACGTGGTATTAAGCTTTTCATAAGTAAATACATAAATATGGTCGTAAAACTTTGAAACTTTATCGTCGTTTACCCGGTATTTCGAAAATGAAATCTTTAACGTATGGTCGTCATTAATAAGGATATCCGTTAGGAAATGTCGGCTGCCTATACGTACTGTACGTAAAAAACGTGGGTAAATAGTATCGCGTATAATAACGATATACTAACAACTTTAAATATCGATGTTAGTAAAAGGTTTACGGCCATTTAAAATTGATTTACCGACGACGGTTGATTAGGAGACATATGTGGGCGAAAACGACCTAAGAGTAAATTATTAGAAACGTAACAACTAGGGTTTTCGACCTAGGTAACGTAAGTCCGAAAATCCTTTAGGAATATCCCATTTTCGTCATAATAGTGTATCGGGTTATACGTTAGCCAATGTTTTATTATATACTAGTCGAAAGAGAAATTGCGAAAGTCCTTTAAATTAACGGATTTGAAGTTTTTATAGTCAGTTAGGATAGTAAACAGACGCGCCTTACGTTGAGGCTTCACGTTCTATAATTTGAAATAACTCATAATCCGAAGTAACTCCTTTTTGTAGATTTCGTAATTGTATTCAGGGAAAGGAAAACGACGGAAGAAATACGTTACTAGGCGAAGGATTCCGTAGTTGTCGGGTTAAAGGAGGTAACATTTTAAGGCCTAACCGGAATAATCTATTTCAAAAAAGGTATCTTGGTTGGGATTCCATTAGGCGAATAAGAGTTCGGAGAAAAAAGCTAAATTTAAGCCGTTTAAAAGTAATTTTAGAACCTTAACTAAATAATGAACCCTTACAAGTTAGCGGTCATAATAATCTGATAATCGTTGAATAATGGCAGATGAAATAAAAAATAAGACTTACGAAATTTAAAAACCCCCGTGTTTCCAAAACCGTCGAAAAAGCCACTTATTTCCGGATAATGCGTAACTTTTCTAAGTTTATACGGAAGTTAAGATCGGTTTCGATAACAAATACTAGG
This sequence comes from Anisogramma anomala, assembly GCA_038502455.1. NCBI lineage: Eukaryota > Fungi > Ascomycota > Sordariomycetes > Diaporthales > Gnomoniaceae > Anisogramma > Anisogramma anomala. Next base: position 40,163,911 of record JASMMZ010000001.1, on the reverse strand, counting down.
TATTAAGTATTCCAAACACAAAATTCGTATTAAAAAACTATCAAAGTTAAATCTCGTAACATTCAATAAATTCAAGATTTATTTAACTTTTGTTATATAATCGTCTAAGGTACCGTTGAAATGAACAAGGACGTCATTGAAATAAAAGAAATAAAAAGTATTGAAAAAAGGCGCAACGAAATGTTTATATACCTTTTAAAGGAAACGAAGGCGTCAAAAAGGCAAAAAGGAGTAATAAGCCACTTAAAAAATCAAAAACGTAATCGAAATATATTTTTTTATTTATCTCTGTCCTTCATATAACATTTGAAAATAAAAAAAAACTTTAACATCTAACTTGGTCAATTATTTATTTTACAAAATATTTGTAAACGTCTTTTTAATAAAGGGAAACAAGTGACGATTAACCTTTGTAATAGTATTACGCTTACGATAATCTTTATAAAAGCGTAAAACTTCTTGAGGGTTTTGAACGAAAGGAATCGAAAACCCTGTTAAAAAGCTATTTATTTAAATATAACCTTAATTAAGTATTTCGGTAAACGTTTTATGTAATACGAAGATCTTTTTACGCAATATATTGTATAAAGTGCCCTATGGTATTTTTAAAGGTTAGCTACGGTTATCAATATAAAAAGGGAATTCGTAATCCGTTTTCAATCGTTTAGGGGGTGATTTATCGCTAAGGTCTTTAATGAATAAAAGTGCGAATTCCTTAAGATCAAAGAAACTTTTATCTTAAACAAAAGTAAGTGGTTTCAGAACCAATTTTTTTTAATATTTTCGAAGGAAACGACGACGAGTTGTATAGTAACGGATCGATCCTTACGGGCTTGTCATTAGATGAAGTGAAATATAGCGGTGCCGACCTCTTTCAACACTTTTTGAACGGATATAAACCTTTACTCCTAAATACGATTGTTACTGACTTGCCTTAATAGTATTACATATTTCGCGACGTCGTAAGTAACTTATTAGTATTTTATTTAAATTTTAATTAAAATAACGTCGTATTATGAGAAAAAGACAACGTAAATTTATATTTGGTAACGATATTTGTTGAAGTAAACGTTTCAAAAGGTTCTAAAGAAAAAAAGTCGTAAGGAAAAACCGGGTGTATGAAATATAATTTTTTCGAGTTACCGTAAAAGGATGTGAAAGCGCGGTAATTTTTAACGGTTAATAGTCTTTTTACACGCCCCCTTATAGTTTCTATACACTAAATTTAATATAAACGAAAATTTATTCGAGAATTGGCGTGAAGTTATTAAATCGAATCAAGGTTTTATTAACTCCTATACGCGACCATATACAAAGTTATATTTTCTCTTTTCCGAAATCGATAAAGTTTTCGGCTAAAATAAAAAGGATTTTTATAACCGCTTTGTCGTTGAAGTTGGTTGGGCGTTGTGCCGGGTCCTATATGCAGGTATCAATCCGGTAACAGTTCATGCTGTAACGTAAGTATATTATTAATAAATTTCTCAAAAATAGCGAGTTTGGCGGCGGATTCTCAAGTTATGCCGCTGGCTTTCGCAAATAGCGCCTCCTAAACCTTAAAATAAAACGTAAAACTGTTTACGAACTCCCTATTTCATATTTATAAACCGAGTAATAACTACTTTAACCGCTCTAAGCTCGTTGCAATAAACGCGATACATATTTATAAAGACGTTGGGAACGCTAATCCCGCTGTTGTCTCCACAGGCATAATAACTTTTTATGACAGTTTTCGCAAAGAATATTAACTATTCAAAAGTAACTTAAAATTAATTTTCCATTATATCTATAAAAATCCGGTCACGATATAACTTACGTATTATTGTAGCCATTTATACCGGGAATTGTAATTTAATATCAAAAGACTTAACTGACTAATTAAATAATTTACCTTTAGGTTGACAACACCTGTTAAATGGAGCTTTAATATCTTAATAGAGGTTCAAGAAATCGTCGTTATTTAAAAATCTAACGCGATCCCTGGTAAAAAGCGATATAACAACGACGTCGTTCGTAATGTACTTAGGAGAAATCTTTTAGGGAGAAAGTTAAACCGAGGACTTAAGTGTACAAGTAATTTCGAGTTATTGGATTATATTTGTTATATCGTTAAATATATTACTATTTTGTTATTCTATCCATAAAACGTACCCCGAACCTACTTTATTCCACTCGATAAGTTTTTTTACATAAAACGTTGTTAAAACGTTTTTACTAAGTTATAAGGTAATTATATTAAGTCGTTACAATATTTTGAAATTACTCTCAAACGCTTACGCTAAGGAATAGCTTTAAGTACTAGGAGTTCAGATTAGATAGTTCGGGTGATAAAGATATAATTTTAGTCTATAACCGATAACAAATATCTAAGACACCGTCAGGTAAGAAATAGAGGTTTATATATAATTAGACTAAGGCCGGAGCTGTCGTTTAAGATGATAGGAATCTATTTATATACCTTAATGAAAAAGAAGCAGAAAAATTCCCAGCTAAAGAGCGGCTATAGAGCTAGAATGGTACAGCCCTCTCCCCAGTCATGTGACGTGTCCTTAAGCGGCTCTCTCCCTACTCTTCAGCATCGCAGGATCGATTAGATCTACTAGGGTTGGATCCCAGGTAAATACTAGTCAGGAACTAGCCTGTAACATGTTGATTACTTATAGATTGCTCTACAGCATACAATGCATTCATTTCGTAAATTTTAAAATTTATTTCAGTATCGAAATTTATTTTTGAACGGTAATGAAACTCCGTAAATATACTTGCATACATAAATTGGTATATATACCCCTTCTTCACTTGCCTTATTATTATGCCAGGTGAAATTACATAAAACGGTAACAGATTAATATCCAGTCTTTTATAAGTATTCAATATTACACGGATCTTATTATCTATGACGTCCTACGGTTCGCCACTATAATTTTCGTTCTTGTAATATATCATGGCAAAATGTGTTAGTTTCGTAAAGCTACTTTAATTAATGGGAAAATGATGTAATGCAAGGTGGCACTAAGGGTCGTAATTAATAGATATTAGTATTTAAACCTTATTTTGTCGTTTTAAATCGTTTCTATCATTTCCGGGAATTTCTTACTCGTTATTTAGTCCGCTTTTACCACGGCCGAAAGGGGCGTTAATTAAACTCGGGAAGTATTTTATTCTTCTTCTCTTTTTTATTATACGTATAAAGATGGGTATGTATTATACCAGCATAGTAAATAACATTCGCGATCGTTCCTATTTTCGCTTTAACTTTGAAAACCTTATTTGAAACGCAGATATCCTACTAGAACATATTATACTCTATATACATAACATTTCTCCACGCTCTTATTTTATTCGCATCCTTTTGAGGCTGTTTTTCTGTATTCCTAGATATAATATCGTTTTATAGTGTCCGTTTACAATATATTCTTGACTTCTCTGCTTGATGAGTCGTTATACCAGCTGTATCAAATAAGGCTTTCGAAAAACGGTATTTCCTTTCTCCTGAAGTATAAATATCCTCTCTTCGAAACTGTATCTATGTTACTTTGGAAATCAAATTGTACACCATATGCCCCTCTTTTTTCGTGTTAATTGATAATATTCTTTCGAAAATTAGCTAATATAATAGGGCCTGAGGCCTTTTTTTCCTCATTAAGAAAAATCACGATAATAGTACACATTTTTTCTGTACAAGTATTCAAGTCCTGAAACCGCATATCTATAGAATTATCCCATAATCTCAAGTTAATATCTTGTAAAACGTTTCTTGTATTCGAAATATATTTAAATGAACGGTTTATATATCTGCTAGGTTTATCCTAACTTGTTGGAATATCAGACAAATGCAGTACAGCCAAGTCAACTTTACTTACAGTAAAGCTGATTATATGTACTGCCAATTGACTACTGTCTATAGTATTAGAATGCACTGAACTGAAAGTGCAGTGTCGTAAGTGCCCACTTCAAAACGTGGCACAGACAAAAGCGTTGAGCTATACAAATTCCTGCGCAAAATGGCTAGCTGTCTACCCAACATAGAAATTGCATCGTACTTTACATCCAACATCAATTCATTACCAGTTACTTTGACCACAGTGATTCGTATCGAATATATTGCAACGCTAAATACCGATCAACACGACGTTTTATTATTAAAAATATAATATTGAAAATACGAAATAGCTGAAAACGTTTGAACAATTGATTCATAACTATATATGAAGAACAAACCGATACTAAGGTAGGTTTTATGTAGTAGTTATGATGCGCATAAGATTGAAATACAATGTTGAAGACGGTCTCGAAATAACGTAGCTAATGAGTATGTACCAAATTAAACGGTCTAAATAAAACCGTACAATACGCAAATAAAATGCTAATTAAATGTAATAAAGCTATTAAATTAAGGTTTCTGATGCTTACTAACACTAATAAAACTGAAATAAAATACAGATAAAGCCTGATTACAAGATAATCAGGCGTCCAAAACAAGCCGTTCAATGCTTTACACTCGCTGTACAAATTAAGTGGTTAACAAACTTGAACGTTCTAAATGACCAACTAAAATAAATGATAAAATATAGGGCGAATAAATAAAAGTGAACAAAATATTGGGGATGGAAAGAAGAATATAGGAAGGTTTAAGATAATCATATCAAATGCTATGTTTAGCGTTCACGAACTATGATGAAACATTTCGAAATATTATTGAGACAAATAGTATATATTTGGTTAACGGTTTCAATATTGTTTCAGATGCTTACGAAGTTTATAAATGGTTTGGATTTCACGTTCAAATCAGTTAACTCCCTATAAAGGATGTCGTAACTTATTGGTTTTAGCTTACGTAATTTGCTACGTAATACGACTTTTTCTAAAGCAGTATTCCAATAAATCCAAAACACTAACAGAGTAAATAATAAAGTAACACGGCTTTGTTTAAATAAGGCACTAACATAGTTAATAATATCGTATTAAAATTCAATTTTTTAAAGTCCCTCTACTATATAGTATTTTCATATTCCCTTATATTTCTAATAAAGAATAATATTCAATCCCGGAAATTTGAATCACTATACCATCCCACAATAAGTATTTTTCTTGAATTCGACTTTCTTGTCCTATAATATATATGGTTGACGAGGTAGCCTACAAATTAATGACGGTAAATTTCATTGTACGGGGTATGTTAACGTAAAAGTAAAAGCGAAAAAGATGTCATAAAATTGGTAATGTATATTAAAGAAAATGAAATGATTCAAGCGGGAAAAGATATCCAGAGAATGCACGCCTCAAGTCATAACTTTAGAGCTTTTATTCAGGCAGTAGCACTCTACAATGCACTCTTCTGATCTCCTTTACGGGCAGTTATACTTTGCCGTACATTTAACAAATGTCTCTTCTTGAAAGTGGCACGTTATTATGTATTCTAGAAGAATGCGCCTTGTATAATGGCATGTTTCCATTCACTCTGCAAGGTAGAAACTTGCAGCGTGGCTGCTTATTCACTATAGAGATATACGATAACATCCACAATAACATACGCCTAGTAATATATTGATCTAACTTTCTGTTGCCTGTCAAATGAATTACGAAATTTCCGACTGGGAATTAATTGAAATTATAAATTACTTAAAAACCTAAATCGCAGAGTTTTGTGATATAGCTTATTCGTATATTACTCTTACGAATTATAAAAATTTGAAATACTTTATAAATATACCGCAATTTCGCGAACTATAAGTTTGATAATGCGGACGCTTTTCTCAATTTTAGTTTGAATTAAGTTAAAATAAAAGGGCTGATAATATACGATTTTATGTTTCATAACGAAAAAAAATAGGATATTTTCAAGGATTTTCTCTAATTACACCTTTTCAGCCACGATATTTGACTTGTACGTACAGTATAAAATGATATCTAATAGCGTTTGTGCATGTATATCTTCCGTTCAAGCGGCGTAAACAAATTTATCTTGGACTCACCAACATTGTACCAATATAAGCCTATGAAATAACTTACAAGCGTCAATTGACCGTAAAGTTAATTCCCCCCGCTCAATGCATGTAATATATATAGGCGATCGAGGATTTTCTACCGATATTCGTATTAAGAACAACTAAATACTTGAAATTTGAATCTCGGAATATTTTGTAAGCGATAACGGTATTTTGTGGTTTCCCAACTGTATTTAGGTACCTGTTTATAAATCGCCTATTACAGTGTTTCAATAAATTCCTTATAATTTACTTCTTTCAGATTATCTATGCTGCGTTATTTTAATCATTACTCTATTAAAAAAGTATTTTTTAACCAGATTTCACCGCGCGGTCTGAGGTTTTTGCCGGAATTTCGATACTTCAACGCGTACAATTTATTGAAGATATTGTCAAATAACACCTTTTAAATCCCTACTGGGGTTTAAGAGGCGTTGAAAAGAACTTTTTGTTGACTTTACGATAGATTTCCTTATGAACTTGTCAGCGATATACGCGTTTTTATAATTATTATGAATATTCTCAGTATGAATGTTACCCTCAAGATAATAACTATTATAAATGCCGCAGTTCATTTAAAGCGGGTTTTAGTTTATTAATAGTAATTTTACAAAGTTTCGCGTTTAATCATTCGTAACTGGGGTTTAAATTAAACAGATAGGTTTAAAAAATGCCTTCACGATCTAACGTGGGTGGAGTAACATTGAAGTATTACCTTTTACCCCGAGTCCACTAAAGTTACAGCACGCGCCAATCGAAAAAATCGTTATATATCTATATGTTTATCATTATTCATACCTCATTTCATTCAAGTTTTTTATTACCCGGTGACCAATTATAGTTGAATCCTAAAAATATTATTACTGTCGACATTAGCTTGTTTCTATATCCTATAATTATCACGTTAACATTATATTACTCGTATCATGTTTAATTATCATAATTACGCAGCTGCGTATAAAAGTCAAAAACTTCGTTCCATATATTCGCAACATTTTAAAATTCTTATAAACCGTAACAACAATTGCATGATAGTGTATAGAAAAAACCTTTAATGAATAATATTTCCCTTTCAAAGCATTGGGTGTCAGTATTAACTTTTCGCTTTTTAAAAATTATACAAACCAAATGTCTTCTTTCAAAGCTTAGTTACCTTGACAATAGATTTGTTATTATACGTATCGTTAATTTTCACGTTATAGAATTTAATGTGTTGAAAATTAAATATGTGTAGATTCATATAGATTAATTGATCCGAATTACTTTAGTGTCGCTTTCGAATAGATAATCCAGTAATGTTAAATTATTTTTCATCTATATCATTCGTATCTACTTCGGAACAAAATTTAAGAACCAAGTTAAAAGTATTGTGTGAACCCGAAATAATGTCAAAATGAGATGTTCTGGGGATTAAAAACCCCTAGAAATAATAAGTATTTGTTGAATTAGTAGGTTATGTAGACTTAACTTCAATGTCGCTTTCGAGGTTTTAAAATATCGTCGTTTTTAACGTTTTCATATTACGTTATAAGTTGGCTACATATAATAACAAGCCTTGACACCTATCAAGTAATCGGGTTTAAAATGTTATATTTTACGTGTATTAATTATATATTTTCTTTGTATCCGGGATACAACCGAAATTACTTCAATATATAGTCGTATTAGCCGTCTTCGAAGACTTTATTCAACATTTTATTACTTCTTTTCACCTGTTTATTCTATTTTCCTTTCATACAACTTCACTTGTGATTGGTTCGTTTAGAAACCTCAACTAATTGCTTAGTCCCATAAAACTTCGTTTACTACCAGTTTGTTAACCTTAATACCCTCATTTATTTTAATATATTTATTTACCTAAAATTCACACTCTTAGTTTGTAATTTATATTCCTGTAAACTACCGGGATTAATAGGGATAATAAGTATCAAACCAACCATACCTCGAGGGTCGACCTTTTTTATGTTAGATGAAGAATTTTACTCTCCTTTGAGTGATAACAACCTACTTTTATACATTATTTATCTGTTTCAAACATTTAGACACCGGCTTACTAAAAAATCACGTAGTATGATTTTAAGTATTAAAGTTAAAATAAGTTTTAGATAACTCCTTCATGTTTTTATTTCTATCGGGGTTTCAATCTATGAGAATAAATGTATAACTAAACTTGCGATCTGTCGCATTAATAAAATAAGAGCGGTGACGAATACCGGTATTTAACCGTTAGTTAACGGTTTCTTTATTGGTTGGAAAGGTATCTTCCTAATTCATGTGCACGTAAAAGATTGGAAGAGTGATTAGAAAGATCGGTATTGAAGTAAAGATAGATAGGTAAGGAAAAGACATTCAGAGAGTGCACGTCACGGATGGGAGGTTATAAGCCTCTCATTTGGGCAGTGTCTCTTTTTTCCATACACTCTAGAACGCGCCTTTTAGATCCGCCGCGCATAATTCACTCTACAAGAGTGTAGCCTGTAACGTGACAAGTTATCGTACACTTGATAGGAGTGTACTTGTAGTGTACTTCACTATCATTTAACCTACGTATACTAGCTATAGAGATATATAACAATATCTATACAGGTATTTATTTTGCTTCTTCTTTGTGCATTTCGTACATTTAGCCCAGTAATAATAATATCGTTGTAATATAATTTTCACACGTAGCTTAGTAGTGACAGTATTGTAGTCACGGGTCTATATCCGTAGTTTTGAGGTAAAAATGTAATTGTAACGAATTTTTATTCGTAATTTTAATGTAATAGTGTATTTATGGTATGAATAATAAAGTTTTGAATTTGTAGTTTTTGTAGTGATAATTTTGTTGCAAGATCAATTGCCGAAGTTCGAACTAGTAGTTTTCAGCCCTAATGGTCATTGTCATAAGAGCCTAATTGATATAGCTAATCGATGGAAACATTGTTATTAATAACGCTTTTTGTTGTTTCAGATATGGGTATGAATACGCAGGTGCAATGAGGGTGATGAAACAAGAGAGATGACGTAGTTACGTATTTTGGGTTAGTATAAAAAGATATATCGTTATCGTTCCAGGTAAAACACCCCCTTACCCCTTTTAACGGCGGGAACCTAAAGGCAATACAAGCTTTCTTTGAATTAAATTTAACTCTTATTTTAATTTACTATCCCAAACCGCTCTGATAGATTGGTTACTTAACCAATACGTATATTTGAACATTACTTTTAAATTAATATCGCGTAAAATAATAAGAAAATTAGGTGCCGATTAGCGCGTAAGTGTCGACACGCTGTCGCTTTCATTTCTACCACCGCCGCCAGCGCTAACTAACCCGCTTTTTCTGATATGATCTTTTTTATCGTCGCCTAGCTCCTGGTCTCACCGCCCGCCACCGCCGCTGGCCCTAACATTCTCGCCTTTAACCCTTTTCCTACACATTCTCCCTCCCCCTTCCCCCCCAGCTTCTAAGGGGAGGAGTGAGAAGTTCCTCAGGTTTTATATTTTACCTTTTCTCCGCGAGTAAAAACCTCTTTATTTGCGGGAACCATTTTACGCTGAAAACGTAACCTGGCGAAGCTACGTCGCGCGTCGTATTTATTAGGTCCACCCGTTTGCCTTCCTTGAATATTTTATAGACGAAAAGGTCGAGGCGGACCCCCTCCACCGCCCTGGGCTGATTATCACTAAGGTATGTTGCGAAGCATTTTTGACGCGTAAGGCGTTAAAACGGCTTACCCAGGTCCGAAAAACCGGGCCGCTAATAGACACACTGTACGTGCCATATATCGCGGTTGCGGCCGCACGCATATTGATTAGCGATTGCTACGCAAGCGGAAGTCGTTCGGCCTGTTACTTCCGCCACAAGCGGATTGGTAACAAATACGCCCCCGTTTCATTAATTATAGTACTGTGGGCCCAGGCTTCATTACACGCTCAGCGGCTTTATAATAAAGCTTAACCGCTTTTCAATATCTCCTTTATTCAAAAGTAATATTCAATGCGCTACCCAACAGAACTACGTTCAGAAATAACCAAAATTAATCAATGTTAATTATTAGTAAACCCCAACCGGCGGATTAAATTGTCGGAAGCTGTTATTACCGCCTATAATCGGAGCTTGCGTATGTATTATATAGGCGAGCTCGACGACTTTATTTAGCTTCGCCGTAAGGATAGTAAAGACCCTCTCGCTCCTTTGCTTAAAGGTATAAAACCCAAAGCGCGGTGCCACCTCCTCGTTAACGCCGATGGTGGCGTCGATAGAGCTGATAGCAGTAACGCCAACAAAAAGGGGGAGGGCGGTGGTAAAGATCGTGAAGACGCGAAGACGTCGCCTTATCCCTATTTTTTTTTTTTTTTTTTTTTTTTTTTAGTAGTAAATAGCTGCATCATTCGGCCGGGCTGACATGACCGGCTATTACGTAATTCGTAATATAATATTGTTATTTCTACTGAAAAATATCGTAATACAAATGACAATTGTGAATGATGAAAGTATGTCCGAATTATATTAAACAAAAAGCAATAATATACTAGAAAGAATGCGAAATCATAGATTTAAACTGAATTAATTAAAAAGTAAAAAGTATATAAGGGTCAAAGCACGTAAAGAAAAAAGTAATAATGTATTAAAAGCGGCACGAAATTCTATATACAAATAGAGAACAATTTACAAAACCGGTATAAATTATAAGTTTTGTGTTGCTTTGAAAAAGCGATAACGGTATAAAAGTGTAAAATCACAACAAATAAAATAAGGCGTTATACGATAACCTTAACGAGGTCGCCAAACCTGTTTAACGATACTAACAAACTGTGTAATTATTGATATAAACGTTTTTAATACTCTGTTCGGGGGATTTTTAGTTATTATATCCGTTGGATTCGACTTTCCATTAATTTACTTGATATCCTCCATTTCCCCACGTTTATATAACTCTCGTAAGTATATAATATTAATTATTGAGAGTTTCTTTTTCGCAATACCATGTTCAATAAGATATTGGTAAGGCTAGAATTAAGTGTCCGTTATGAAAGAAATTGGTTCTAAATTAAAGTTGGAAAAAATTATCCGGATTATCAGAGCTTTGGTAATTCCCGAATCAAAACCTTTAACTATAAAAGAGATTTCTGAAGCCAAAACACTTTTCATAAGGTTATGATACGTGGTAGGACTCTAATAAATAATATCTCTACGAAGCGTAAAGTCGTTTCGAGCGGGTATTTCGTTGCCGAAAACTAGGACAAGATATATTTACGAATTATAGTCGTTATTATTATTGTAAAAGCCAGTAATAACAACCCATTGTTTTTCAGTATGTATATTGAGCTATGTATGTTTTAAAAAGCGTTTTATATTGAATATTTGCCACATAAGAAGCATGTAAAACTACACACATACATAATTTAATGGGGCTTTTTAGTATTACGCAGCAACTGAAAGGTCGAATACCGACTTCGGATTTTTTATTAAAGTAACCCAAACTCTTCGTGTGCGTTAATATCTGTATTCATCAGCCCGCTTTGCTTTATGTAGAACGATAAAGGAAACATTTATTAACTTCTATTTTTATGTAAAGCTTAAAAAGACGCTCCGGAAAATGATGGTAACATTATTAAAGTCTATTATATGGTTTTCCATTAGGTACGTTTTATGTCATGCCTTTGAGAAGTCCTTTAAAAAATTCTTTTTTTCAAATGCGGAAACCGACGCGTCATATAACGTTAGTGTATCGTCTGTTTATATACCCGTTAGTGTAAAGTCGTTAAATTTGGCTGTTCAACCTAATATGTATGGGATGAAAGTTAAGTTAATTATTTCAAACCGTTTTAAGACCTTGAATAAGTGTTATATCAGTAAATATCAACTTTAGCCAAACCGTAAAACAGTTCTATAATATGTAAGATTGTTTTAGGCAAGTGGTGTCTTTTAAAATCCGTAGGTATATCGAGGTAAATACGTCGTTTTAACCGTTTTTTTTTAAATTGTATGTAAACTTACGTAATATGACCAAGTTGAATATACTAATTGTGAAGGATATAAGAGGAGTTTGCTAATACAAAACTTAAACGGTATTGAAACCGTTGTAAAGGAGAATAATGAGTTATAATATTCTTTTTACCATCGTCTTTATATTATTTTATAACTAGGCGGGTCTTTTCGTATGATTGTCTGTTCTTATCCTTAACGTCGCCCCCGAAACGAAGAGGAATCATTTTTCAAGCGCCGTAAATCGTTGAGTTCATCATTAAAAGCGAGAAACGCGTTAGTCAACTAATGCAAAGATTTCTACATAGGTAAATTATTCGAATAGAATGGCTTAGGCAGTGATAAAATCCTCGAGGTAAAGCTTTAAGCCAAACCTACTGCCTATTATTTCCTTTTAAGTAATAATTGAGTTCACGACAAAGTTTTCAGGGCTTTTTTTGGTTCTCGAGTAAAAAAGGCGGCCCCAACGGTGAGGTATTACTAGTATTGATATAAACGGATCGTTTTCGTTTAGTGGTTATCGGTAGGAAGGGTAATTTAAATTCGTTGTTTTTAAAGTGGCCCCGTTAATAGGTTTGGTAGGAATACGGTTTTAAATCCATTTTTCCATGTTTTATCCTTCATACTTCCCAAATGTTTTTAATGAAATAAACTTATTCTGTTAGGAAAATTTACTAGCATATTATTTCTATTCAGTCCTTCAATATTTTCAAAGCTAGTTCATCCATATTTTGGTTTCTAAAGCTGGTTATTAAATTGTAATGGTCAATCCAAATCGTTAGTTTTACATATGTTATTCCTTATAGCCAACGCTTTTAAAACGTTCTTTTTAGCCCGTAGTGAACGTAACGTTGCCATGGTTTTCGTTATAGTATCGCCATTTATACTGTGGTTAACGATAGTGTTAAGTTTATATAGATTTTTGGGTAAGTACGAGAAATGAGGATCGTAGAGAATCGTCTATTTAGGATGAAGGTATTATTAACGGAGTTGACCGCTATTTGTAGGATATATTTATTGGAATCAATAGCTTTCAACTTTTTGGACAGTACTTTATATTTTTTTAAACGGTTTATAATATCGTTCACATTTGTCAATACCGTATAGTATTTGTATTAATACTTATTTGTATTCATTATCGATGATTTTAGGTTTAGTAAGGGTTTTGCTAAAATTGAAGTACTTTTTTACGTTTTAATTCATATAGTTTAAAAGCTCCAAGTAAACGATTAACTAACAGTTAACTAAATCGTCCCAACGATCTCTAAAGAAACCGCTTTGTATAAACTTGACGACTTGGACCGATATTACCACATCGACTGCGTATAATAATGACTTGCTATTTAAATATGTAATATCGTGAATTAACTTGTAGTTAAACTTCAAGTTATCATAAATGCTAAACTTAAATAGCCTTAAGGCCTAGAAGTTTATTTAACACTTATAATAAAAAAAATGGTAGCTTTGAATACGTCTTCTCATATACCCGCATGCCCCACGGCGTAAAACAACCGTAATAATCTTTTTATAAGTACGTATTCGATTCGGCGGTATAATATACGTAATTTCACTTGATTCAAGTAAATAGCCCTAATTGTACATTTTTCGGGGCAAAACTATATGTAGCAGAACTTCAGCTGAAAGACTATAGATACTCTATCCGAAACGAGGAATAGTTAATTGGTCGTATTCCGGACCTTAATTCCGAGCTTCTTTATTTCAGCACACTAAAGGGAAAACCACGTTCTAAAACTTGTTACATAAAACTTAACCGATGCGAATCGTGTGTTTATAACGACCATTCCAAGTGACTACGCTTTTTATCTATTAAATAACACTTTTCGGTGTTTTCCTATTCGGTTTAATAAAAACTTCGGGAATTTAGCTCAAAACGCATCGAATTGTCGTTTTCTAGCCGTTAAGATTTTTTTCGCGCCGGTATTAGGCATAATATCGTGAAACCGGTTGCCTTATATGTCTAAAAACGTGGATTGAAACATTATATATACGTTTAATATTTCGTTGAAGTAGCTAAAGCTTATAATATGTAGGAAGACAGCGTCTTATGGGCCTTTGAAAATACATTACACGATGTCGTCGTTTCTAGCCATTATATAAGTATTATTACTTTTGAAATGTTTTTCTCCAAAAGTTTATATTGAAAAGTATGTGTTTAGATTATCTTGTACGCCTTTATATCCGGCTGCGTATACTGTAAAATTTGATTCTATCCGGATTATCAGTAGGTAATTGGTTTAAAACTAGCCCTTGATCTGAATTTATTCGTATGCTAGATGCTTAGTAAACCAGCAGCCGATCTCACTATATACAATATAGCGTTTTTATAAACTTATAGGGATTTATATACCTTTTAGAAAGTATTATTATAAACTTGGTACGTTTTTCCCCTAGTCGTAAAATTGTTGTAATAATAGCTACTCTGCCCTTTGTTTCCCCAGCTCCTTCCCTAATACTTTTCTTTCTATTTATTATATTAATAGCCCTTATTTTGCCTTAAGTAAACTTCGAACCTTCGATCTTGGATATAGTATATGGTTTTTTTGAGGTTTATTTTGGTCATTTGAATTTTGTTTTTTGGTTTTATTCGCTATAAATTCCATTCCATGGCTCACCTGTCGGCAAAAAAAGGTTTCAATCGATATTTAAAAACTTATACAAAAGGCCTGTAAGTCTTTTTCGGGTTTAAATAGTATAAGATCGAAATCTTGGTTTTCGCGATATACTTTTGTTATTACTTATTTAAACAGTTTTTCACCTTGATATTCCGGTTTAAAGGTCGTCTGGCAATTTCGGAACTTCGCTAATAAAGTGGTAAGTACCTCCTCTATATTTTTATCAGCGTTTTTACGCTATTCTTTCTTACGGATTTCAAGGTGATTTTCATCCAATACTTATTATTAAACACGTAATTAACTTCTGTATCGAAATGTAATTTCATGCGCTTATAACATTTCGCAAATATATCCATTTATATAAGGTGATATATATACATCTTTTCAACTTACCCAAATATTATATCAGGTAAATAAATTAAAATTGAAATGGTTCTATAACTAGCCTTTTACTCATATTAAGAATTATACGTATTTTGTTGTAGAGTATATCACATCATTGGCCTCTTTAAATTTTATTCTTATTCTAAATTTTCACGAAGTTATTAAGCTTTATCAGGACGCTTCTATTAGTAGGAAAATGGTACGGTGAAAGGTCACGGTAAGGATTGTGATTAATAGATATTAACTTGTAAGGTATGTATTAACGTTTTACATCGTTAATCATTTTTTAAAGAGGTGCTGTTTTTTGCATTCGTGTGGCTCTAATCTTACCTTAACTGGTTGATAACAGTATTCTTAGCGTACATTTGTCTTGGTCTCTTGTCAAAATTACATTTTGGGAAGGGCTCGTGTTTAACCCACGTTGTAGATAATCTTTGTAGTATTTCTTCTTCTTTCGTCCATTCTTCCATCTCCGTTTCTACTTAGTAATAGGCGTTTAGCCTTATTAAACACCTTTTTTTCTATTTGCGCAGGCTTTCATCGTTTCAGGTCTATTATTTTAAACAGGCGATCCTAACGTTTCTTTAGCTAATGCCTCTTCACAAACTTTACTTTCATCACTTTATAGTCTGTCTACTTCGGAATTTTCGTAAGTTAGATCGCTATTAATAAGGCCTTAATAATATGGTTATTATTTCCACTGGTCGTATTAATACCTTTAATTTGTAATTGTTTTCGTAATATTTTTGAAATTGTATCATCGATTATACGCCATTTGTCCGGCTAACAGTTTATTGAATCTTTCTAAAAATCGTCGAATAAGTCAGGCCCTTTAATTTCGCCGGTACCTTAGTTGAAAATCATATCTATAACACACGTATTTGTCGCAAAAATGTCCAAATCATTTACTCATACCTCGATTCTGTTATTCCATAGGTCAAAGTCATAATATTTCAAAATGATACTTTGAAACGACGTATTTTTTTAAAAAGTATTCCATATATTAGTCTGTTTTGAAAAAATTCATTACTCTTTAGGCTATGAATGTACCTCAGGTATGTTTTTTTTACGTATACCTGTAATGAAATGTGTAAATATAAAGGATATAAGGTACTTCAGTTCTACCAATACGAATGTAATTGAAATAATACGCAAGTAAAGTATAACCATAACTTGAATACGTTTTTTAAAGGAGTTTTATTAACGTTTTCTAATGTTATACTAGCCAAACGGCTAGAAAAACTCAAACTTCGTAAGTAATAAACATAGAATATACGGTATAAGGCGAGAGTATGGAGGCGGATAAGTCAATTATAAAATGGGAAAAGGAAAATGTAGAAATGGGGAGAAATATAATGTAATCCGGTATATAAAGCCTGATTCGTATTTGGTAGACGGTTCGGATTGTTGTATTATAACCGCTCCTGGGGGTTGCGGGCGATTTGAGTATTATATTCGTAACCTTTTTTGAGTTTCGTAAATGGTTTCAGTGTTATGTTTGAAACCGCTTTCGGGTTTTGAGAACGGTTTGCGTATTGTATTTAGATCGAGTTTGTTCCAACGAAGGGTTCCGAAACTTGATTGTTTTGACTTATGTGGCTCAATACGTAATAAGGCTCTTTTGAAATGAATTCCCGGACACATTGAAAGCGTTAAACCAAATTAAAGGTTAACATAACAAGGATTTTAGTGAATAAAGCACTGACTAGTTAATAATATCGTACTAAAAAAATGCTTTTTAAAGTGACTTCTGATTTTACAGTCTTACTACGTTTCGTGTTTTAATGGCGTTTCTTTTTAAGTCCCCACTCTGGTATAATTCTCATAAATCATAATAGTAAATCAAAAACAGTTAGGACAACTATAGCATCCCGCTATAGGTATTTAAGCTTCTATTTGTCTTTTTTCTCCTTAGCTACTCGTAGTTCAGCTAGTCGGCTACTGATTAGTATCGGTAAGGTCTTTGCCTAGTTTACGTCAACATAAAAGTGTATAGAAGTAATAAGAAATATTGTTATTGTAGTAAGTGAAGATAAATAGTTAGGGAAAAAGCATTTAGAGAGTGCACGCCATGAATAAGAGGTTATAAACCTCTTATCCAAGCAGTGGAACTTTTTTCCATTCACTTTGAAACGCTCCAGCAAGACAGCGCACCGCATGATAAACTTTGCAGGAGTGCAGCCTACAGCATAACACATTATTATGCACTCGTTAAGATGGCATCTTGTGGTGTAGTACACTGTCACTTAATGTACGTATACTAGCTATAGAGATATATAATAAAATATACATAACGGGTATATTAAATAGAATTGCCTAACCTAAATCATATAACTGTTAAAAATTCAACCGTGTATTATTGATATATTGAAAATATAATGGTTTAAAATTTCATTTAGCTATGTATTTATAAGAAGAACTGTAGGGAATTTTTTATCTGTTAAAAAGTAATAACCATTTTTTGAAGAGGTATATTTACGAGTCTCATTGTTCATTGATTTTGGTAACCAGTTGAGAAAAAAATTCCAGATCGTCGTTGAAATTTTTAAAAATAATAATTATAAAGGAAACGTAAATATAATTTATATTATTAGTAACGGTCCTGTGTCGTTTAGAAAAGTAGTTGTAAAATGGAAGGTTTTTATTCTTAAAAGGGGGCTTACGTATTTTGAAAGGAGTGCAGTAACTGCGCTTTTTATACGATGCTAAACAGTATCCTAACTTATAACCTTTTACACGATATTACGACTTTATAAGTTGCTTCGAAGCTGTTATTTCGCAACTACCATACCTTTTGGTTCGCTAAAGCCATTTACTTCCTTTTATATTCTACTTTGAGAAAGGAATAAGAAAAAAGAAAAAAAGGGGGGGGGGTGAAAAGAGGTAAGTAGAGAGGTAATATCCTGGGCTAATGCTTGGGCTAATGGCTAGCAGAGATCTAGCAATGCTGGTTGCCATCCATACTTTTACGGTGCTCTAAAGCCGCTTATGAACCGCACGAAAATTTACTCACACTCGTTACGTGACCGAGTCACTCCTTTTCTATAGTTCCGTAGCAACTACTTAGGAGGAGTTTCTCCTTCCCTCTTTATCGACGATTATGGAAAGTATCTGACCACCTTAAGCGACAGATTTGGCCTCAGTACCTTCATAGTTTAACGCGAATCTTGTTATGGTCCGACTTACGATGGTAAGCGAAGTAGGTACCAAACTGGATTTACTATTAAGGTACTGCGGAAGGCTAGAAGAGGCTACCGTAGCCCATTATGTAAGACCTATGAGTATGGCCAGTGCCTAGCCCGTTACGTACCCTTACACGTACCATGTACGAACCGCGCTCGGTCCATACCCGGACTAGGCTTGGACTGGGTATTGCATATCCTATTACAGATACAGTTATATAATCTATAAACTTAATGGTTGATAGCATAAGTCGATAATATGCCTCCCTTTTCATCGAATGTTATAAGGGTCGTGACTTCCTGTTAGTTAAACATAGGACGTAGGCTTCTCTTGCCTTAGACGCGGGCCCGGCGCGAACCGGCGACGTAATATTTAACACGCCGTATAACGAATTGACCGGTTTAGCCTTAGGCCGTCGATACCGTATAACGAGTTTATTTAACGTCTCATACTATATATCGACCGGTTTAACCCTAAAATGTTGACGTCGTATATTGCTCCCTTTAACTTATAGTATAACTATTTATTTTTACTGCCGGTATCCCATAACTTACCCTTTAACATATAGTATAACTTCTTTTTTTACCGCAGGTAACGTACAACGCGTCTAATGAAACACGTTTCCCTTGTTGAATCAAGTCTTTAAATACTCATAAATACAAATTTTAACGTAAATTTTAAAATATATCTCCTTTTCATTTTATATCGCTAACCATACTTCGGTATTTTTTTTAGCTTTTCGTAACTTTGTATAATCACTTTAACATCACTTACTTCATTTAATTTATTATGACCTGTCGATATTTCAAATTGTTTTTATTTTTTTCTCGTCTTTTTAACTGATATTGATAATAAACCTAACTCAAGTTATACTATTATAAATTCTATTAATAAAAAGTTAACCATTTTGTACAATTCGTTACCTATTCGCAGGTCTTTAGATTCTTGCAAAGTTGTTGATTCGGCTGAATGGTGGAAGTAACTATAGTATTTCATTGGTTACATGGTGAATTTATTGTTATAGGTTTGGCAGACCGCTAGACGGTCTTCATAGTAATTTGTATGGCCAATTGTTTGACTCGTGCCCTAGAGTTAAGTGCAGCATTCTGTACTCGACTTACACCTAATGCGGCAAGTCTCTACAAAGCAATTCACTCAACTTGCAGTATTGTCAACTTCACTGTAAGTAAAGTTGACCTACTGCACTGCATGAAGTAATATTCCAACATTACCCTATTATATATAAATATCTTTTCGTTGACGATATTTTATAGTTGTCTCGCGTTATAAGATACCTGCTTATCCCTGGTGATAACGAATATTAAAATGAACTACACTTTATTCAGGCAAAAACGCGTGTATAACGTATATTATTCGGTTTTTTTAGTTGCGGCGATTTTTTTTTTCAAAATTATCGTATGTATAGTCACCGCACATACCGGAAAGTTTATAAGAAGGTAAGTTTATAAAATAACTTTATTAGAAATCTGATAATACTTTGACCTTGTCTCGTAATATATTTAATCTCCGATTTACTTATAACTTCGCATTCTTTTAGAGCCTTTTTACTATAACACATTGTAATTACTAAAAAAAAAAGGGTACGTTTTATGTGTTATACGTAAGTGGCAAGGCGATATCCTGGGTTACCGGCATGTTTTCACCTCAATATTCTTCGAATTAGTTAAAAAATGTACTCGGTCGCGAAATATTATTCGAATATAAGAAATCATTACTATTCCGGTCGGTTAGGCTATGTTCACTTGCATTATACGTTTCCGTCGCCCCCTATTTCTGGGCTCGTCCTTTTTTAAAACTTTTTCTTTACTTTTACAGTTGTTTTTATTTACGGGAACAAAATTTCTTCGGTTGACCTTTCTTCAATACTCAAAATCTTTACGACAGTTTCTTGTAACGCGCTTTTTATAACCTTTGGTAAGTTTAGCCTAAATATTTAAAATAATATAACAACGAAAACCATATCTTTTATGATTAATATAAGTTACGGCTTACAAAATTAAATAAGTAATATTTGGATCGTGATTGTACGAGACCCATCTCTACCTGTATTTTAATTATTAATCTCAATAGAAAGTTAATTAATCGAGTTAATTGTAAACGGATAAAAAATCGAATTTTAGCCGACCGCGTCGTTTCAATATAAATTAATATATTATAGTCCTTAATAACTCATTTTGAGACTTAATTTCCCCGCCTCGATTTTTATTAACCGGTAATATTAACCTTCTTTAACTTTCTTCTCACTTAGCGTTACCCGTTATCCTTAGCATAGCCCGGCACCCGCCCTACCTTTTTACAGCTCCCTTTATCGCCGCTTACTAACGTTCGCTACACCTTTCGCTGTGAGCCCCTACCAGTTTTCCCGGATATTTAAAGTTAATTATAATAAAGTACTTAATATTAAACACTTTATTATTCGTTAAAATCGAATAAGGATGATAATAACGAATAGGTAAATTTTTTATAAATTAAAATGGAAACCGCTTCGTATTGAGATATTTCTCCAAAAAAATCATTTAATATATACCTTGTGTTACTTATCGTGTATTATTGTAGTAGAAATGGATTTCCCCCTTTTCCTATAAACATTAATTCATTTCGGAGGTAAAGGTAGTTGTTTTGGTATAATTTAATCAATATAGATTCGAAGTTAACATCGAAATACCGGGTTATAATCAATTTGCATATCCCGCTATTTAGCATCAAATTTATCAAAAATTATAATATATTGATGATTTTGTAATAATTATAACTCTGTCATATGATAGCCTTTTCATTCAATTAATATAAAGCTTATATGGATCGGGCCCGTTGTTACAGCGACAATGTTTTAAATTTTTAATTCCTTGGATATATTTATTTTTTATATCGAGAAGGACGAAAATTAGTTTCGGGCGAATATTGGATGATATTGACGAAAGAGTGGGGTCCAGTACCATCGGTTTGACTAGGTTTATTTAATATATCCGTTATTTAGTCAAAATATTTAAAACGATATTAAATAAGTTTAAGATATCGACGATCTGGTACTAATTATAAAGCTAATTAAGCCTGTTATTCGGACGGTGAATTTTATTATTAAGAAAGTGAAAAAATGTCAAATTGTTTACTTTATATCGTTTTAACTAACATCGTAAACGATTCGTTATCTTTTGAACTCATTTCTCAATATATATTTTTATTGTTAAAATGTAACAGTTATATCCATCGGATTAATTAACGATTTCATATCCATATTTACCCTCAGGATAATGGATTTATATTTTATATATTAAACGGTTTACATTGAACTCGGTATCCATTGATTTTCATTCATTTGAAATAAGTTAATAAAAGAATCAATATAATACCTAATTTTATTTCCAAAAAACAACGACGATCAATACCTATTGTTGAACATTTTAATCTACACATTTAGTATCGTTATTCATTCTTGAGTAAAACGTTATAGATTCAAGTTATCTAACGTTTATTAAAAAATATAAGCTTATTTAAAAGAGGTTTACCTCAGCCGAATTATGGTTACTAATAATGAAAGTTAAAAATTTAGAAAATCTTGACTACATATCCCAAAAAGTTCCGTATACGTGTCAGAAATTATGAATCACATAACATCGAATTATAGAATTGTTTAAAAGCTGTTCTTAATAATTATTCATTAATGAAGGTCGTGATTGGTAATGTAGAAGACAGTTATAAAATTGACAAGAATTTATTCTTAATATCTATTGAAAATAGTAAGGCTTTAAGGAAGGCAATATCGTAAGATAAACCAAGGTTTCGAATTATTATATTACTTATATAATTACTATAAGTGTGGAATATTTATAGTATTCCATCTTAATAGTAATTTCGTTTGAGAACTTGAAGTAAATCGTTCTTACCCGAATAAATTATGATACGCGAATTGTAGGTTTATTATCAAGGTTTCGTCGTTCATAGTATTTAATTTAGAAACTATAATCGGTTACGTTATCGTAACGCACCCCGCGGATGAATTTTATAATGCGCAATTCACACCGATTTTTTCTTTTAACTTGGAAGCGCATGACGCCTTTAGAAACCGCTCATAGGCAAACCTGGTATAGCGGATCATTCGCTTCTTTTTGGTCCCATAATTACGCGAAGGTACCCAGCCCGAAAATAAGGCGACTACTTGGCGCTAACGAATTTGGTGGGTTTGGCGAGAGCTGGGCTCGGGATGACACAATCCGGGAATCCCCTAGCGTTTTCCCGGATAACGACCCGAACGCAGGCCAGGCCCGGGACGATCCCGTTTACATTAACCCTCCAAAAGCCACCAACTCGCCTTTAAGGTGTATATCATCGCAATCCAGCAGCCAAGCCACCGTCTAAATACATTCATTTGTATACCCCACTGTAATATACATTCATATAATATACTAGTGTATTATTAACACGTTTGACATGAGAATAACATTGGATTGAAACATTCGCGCCTGGAGTTTCCTGAGTACGGCTTGATGTAATAATTTTCTATTGAATATATTCAAAAGGGAACC
Source organism: Anisogramma anomala (assembly GCA_038502455.1). Taxonomy (NCBI): domain Eukaryota; kingdom Fungi; phylum Ascomycota; class Sordariomycetes; order Diaporthales; family Gnomoniaceae; genus Anisogramma; species Anisogramma anomala. The sequence continues at coordinate 40,141,208 of JASMMZ010000001.1, read as the reverse complement.
CTTAGTTACGGGCTTACATCGTTGGTCATGGTAAAAAAACGAAAAAATATTGGCATATTTAAACTGGTGTTTCGAAATTAAGCGTAATAAAAAAAATTCCAATCTGTTGGAACAGTAGTACATACAGTACAGTATGTTAACTTTACTTACAGTAAAGTTGACTAACTTTACCTATAGCAAAGTTGACTGTACTACAGGTAGAGTGTATTTCTTTGTAGAGACTGACCTAATTTGGTTTAAGTCGAGTGCAATACACTGCACTTCACTGTAAAGCATGTATCAAGTAATTGACCATTCAAATTACTATGCTAACCGGCTAGCGGTCTGCCAAACCTAGAACAATATATCCTCCACTTGACCAATGTAATACTACTGTTACTCCGAAGACCAATTGAATCGACAACGTTGCAACGATCTAAATCCAGCGAACATAACCCTTTATAATCCGTTAGGATGGTAAACGGGGTGTAAAAGTTCCGTAATTTGAAATACCACGCTTTTCAACATGATAATATCGTAAAAGACTTTTAATCGTAAATAATGTAATTGCGTTTCGCATTCGTTAATAATGTAAAACGATAAGTTACTAGCTTTATGATATTATCTTTATTTTCTCAAAGAAAATACGCTTTGAAGGCTGTTTCCAAAAAATCAGTTTTTAATATTATTAATAGATTCATGTCCAATTATTCCAAAATCAGGAATATAATAAATGTATCTTCTATGGTTTGGAATACGTATTTCTCACGTTTTATCTAAACCTAACGAATTCATTATTTAGTTCAACAGATGAAATAATTATATAATTCGGAAATATTAGTAAGAAAATGCTGATAAAAATCAATGAAAGCCATAAAACTTGCAATCTTTAAAATAATACATAATAACTTTTACACGCGAATTACCCGGACTTTTTTGGAGTCGGTCCAAATACCTACGTTAATCGTTATTATGAAACCTAGTGACTTGAGCTCCTTAATTAAAAAGTTTCATTTTTTAAGTTCAAGTTTGAACTAACCTTATAAAAACGTTGCATGACCACGTAAATTTCGTTATTTAATTTCATTCAATACTAAAATAAAAATGAAAAAGTTATTTAATTAAAATGTGATAAAGGTATCTATGAAATTCGCTATTATATAATTAATGTATCTCTAAAACGCCGCCGGCGTTTCTGTTATTTTAAACAGAGTAACAAATTACTTATATCACCCGAACTGTATAGGAAACGCCGTTATTTTTTTGTGTTTTCATTTGGCCCGAATACGATAAAAAGTTGTTTTAATATATAATTTCGTAAATTACGTCAACATTAATAACGCCAGTTGGGTTTACTTAATTACAGGTGTCGAAAAACGATTTTACTCGGTAATTTAATTTAGTTTCCGATAATCGATATAAACCCGATGTCCCCCCCCTCCGGCTTAGTAATAAGAAATATTGGCGTTCCAAACAATTCAAAACTTGCCTAAATTCAATCTCTAATTATTAATTTCTTTACGTAACGTGGAAATTTGAAACATTTATTTCGTAAAATTGAGTATAATAAATTGCGGGATCGTTTTAATACAAATTTAACGATTAATTTATGCTTGGTATAAAGGTAAATCTATAACCTTATCTTTTTCACATAAGTCGCATAGTTTTATCAATTTTAGTTAATGACTTATTTAATCTTATTTAATTTTCAAAGTAATCGTCGCCGTCGTTTACCAAATCCTCATTATTTTGTAATAAATTATAATAAAATCAAATTATGATTGATCCCTTGTATGTTATATCGTTCGTTACAAACTATTGACCAAGCGGATGAAAACCGATTTTATAACGTTTTCTACATCCTTTAATTTAAGTTGTACCATTACCGCATGAAAAATTAATCTTCATTGATTATAAACAACTGAACATTTACCGCTAACTTTTAAAATTACCGGTTAATTTTGTATCAAAGGTAACTAAAAATTATATTCCGCGTTATTTGAGAAATGATATATATCAATATTGGGTTAGACTATTTCTTAATATTCATAGAAAACATTTTCACTTGATTAATACACGTATTTTACCATAATTTTCTTATCGAATGATAATTTCGGAAATATAATAACCGAATTTGTTTTAACCCCAACCGTTATATTGAAATTTCCATCGGTAAGATCTCTAGCCAATCATATTCACGTGAATATAAGGTCTTTGAAGGGTAATCAAGATGATTGATATTGTAGTATAAAGTAAAAGATTATGATTATCAAGAAGAAGCATCAGAGTTGTAAGTTACAGATGAGGGCTTATAAGCCCTCGCCTAGAGCGTACCACTCTGGAATACCTGGTTCTAGACCGCTCCACGCATGAGAGTGTAATTTGAAGCGTGTCACGTTATCATATACGCTGCAAGAGTACAGCCTATAGCATGATACGTGATCGTGCATACTACAAGAGTGTACCTTACAGCGTAATATATTTCCACCTAAATATACTATCTATAAAGATTTATAATGATATCCATATATACATTCTTTTCTTCTGTCTTTGTACGTTTAGTATCTAGTAATATAGTTCCGTATTCAGTAGTAATAGTATAGCTATGGTTCGTATCTGTAATATAGTAGTAATAGTAATGTTGTGGTGTGGTCCGTATTAGTTTTTTAGTAACGATATTTTTAGTTAATAGTGACCATGGTGTATGCCATTATTCCAGGAAAAACTTCTTTCTTTTCTTCTTTCCTTTTATTTATCGTAAAGTAGTGGTGTCTAGAGAATTAAGTTACGTAACCTTCCTCGTAACATCGATGGTCGTAGCAAATACCAAAAGTATTATACATGTTTTGAATACGTATTTTAGGGCGTTGTACGTAGGTGGAAGCGGTGAAATATTATTTTAGTTGGCTTATTTTCGTGGGTAGGTGGTTTGTTGTCGTAATGACAGGAGCACTTTTGTTTTCTTATGGGGGTCCAGTTACGTATAAAGCATCTGGCCACTACTTCTATTAAAGTATCGGTTCTAATTGATGTGGTGTAACAGATTTTGCTAAAGAGATCGTCGTAAGTGTTGCAATTGTAGCCGATTTTGAAATAAGCGAGCGGTGCGTTTGTTGTATTTATGGCAGATCTTGTAATTCGCTGTCGGTTGGAAATTGTATTTGTAGAAAATCTTGTGATTCGTAGTCGGTTAGAAACTGTATTTATGGTAGATCTGGCTCTTCTTCCTCTTGTAGCCCTTTTCCTCCTCCTTACAGATACGGCCCAAACTATATATCTAGACCTTTCTTCTCTTTATTTCACAGCCCTTTTTTTCCTTGAGAGTGTGGCTTGGACTTTAAATATAGGCCTTCCTTCCTTAGTAGTTATTTTCCTTCTTATAGATATGGTTGTTTTTCTTCGTTGTGGTCTTTTCTTCTGGTTCAGGATATAGATATAAGATTAGGTCGTCTTACGCCTCTTCCACGTCGTTCCAATGATAGTTTACTTTGTTCCGTAAGTTAATACCAATTTACAAAGTCCCTAAGGTACAAATCTTGATCCTCCCAGTCTAGTACGTTAACGAATTACGCCGTTTCGAACAAGGATTTTGAACGAAGGTTATATATGCCTTCTAAAGTATTAATACCTTTGATTCGTATTTGGATCCGTAAGGATTTGGTAATATAGTGTTTTACTGATTGCCACATATTTAACGTCCAGTTAAAAAAATCCCTATAAAAATCATCCAGTAAGTCAGGTCTTTAGATTTGCTACTCTGAATAGCTAAATATGGCGGCTAAAATGCATGTATTTGCCGTATATGGGTCTAATTTCTTAACTGGAGAATCGATAGTATAGTCCTAAAATCTTAGGTCGATTTCGTGCATTATAGTTTTTCTGATTATCATATTCGACCAAATCATTAAAGGAAGCGCTGGCCTCCTTTAGTGTTTTTGGTTTCGAGGCTATAGTTGCGATTATCTTAGGGTGTTTATTCGATATGCTAAATCGTATTGATTTCGTATTGTATTTGGATATATCCAAAGTTTAAAGTGGTATGGTAAATACAAAAAAAATGAAGTAATTGAAGCGGTCGGAATAGTGCTTATCAGCGCTTACTAATACGAATGAATTTTAAACTTTATGTAAATAAGGTGTAACTACAAATTATTAAGCGTCTAGAATCAATTTTGATAATTTTAGTAACGCTTTATTAACCAAATGGCTAGGAAAAACTCAGAATGTTACAAATACTAGATTTAGGAAATACAGTGTAAACGTAAGTAAAATTGGAATAAATAGGGCGGATGTGGGAAATTGGGTAAGGTAAGGGAAATATCAAGTTTTTATGTGTTCCGGTATGCAATGGTCTGTCCATATTGGCGTGCCTTAGCAGAATTTAGTGGAAGGAGTCGGTTGGTTGCTTGGTGTGTAACTGATCTTGATAAGGCGATCGGGTTGTTTGTTTGTATGCAACCGATCTTGGTGGAGTAATCGTTTTATTCGTTTGTATACAACCGATTTTGGTCTTTCTAAAGCGTGTGATTCGCAAAAATCAGATGGTTTCTAACGAAGGGTTCCGAAACTTGATGGTTTTGGCTTGTGTGGCGTGGTATGTGATAATACGCTTTCCAAGAAGTGCCCGGGTACGTTAGAGCGCCAAATTAGGGGAGATGGTGATGTAATGTGACTTTTAAAAAATAAAGCGCTAAAGAAGGGTTAATAATATCGTATTAAAGTTTTCCTTTTTTTTTTTAGTTATTTAATCTCTATAGTCTTTATACATGTCGACGTGTAATTTTTGTAAAAACGAAGTGTTGGAGCATAAGCACGTAGGACCGCTAGAGCATCCCGCTATAGGTATTCAACGTGTGTCTGTCTCTTCTTTCCTAGGCTTTCGGTAGTCGACCGAGTCGGATACTAATGAGTGTTGATAAAGTCTAAAGCCTATAATATTCACATAAACATAAGGTCTTTAAAGAGAAATCAAAATAATTGGTATTGTAGTATAAAGTAAAAGATAATGGTTGTCAAGAAGAAGCATAAGAGGTGTACGTTACAGGTGGGAGCTTATAAGCCCTCGCTCAGAGCGTACCACTCTGGAATACCTGCTTCTAGACCGCTCAACGCATGAAAGTGTAATCTGAAGAGTATTACATTATAATATACACTGTAAGAGTACAGCCTGTAGCATGACACAAAATCGAGTATGCCACAGGAGTATACCATACAGAGAAATATACTACCACCTAAACATACTATCTATAAGGGTATATAATAATATCAAAAATTTGACTTATAATATATTAATAATTAAGGTGAAAATCAATTTACATTTTAAAAGAAAAGGTATTATGGAAAATATACGGATAGGAAATATATTAAAGTTTATACGTGTGTTAAATAAATTTAATTCAATAAATATGTTGTCAAGGTTATATAACCCCTCAACGAGATCATATCCAACAGTTAGGATTTTCCCGTCACAGTTTATAAGAAACCTTTATTGATATTTTTAACTTGGCCCGTATACCGCTACGTCGGAGATAATACCTTTCGGAGTTCAGAACCATGTTAATAATGACTCGTCGAATTACAACGTAAATAACGCCTCCTAAAGAACTTAATCTGACGTTTGTTTACGGTTATTTATGCCGCCTCACGTCATTGGTTTTAAACGTATACTAAATGGATTTGTTAAAACAATTAACCCCAATTTGTATAACCTTTTAATAAGGATTCTTAAAAGGTATAAACTTTCGTTAGAACTATATTTCCCGCCAGTTGTTATATTTATACAGGTTCCGATATTTAACTATCAAATTGTTGATTTCAGTTTAACAACTTTAATTAGCTAGCGAATTCATAATATCTCGTTTGGTTTATGATATAAGTCATTCGGGTTACGTTTCCCGTAACATATTTGTGGCTAATACTTAATGATACACAAAAACGCAAGTAATTGCACTATAAAATTAAAGGCTAATATAATTCGCTCAATTAAACTAATTATATCTCGAATCTAATAATGAATTATATTTACGAGTCTTTATCGTTTATAATTCATACCTTTAATTTGATTAAAGATTTATCCGCACGATAAAAGTTGTTTATAATAGCTTTTATGTAACCGAAAAACTTGCCTGTATCATATATACCCTCGTACCTGCCGGCTTTGTAATACACCGTAATAGTTTGTTTTACCATCTCAATATAATAACTCTTTGCGTAAAAAAACGTATACCAACCACTTTTAATTTATATTTTATTTGCTTTCTGTTGGAATAGTATTCCGTGCAGTGTATTAGGTTAACTTTACTTATAGTAAAGTTGACTGCACTGCAAGTTGAGTGTATTACTTTGTGTAGACTTACCGCATTAGATGTAATCGAGTGAAGTACACTGCACTTCACTCTAGGGTACGGGCCAAGCACTTGACTATACAAATTACAGTGCAGACCGGCTAGCGGTCTGCCAAACCTAAAATAATACATTTACCATCTGACCACGTAATACTATTGTTATTTCAAAGACTAATCAAATCGACAACGTTGCAATATCTATGGCCTACCAACACTAATCAGTGCTTGTCTGCCTATTAAATTAAGCACAGATAAGCTAAGTAGAAGAAGAAGCTACTTTCCGGTTAAGCTCTAGGTTAGCAACAGCGAATAGGGTAAAGGAAAGATTGTTGTAAAGGGCTTCTTTTATTACTACGTCAGTTCCTAACGGCAGGAAAAGAGAGAAGACTTCTTAGGTTACGTCAGTCCTTAACGGCAATCTTGAAGTAAGCGACGGTATTGCTACTTACAAATACCAAGAAATATCTATTAATTCTTCTTGAAGAGCCTTATGATTGACCGCTAAAAGTATCAAACGACAAGTTGGCAAACGGCTAAGTACTACTATATTATGACCCAGACAGCGGTTGGGTCAGGAAATATGCCAACATACAAACTGTGCCATTGAGAAGCCTGAAGTCTAACACATCAGGCGGTGAACATTTCTTGTGTCATACAAGGATTAGGTAAACAGCCAAGGGTTAGGGTTGTGCCTTTGAGGAATCAGAATATAGGCTACATAGGTAAGGGCTGCCAATGCAGAATCAGAATATAGGCAGGATAGGCTACATAGGTGGATCGCCTATGATACCTAGCAATATAGGTAGGCGATCTAGGACTGAAGATGGTATGAAGGCCATAGGATATAAGGATACGGTAAGCACCACATAGATAGTATTTCCTTCATAGCTCTTCGGTTGTCAATCTAAGTATTCAGTCAAGACATCTGAATAGCCTCACGGCTTTTGATCATTACTTGCACGGTTGCAATATTAATTACTCAGCACCTATACTACCCTCTTGACAACATAAACCCTCTGACACCTTCTATATGCTCACGGGTATTTAATGTGATCATTACATACTACTATAAGAAAGACTAAGTCCCTATACCAAACAACCACAATAAAAACCTTCGATCTTTACCACTACAAACGACCTCTAACCTTACCCTCCACACCAAATCTTTACCCTATTTTACTCTTTTCACTCCCCACGTCACGTCAATTATCAAATTCGTTGCTTTAAGCGAAAATATCGAGAATCACCAAGCCGCGTCGAAAAAGCCACGTCGCGCAACCATACACGAAGTTACCAAATTACCAAGTCGCCAAGATTTCACGCGACTTCACGTCAAAACACCAAGTTTTTACGCCCAAAATCACCAAGTTCCTCGCCCTCCACACCTATCAAGATGTCTGCCACAAATGCCCACTTCGAAGCTATTATCGCCCCTACTAAAAAGGAAGCGATTAAGGGCCTTGGAGCTATTTTCATCAATTACTTCGATAACGACCTTTAAACCCAAGATATTGATGAAGAATCTATGGGAAAACATTTTACCAACTTCGTCGTATGCTTCATCGTTAAACATTACATCAATTACGACCTCAACCATACTTTTCATACGTATCGTAACTTCTTTAAAGATTGGATAATAAATATATACAAAGCAGTTTAAAAAGGGGTTAAGTTAAGGCTCAAGTATAAATTAGAAAAACGAGGAATATTCGTTTAGATCTAGGGCATCACGATGTTAGCCCAAGCCTTCTTCGACTTAGCCTAATTTAAAAACTGCCCCTTAGACCCACGGCTCAAAGGAAAAGTCGCCGAGGAACCTTACCACCCTGATATAAAATCCAGGGGACCCCCCCTTTAACCCCAACTAAGTCAAGCCTCTTGACAAGTTAATGAAAAGAAACATATTAACCTGTTCGGTGGCTTAATACCTTTACGTGATAGTGAGGAGTACGACCTTAGTGGTGGAAGAACACGCGAAACAAAGGCTGCTAACGCGGCCAAAGGTATTGACGTTTTCGCTCTAATCTAGTTAATTAAGCCAAGTCGTCAGGCATTTTAAAATTTACAAGGCCTTATCGATCCTCTGTAGTACAATGGAGAAACACCTTAAAAACAATTTGCCTTTGGACTAATCTACATATAAAAGCCAACTATAGGCCCTACCACATAAATTTATCCATCGCGCCAAGCGACTGGTAGTTACCCTTGATATAGTGCCTTAAAACCCCCAAGATTCAAACCCCCAACAAACACCAATGAAGCCTAAAATAACGATCGCGCCCTTACTCCAAAACCTGTCAAGTTAATTAATATTAATTCCAAGTTAATAACGAACTTCGCTAAGATCTAAAATAATATTAAAAATTATAAAGGAAAGCCTTATGATCTTTTCGACACCAAGATAATGCCTTTTCTAAATATCTGTAAGTAGATTGGGGTCTTACCTTTTAGTTTTTACTTACTATTCCCCGGAATCCTCAAAAGTTACGCCAAAGACTAATACTTGACTTTCTTAATGAACGCCACCACGTTCCGCGAAATCTACGATAACATAAAGGGCCACTTCGAGTACAACGTCTACCTTACGCAATACCATACAAACTAGGTCACTACGCGGTGGACTATAATAATGGTAAAGGAAAAAAAGAAGAGAAATCACCAAAAGATGTTTTTAATTAAATACTTAACAAGTTGATAATATGTCAAAAGGTAATGGGTATGGCTTACTCTAGCGAAACCATAATTCGCGAGCAGGTACGGGTAGCTGTTACGGGCGCTAGTAAATTCGAATACGCATCATAACGCCCAAATACCACCTGTAAAAACTTTTTTAGCCAGTTGCATTCCTGTCTTACCACCGTAATAACACTTACACCAAACTCATTCGATATATATTTCCATATCATCAAATTTCTTCATGTAGATACGGAAAACCTTATAGTGGTCAATAACATCAACTGTAAATATGTGCGTCTATTACGCCTCAAGTTAGGTCTATTAACCTCGACCCCAAACCAAAGGCAAAACCTACGCTAATGGTAATAAGATTTAGCGGGACTTATTAACCGTAAGTATTATCGTTGTAATAGTAACAAAAAAATTAGATCTGTGGTAAGGTCAGATATTAATCAACTCGCCCCACCCTCGCTGAACATAACAACAGGATAGCAGCGTACCAAGTTTAATACCCTATGACTTCGAAATAAGATTATTTGAAACAGTTTAAAGATGTTCAAGGCAATAAGTGAATTAATTCCGTTAATACTACTAAAAAAATTGAATAATACGAAAATACTTCTTTTAGTACGGTAGCCTAATAACTAGTCGACTATATCTTTTTGTACCGTTTAGGTGGTAAAGACCCTTACATCCACCCTAACTATTCCCCTAATAGCTTACATATCTTTAACCTCTATAATCTTCATGCGGATTATATGTTTCAAGGTATTATACCAGAAACTATGGAAGCAAGGTATTTAATAGAACGCTATTCGCAGTATATAACACTACGAAGGGAAAACACTATAGTCATAGAGATTAATCGTTATAATGCTGGTAAGGCTAAAGTTGGTTTTTGACTAGGCGAAAAACAAACTTGATAACGGATAAAGATAGTTTAAACTATTGTAAAAGCGATTACTTTTTATATTATTTAGTCTCTTATCCTTCTTATACTTTATTTAAAAGAAATAAAAACTTTCGGCATTAACGTTGATATTAACGTTAACGAGCTAGTTAAAAACGGCTCAAGGTTTTGATTTACCTTCGAATGAGGGTACCTATAGTTTTATCTTTAAGGTTTGAAAGTAGTGGTATCAAACTTAACGGAGCCGAAAATATGTTATCTATACCAACGTTTTAATTACTTAGCTATTAATTACTCATAAAAAGTTTTCAAGTTTATAAGGTATTACAATGTAAAATACTTTACCTTAAAAGTCACTAAAAGGCTTTTTCACCACTGTTTAACGTATATCCAAGCCCCCCGGAGATTTAGGTTTACACTAAAGAAGTATAGAGACTTTAACAATAAATTTTTATTAATGTATGTTACTTAAATAATAAGCCTATTTTTATATCTTGAACCCCATAACCTTTTTCTACCAAAATAACCTTTCAAAATTCCTTTCGGAAATGAATACGTAAAAAAACGTTTAGGATATTGTAAATTAATACGTACCTAAGGCAATTTAACGTTGTCGTCTATGATACCGTTACTAATTTTACGGCGATGAAGTTTTAAAAAGATTCTAAGATAATAGGTATATAGTTTAAATAGGTATTTGTAAAAGTCCACTAAAGTATTGGAAAGGTTAAAAGGGTACACACCCTACTTTCCCGATCGAATAGCATTTTTACATTAGAAATCGGAAATTTTACGGATTCAGAGTTATGTTAACAAATAGAAATAAAAGGCCTTAGTAACACCGTGGGATCTAACGGCTTAATGTTAACGCTCTTAGTCTTTAGAGCGTAACTACGCCTGATAAGTGAATCTCCGCCCTCGGGAAGTACTTAGAAATATGTTAGGGCTTATGACAAAGTTTTAAAGGAATTTCTAAGGGAATCAGTACGTCGTCAAATTAATGACGTCCTTAATATTAGAAACAGGCTTATAATAATCGACGTGTTTACTTTAACATTGTAAAGTAAAGTCTTTGTGTAGTAGGAGTCGGGAAAATAGAAGGGTCCATATAAGACATTAAGTATCATAAGCTTTAAAATAGTTGTTAAAAATGTTGACCGCCCTATATTTTTCCGAATCACTTAGGTTAAGCCTCATATTTTAGTTACTAACTATTAAGAGCTTAAATTAAACGACCAAATTAATATAAAACTCCTCACCGGGTATCGATAAGTTAATAGAACGTCGCTGACGGAAATGATCTCGGAAAAAAAAAATGTTGAAAAGGAGGAATATATACCGGGCTGTATTTACAATATTACTTAGTTAAATAGGAAAAAAAAGAATAACAAAGATTTGGTAGTAAAACTTAAAACGTAAAAAATCATTAAGAATTTAGGTAGACTATTTAAAAAAAGAGATAAAGTCAAAACTAACGGCTTATTAACTCAAGGTGTAATATAATTTGTATCGAAAGTCAACTTTAATATTCAAGACCTAAACGCTACAACCTTCAAGTTAAGGATTATTTACGAGGTTGAAAGTAAAATTACAGGCGGATTTGAATAAAATCACCACTAATTGCTTATGGATACTGCGATAAAAGCAAAGAATAAATCCTTATGTAATAGCTAACGATTAAGATTATTAGTTAGCGCCTGGTCATTGCTTTGATAGTAAGTTTACTAATTTAGACTAAGAGTAAGTTTAAGTTTAATGGCTCTAATATTATATAAACCTATATTGAATTAGTAATAGACCTATAACAGATTATACTGCTGGAGCTACCATAGGAACTCTGTGTTATTTACCCACTAGAAACGGTAATACGGTATATTAAACCATTATATAAATTGGTTCAAGAAGGCTTCTATTAGTTCCTACCTTATCAGTAGCATTTTAAATCCCGGTTTATGATAAAGTCTCTAATATACGATTCGTTTTTCTTAGTAACGTAAGAGGAAAACATCGGTATAGTAGGAATACAAACTAACGATACTCTTTTCTTTGGAACGACTGGCTTTGTAAAACAAAAACAATAAATAATCAAGGATTTTAAGTTATGAAATTGTAAGCCAGTAACAACGTTTATGGAAAATAACTAATTTAACTTTAATGGATTTTCAATCCGTATATTTGGTATTAATACCGGCCTTAGCTTTCGCTAAAAGGGTTAGAACGTTATCCTTACTATAATCGATAAAACTAATAAGTCTAGGGCTTAACGGTATTTAGAATAACGTATATAGGATAGTTATATTATTACCTTATTCCAACTAGAATCTTTATACGATTTATCTACCACAAAATAACCACAAATACCAACGGATAAAAAAATTAATCGATTAAATAAGAGGTTGGAGTGATTGTTGGGAAACCTGAACTACGGGATTAATATAGTATTAATCGAACTTTTAAAGGCTAAGCTAATAATTTTTACGAACGGGTCTTTTGTAAACAACATCGACTTATTTTTACCGATTAGCTTTCTAACACCCTTCGTTAACGAAAATAGGTAAAGTGTTGGTAGGTCTTAAACGTTGCAACGTTGTCTATTCGAATGGTCTTCTTTGAAGTAACAGGTGTATTGCAGTAGTCTGATGGTGGATGTATTATTCTAGGTTTGGCAGACTGCTAGCCGGTCTGCACAGCAATTTTTATGGCCAAGTGTTTGGCCTGTGCCCTAGAGTGAAGTGCAGTGTACTGCACTCGACTTACACAAAATGCGGTAATTCCGCACAAAGCAATACACTTGCAATACGGTCAACTTTACTTACAGTAAAGTTGACCTACTGCACTGCATGCAATACCATTGCAATATTGTTCCAACAAAAAGAGAATACTTAAATATTGTCGGAAATTTGATTTACTAAACCTTCGTTCAATGTAAAAAAATTATACAAAGCATATTAGCTTCGAAGATTTACAGCATAATATCCGGCTTTAACGTAGGTATAATACTATAAAACCCCCTTAACCACATTATAAACAGCTACAGATTTCTTCTATTCCGGTGGTAATATGTATCTACTTAAGAAACCTTTTCTAATGCCTTTTAAAGTTTAGAACTACTTGTAAAAAGCGCCTGATAATCTATTTAATAATACTTCGCAAAGCCGACGAAGGGAATGAGATTGAAAAGTTCCGATAAATCGATGGTAAAGATAATCTTATAAATGCTATAATGAAGGCTACGCCAAACAAAGTTCTGAAAAGATTTGTAGATAATAATAAGCTAACTTTACGTATTAAAGACTATATAAATAGACCGACCTGGAAGCCCAGATTACGTAATGGCGGACAAGGATGTATTGGCAGATTAGAAAACAGCTAGAGGATTAATAATGGAGAACTGTGTGAGTGACACAGTTGAAGTTGCGAAAAGCTGTGGCGAAAGAAGTTTTTGTAGGAGTTAATAAACTCGGACCTTGGAGCAACGGAGAAATTGAGATTAAATGGTGTTAATTTGCATTCAATTGGGTGTAATGCAATATGAAAGTTAATTGGAATTAATAGGGTGTACGAGGTCGCTATTTAGCGCTTACCGGAAAAAATTGGTTAGCTACACTGGCATGCACGCATACAAACTAAAAAGCCGCCAGTGTTGGAATAGTATTACATGTAGTTCAGTAGGTTAACTTTACTTACAGTAAAGATGATTATACTACAAGTTAAGTGTATTGCTTTGTAAAAACTTACCGCATTGGGTGTAAGTCGAGTGTAATACACTGCACTTCACTCTAAGACACAGGTTAAGCACTTGGCAATACAAATTACAGGACAGACCGGCTAGCAGTCTTCCAAACCTAGAACAATACATCTACCATCTTACTATGTAATACTACTGTTACTTTGAAAACCAATTGAATGGACAACATTGCAACGTCTAAGGCTTACCAACACTTTCAATATAAATTCGATCGTTTTACGTGTCGCCACCTATGTACAAGAAAATCTGTCGAATTGCGGTTAATCGTATCTTTTTCTCCTACCTTAAGCCGGTAAAACGCTAATACGAATTATTATTTAATCGGCCTTAAATTGCCAAATTTTAGCCAACATCTAAAAGATGTCTAATATTAAGTTGATAATAAAAATAGATCAAACTGGTTATTATATTCATTTTATAAAAGACGCGCTATAACCTAAAATTTACTTTAAACGATAAATATCGATTTAAGTTAGCCCTTACAGAGTAAAAGATCTGTTTATAAAGGTAGAGGTTTATGTATCCGATGACAGCCCATTTCCACCGATGACTTTAAAGTATAACGTAAACTTATTGATATTTGCTATCGATTCGTCTATTATAAGTGATATTCCTTCAAAAATATTACAAAAGCCCATAATAATACATTATAATTCGACCTACGATAGTAAACTAAATAAGTACTAAATGGGGTTTAATATTAAGGTATAACAAAAGACTAAAAATAGCTACTGTATACTATTGTATAAGACTTATAGGCATAACTAGTGTCTAGCTGTCACGTGCTCTTACACGTGCTGTATACGAACCGCGCCCGGTCCCCACTTCGACCAGCTTGGAACCGAGTACTATATATTCTATTACGTGAAAAGTTACGTAAACTATAGACTCAATGGTCAATGGCTTAAGTCCATAAAAATTCTACTTCTTTACCGGATAGTTGGTTAATTAATAACCGAACCTATTATATATGATATATTATGTGTAAGAGCCTGCAAACCCCTGGGTATTTTCACGTAAACAAGTAGTATACGTATTAAACCTGATTCTTAGTTATAAAGGCGATTTAGTTATTACCCGTTTTATATTCGATTTTTTGGGTTTTCTTTTTAGTGTTTAACACTTCTCTATCCTAATTTAGGGTTATTTTAGTCCTTATTCTTTTTTAGATATACTTTCAATCGCATCTTCAAAACGTTGTGAATCTTTTTGGCGAGATTGACTTTTATAATTTGTGAACTTTCTTCTTTGGCATTCCTAACTTTGAATATTCATCCAAAGCTTGTTAATTATCGTATAGAGTTTTCACGTAAAGTTCCAGAACATGTAACAACAACTTTCAAATCTTTTTCCAGTTGAAATAATAGAATATTACACTCAATATTTTCTTGGTATATTTTAGTAACTGCCCAAACAAATCATTTTTCGCCCTTATACTCCGGCTTTAATACTGAAGAACGCTTTTTAAACTTTGACAAAAGGGTAATAAGTACTTTTTATGGAGGTTTGGCTGTATTGGCCCTGTAGTTTCTGACAAAAACCCATATAATACCCGTTTAGTCCATATTGTACAATTCGTAGTATATCTGCATTTTAAAATGCATTTTCAAGTGGTTGTAATACTGTATAACTGTATTGACTTACGCTGAATAATATATATACTATTATTCGGATTTCTCAATTGATATACCGAGGAAAATAATGTGGCACTAAAAGCGCTTAATATCTAGTTTTTATAGATATTTATTACTATACAGATATTATTATTAAATGCATCAAATGCGTTTTTATTATATTTGTCCGACCTGTTTTATAATTTAGTCAAGTTTGTAAATTTTGTAGGGTTACTCCTATTCATAGGGGACTAATGTAATTGGAAGTCGGGATATAAGTCGTAGTTTATTGATATTGAGTTGTCAGGTTTGTATACTTGTTTTCCACCTTTCATATTTTCATCAGAAGCATCGTTTCCCTCATTTAAAACGATTTTTCCGTAATTAGAACGTGTATTAAATGTATTCAGAAAGTGTTTTAACTTTTTCAAATTTGCGTAATCGAGTGGATATGTATTGAAACCGTGTGGAGTATGATTTTTACGTTTTTCCCCCCTTTTTCTTAGATTCCCTAATATTTATTTATCTATAACGAGACGTGGTTAGTTCTGTCGAGCGTCCTATACTTTGTGTACGTAGTGTATTTCGGCGTTGTAATTTGTTTTCTACTCTCCGTTATCTAATATTCCTCTATAGAGTTTGCTGCCAATATATCTAGTTGATTTCAAACAGGTATTTTGTTGATTTAAGCTGTAATAACAAATTTCTTTTATAATATAATCATTTATCCTTATTCTTACTTTAATACCTAGGCTTTATAACTATACTAATAATATTTTAGAGATAAGTTTATATAACGTGATCTATATTTTGGGAATTAATTTTTAGAATTCGATTTAGAAATCATAAAATATATTAAGTTTTTGAATATCATTCTCCTAATAGCAAACTATGACGTTTGTAACGTATTTATTAACCATCTATAACTCAATTTTTTTGTATGCGTTTCGATAACTTTGTCTTATGAACTGAAATTAATATAATTTGAAACGTTTTGTCGAATTATTATGTACGAAAACAGAATATGTATCTAGTTACTAACTTGAGCCTGAGCATTTGTATTGAATATTATAAGGGCAAGGTAATCGTTTAAAATAGTCTAGTATAAAAATAGTAGCAGTGAAGTTGTTTATACGCTTAAGATAGTGTATTTCAGGAGGGTATTAGAATAGAATCATAAATCAAAGCGTATGATACGTGAATGAAATATAAATGAAATACGTGAAAGCGTTTCAAATAAAGTTTCAGCGCGGATTAATTTCAATAAAATGTAGATAAGGTGTAATTTCAAACTTGTTATACGCTTTGTATTATTCGTTAAAAGTTTGTACAAACAAATTTAACTATCATAAGTAATAACTTAAACAAACGGTGTACGATAAGGTAAATAGGAGAAAAGTTTTGTGATTATGAGAGGAATTAGTATTTAATAGTTGGATGGTATTTAAAAACGAATGTGTTGTTTTAGGCGCTTTCAGTATGTAAGAGTTTCAGATACTATCTTAGGCTTTAGCAAAATGTGCCGTAGCGTTTTGAAAGGTATTTTAAGATCTCAGTGTATTTTGTATGGGCGTTTCAAACGCTGATTTTGGGGTTTATAGTAATTATAATCGCTCCTTTAAAGTTATTTCAAACTTTATATTAAGTGGCCGAAGCGTTTGAAAAGTTACTTTGGATGTTCCCTAAGTTTGACGAAGCGTTTCGAAAGTTATTTCCAGATAATTTCCAGCGAAAGGGTTTTAAATTTAAGAGATTGAGTGGTCGATAAGTAACAAGACGCATTTCAAGAAGTATATGGATACGTTGAAAGCGTGAACCGATTTAACGAAAAATGTAACAGGATTTACAATAGTTAATTTCTATAATCGAGTTAATAATATCCTATTAAAGTTATCTTTTTGGAAGTTACTCGGCAATTTTCAGTCTTTTTATACTTCCGTATGTTTTTAATCGTAGTATTAAAATATAAAACCATTTGAACCGTTATAGTATACTACTATAAGTATTTAACCAAAGTTTGTCTCTTTGTTCTTAATTTATCTGTAGTCGACCAAATTAAATACTAATCAGTGTATGTAAGGCTGCTTATACGTAAACGTAAATAAAACGAGGGTATTATAAAAATGAATAATATATAAATTGAAAGTAGAAAAGTTGTTCAGAAAGTATATGTCTTAAGTGAAAGTTTATATACTCTTACACAAAGCGAGTCACTTTACCATATGCTTTTCCAACGTCCCTCCTAGGGCGTGACACGTTATTACACAATATGAAAGGATGCATCTTGCAGCGTGATACATTATCATATACTTTGCATGAGTGCACCCTGTAGCGTGACCGCTTATTAACTATAAGGATGTATAATAATATCCACAGTTAGAGTAACGATTAGAATGCATAGTTAACCGTAATTCAAAAAATGTACAGCAATACAAAGTTAAAATAAAGTTGTACAAATTCGAGATGAAGTAGTACATAAATAGAATTCAGGGTTAAGTTCATCGAAAAACATCGAAAAACGTTCGAATTAAAATTAAAATAACTAATAAATGAAACTTAGGTTTAAAATTGAATATAGGTAAAATTGGGGTTTGTAATGAGAGGTCATAATATTGAATAAGGGAAAAATGTACCTAACAAAAATCTGCAAGTTAGGCAATATACATAGAAATTATGGTTATATATCAATAACCATGAAAGTTAAGTTTAAAAATGTTGATTGATTATCATGCATAAAAATAAATAGAAAGAACAAGGATTGAATTATGTACATTCAATGAAAACTATATATCAATAATCACGAAAGTGAATTATGGCATGAATAATAATGGATTATTATGCATGAAAATACATAGAAAAAACAAGGATTGAATCATGTACATTAAATGAAGACTATATATCCATAATCACGAAAGTGAATTTTAGCATAAATGATAATTGATTATCATTCATATAAGTGAATATAAAGATTGGAATAACAATCAATTGCATTACAGTCAAGTTAACTATTCAGATTGTAAGTTGATGGTACTAACTACAAGTTAACTGTCTTACCTTCAAATCTACTGCAGTGGAGTGCCCATTTCAATGTGTGACACAGGCCGAGTAGTTGCCCATACAAACTAGTGTGCAAGCCGGCTAGCGGTCTGCCAAAATTGGAAGTAAAACATCAACACTTTAAATGCAATACCAGTTACTTCGACCAGAGTTTCAAATCGACTACATTGCAACAATGAAAGCAAAGCAACAAAAAATATCAAAACGGGATAATATATATGAGGATTGGGATAACATATGAAGGCAAGTTTCTTGGTGGATACAATTCAAAAATTGGAAAAAAATCCGTGCGGATATCCACTAAGCTGAGTGGATTTCTACTTTGTCATGCGGATATCCGATCTCTTCAATATTACTTACTTCCGACATTGTCAATTGGAATACAAATTCGTGATTGAGGTTATATATTTCAATAACAATCTATGGTTATACAATCTATGGTTATAGTTGTTCGTCCTCTATTGTTTCTTGTTCATAACAATAACTTTCATTGTAACCCAAACTACTAAACCATTTCAAAGTATAATTCTCTTTTTGTTGTTGTGACTATTGCATACGTAGTGAAGTAGACTCTGTCGTCAACTGCATTGGTGTGCAATAATCCGCCGCAATCAGCACTGTTGACCCAAGCCAATACCAACTGTTTTGGCTTGCAATACAAGGGCGAGGTGAAACAAGCATCCATTCTTGGCACAGGGTACATGTCAGCCCCGTCATGTAGACAAATAAGTGGAAAACGGCTAGCCAGCGCAGTCAAGAGGAATCAATCATCCATCAACTCTTCACTATGTGCTATATCATTGTTAATTTAACCTCAACCTCAAATTGACAACATAGCTACATTAAAGCCCTACCAACACTTTTCATGTCGACTGTGGGATCTTTGTGGCAAGGTTCGTAAACAAATGAAGCAATGTTACTTAACTATAAATTTGTGAGGTAGGGTAGGTTATTGCACTACAGTCCTGTTTTTTTTTTTTTTTTTTCACTTCTATCTAGTTCGATCCTGTCTATAGCTTGTAGGGAGAAGAAAGAATTCCCCAAGAGGCAACCTAAAGAGCTGGCTACATAGACCTTGTGATCCCAAGCTACCTAGTCCTATAACAGATTGTAGTCATCTCCTAATATTGCCAACGTGGCGCACGCAGCGCTAGTTAGCCCTACATCAACTAGAATAGCAATGCAATGCAATGCAACTAGTATTGCTATGCTAATGCGATGCAACTGATATTGCTCGCATGCAATATGTCCAACAATTTTACCAACAGTTTTAACGTATTTACTTCAAACCCATTCTGACGAAAAGCATACATCAACATTCCGTCGAAAGCGAACATTCCTATGCCTTGAGGAACGCCCACGGCCCCTCGCCCCCCCTCCTTCTCTCCAAAGGGAGACTGGCAGTCCAGAACAAGCATATCACATCAACCGCATGTGACTTCGTTGCCTACATACGAGCACCTCGTGTATATGCCGGTACATTTGCTTAGACCCGTGCAAGCACGGAACCTTACCCCTCCAGTGTTAAGTTGGCATAAGCCATTCTTCGTGGTGCATCTACCCGCGATAGGCTGATGTATTACCTGAGCCTTCGTCGTACGTCAGCCACGGGCCAGCGCTTGGACGTTCGAAGTGTGGGGATGGGGGAGACTCACTGCGACGGACTGCAGCGCCAAGGCTAGGGCAACCGCCAAGATCGATTTGAGGTGCATGATGCCGCCCGGGGTCGTTGAATGTGGGTATTTCGGTCGTCGTGTGGGGCTATGTCACGCGGGCTGAGGGCGTGGTTGAAGAGTGATGATCTCGTGGCTTGGGGGAGGAACTCGTGAGACAGAGTGTTGTGGGAAAGAAGGGTGAAGACTGGAAGACTCTTATACCTGTGACACATAGTCTCAGTACAAAGTGTCCATATTGGTAAGTAAGTTTCGGATGTATCGCTTATCAGGGATAGTCACTATGCCAAGTATCTCCTTCAAGGCTACCCTAGTGATCGGCACTAAGTCGCATACCGCACAGATCTCCCATATTCGAGACGTCCACAACGGCTACATAGTATGCCGCGGACTCGTTGGTCAGGT
This sequence comes from Anisogramma anomala, assembly GCA_038502455.1. Lineage (NCBI taxonomy): Eukaryota > Fungi > Ascomycota > Sordariomycetes > Diaporthales > Gnomoniaceae > Anisogramma > Anisogramma anomala. The sequence continues at coordinate 40,120,803 of JASMMZ010000001.1, read as the reverse complement.
CCCCGATTTCGCATACGTAAAAATCCATACTGCATAGTCTACGTGAATACCGACGGGAAGTATGGGACATCTACACACTGTATCGGCAATGACGTTCTTCATGTCTATTAGAAGGCGACTGTTTTCTAGTCCTACTGGGAGTGCATAAGGACCTACTACGCCTCAAACCGCCAATGAGGTTCAATAAATGGTCAGTAATACGAGACGTGAGCACGACGCTAGTGAAGCCCTGGATATTGATTGCTGTGAAACAGCAGTAAGAGCGAAAGAGTGGGGTGGAGAATTGCATTGAGGGTATAAGTCGAACTAAACTAGCCTCTCCAGGAAGGGACAGGTGTTGATACACCAGGATTTGGCCTCTAATTTCCGAACGGGTATCTCCAACCAAACGCCGACATACAATAGCCGGTGGGCGGGGCTATGGCGAAAAGAGGGTGGAAACCGAAGGGATCTGATGACAGGGTTACGAGGAGTCCAGAACAGATGCAATATATAAGAGGATGAGAGAATCAGAAGTCAAGTGACAGAAGAATGGATGAATGAAGTGTGCAGAGTGTGGTGGTTTACGTGGGATGGCTTCCAAAGTGGGTGTGAATGTTATAGCTAAAGTTGTGAAACCAGAAAACAAAGTTGGGAAGGGCGGAGCATACGGGTGGTGAGCGGGATGTGAGGAGCCTAACGCTTGTGACGACTTTTCATGACCGGGACAAGACCGGTGGATTCTTGGCAGGCACACGAGGCCATGATGTCAACAGAGGGCCGGCGGTCCGGAAGGTCGGACCGAAGATCTGTCCGGGCCTTGTGTTGTGGGATGTCGCTGACTGAACGATTAAATTGGGCAGTCAAGCAGGGAATGGAGTGGTTAAGGTGTTGGAAAGGGTCCATTTCCGGGAGCATGGTGTTCAAGTGGATGCGGTGGAGGTGCTTTTGTGTGTTTAGGCTGAACAGTGGAATGGCAATCAACTTTCTCCTGTACATTTTTCAATGGTATAAGTGCAGGAACTATGTCCCCCACTTTTGTCAGTGGCTTTTCGACTTTGCGACATATTCCGTAATAATTACCCATTTCCGATGAAAATTTCTCAATATATTGCTTTCAAGACCAAGTGTGGTTTTCGTGCATTCTATTACTGTTGGTAGGCCTTTATCGTTGCAAAGTAGTCGATTCGAATCTCTGGTCGAAGTAACTGGTGCTCCATTGCAAGTGGTGATGTGTTACTTTTAAGTTTGGCAGACCGCTAGCCGGTCTACGCACTAATTTGTATGGCCAATTGCTTGGCCCGCGCCCTAGTTTGAATTGGGCACATACTGTACTTGACTTTACAGTCAATACAGTCAACCCACAGAACAATACACTCAACTTGCAGTTAGTACAGTCAACTTACTTGACAGTATAGTTGACTGACTGTACTATAATTACTACTGTTCCAACACTGGCGGCTTTTTGTTTTGTGCGCGTACGCCAGTGTTGTCGACCATTTATTTCCGGTAACCTCCGAAGTGCCTCTTTGTTAATTGACAAGGCCCTTATCAGTTTCGCAATTAAATTGACCCTAATTACCCCATAGTTCCGAGCTGCGACTTTATCAACTCTTATATATAGTTCTTTCGCCACAGACCGATGCAGACTTCCAACTTAGCCGTGTTAGTCAATTTCGCCGGCTTTCTTTCCCTGGCAGTCTTTTAGTTTGCTTGGATACCCTTGTTTTCCCTACCCGTTGCTACGTGACTCGCTTTGGCGTATTGTTATCGTTAACATCCTTTTTACCCTTATAGTCTGCGATGTAGTCCAAGTAGTTTTACCGGAAACAGTAGGGTAATGAGAGTGATATATTACCTGTTATTCATAACGCTTAGCTGTAAGGTAGCGAGTTGACTAATAACTGGACTTGCTACAAATCCAATTCCTCTTATGATTATTACAACGATAGTTTTTGCGGTTAACATGTCCGTTTAAGTTTTACCCACGTTACTGTCGCCAATAAAACTTTTAATCCGAAGGCCTTAAACCTGATTTTAAGCGAGATATCTGTTGTACTTACTGAGGGGGGCATACATGATGGTACACACGGGGAAGGCACGTGTCCGTGCTTGCACTGCACATATTACATGCTCAGCTCTACTAAGCTTCGCTTCTTGCTAGTTTCTTCCTCTCTCATCGTCAAAATACTACACTATTGTTGAAGTTACTGCACAAGACGATATTGTGTAGGCTTATAGATTCAAGTATTCTAGAATTAATGGAGGAAGAGAGGAGAGGGCTGGATGAATAATCAAGTGTATTCTCACTCTCTGTACTAGTTAGTGCTAGTTTCTACTAGTAAGTACTAGTTCCTAGTATTTGTAAATACTAGTGTGGGTAGCTGGCTTTCAGCTGACTAGTCTTCCGTACTAGTCCCTGTACTAGTTAGTACTAGTACTTGCACCAGTAGATACTAGTGCCTTTAGTGTATGTTATTATTTTTAGCTGAGGTTTCCGCATCCTACTGAATTCCTTGTCTTTTGGTGTTGTGACGGGTTTAGTACTTGTGGTTGTTTTAAGTACTAACTGGCCTTGTCGGGCCTTGTTTTTATGTATGTTAAGTGTGACTATACCTGTTGTTTTTCAACATACCCCCTTAAGAGGTACTATTCACGTAAAAGGGAAAGAAAGAGAAGTAAAATAAGAGGTAAAGGGTAAAGATGCGTGGTGTAGAGAAAAGAAAGTTAGTAGATACAAAAAGTAAAAAGACTTGTGTAGTTCTATTTAACCCGATGACTTTCATAGTATCTTTTTTTATTAATATCTCAAAGTTTGTACCAAAGCCACTTTGTTATCTGTACTTGTAATACTATATAAGGTAACTTAAAGTGCATAAGTTTATAAACCTCATTATTCATTTAAGCTTTGATTTACTCACCAAATCGTCGTATTGTTATTTCGTATTTTGCCTTCGGTAGTGGCTTTATTAGTTTATCGGTTAATCATTGATTTGTAGGTATTTACTTCATTTTCATCATATCACGTTTTACTTTATCTTTTATGAAGTGTTCTTCAAGGGGCATATGTTAAGTACGTTGGTAATACTTAGAGTTTTTGGTTAATTTTATAGTGTCTTTATTATTGTAGTTTATGGTAACAATAGTAAGAATACGTAGTTTCGTGAATAAGTTCCTCATTTAAAGGGTGTTTTGAGTGACCCTTGTTACTGCCACGCTTTTAGTATCTATAAAAAAGGGGTATATTTTGTATCGTTGTTGGAATATCTACGTAAACGTGTTGTTAACAATTTGAATTATATACCTATAGGTAGACTTTGTAATGGCTTTATCTTCTCTTTAGTTGAAATTACGCTAGCGGTTTTGTTGAAGTTTCTAGGCTTTATGGTAATTTTAGCCGAAATTCGTGGTGTTTAACTACTGAAGTACTAATATTTTTTTACCAAGTACATGTAATTCGTTGGTTTCAAATGACTCGAAGTATCGAAAGGCGTATGTGATAACTGTAATATTTTAATAGACAAGGTAATAGGGAAAGCGTAATAGTACTAATATAAGAAAGGCGATATCCAGCCTGGTTTTATATATTGCATAGTTAAGGGCTCTTGTATTTAACTTGTTAGAATAGGAGTATTTGTAGTGCAGTAGGTCAACTTTACTTACAGTAAAGTTGACTATATTGACTGCAAGTTGAGAGTATTGTTTTATGTAGGCCTACTCTATTTGACTGTGAGTCAAATGCAGTATGGCTCTACTTCACACTAGATCACAGGCTAATCAATTAGCTATACAAATGACTGTGTAGACCGGCTAGCGGTCTACCAAACCTAAATCAATCCATCTATCACTTGACCACACAATACTACTGTTACTTTGACCAATCGAATCGACAACGTTGCAACGTTTTAATGCTTATTGATAGGCAAAGCCTACCAACACTGATTAGAGCATATTGGGTTAAGAATAGGTTAGCTAAGTAAAAGAAAATGCTACTTTCTGATTACGCTTTACGATAAACGGCGGCTAGAATAAAGGAACGATTTTTGCATAAAGCCCTTATAAACTGCGGCGGTTTTTACGGCAGTGAATATAAAAGACTTTTAGTTACAGCGGTTTTCACGGCAACTGAGAGGTAGCGACAGTATCATTATTAAAATACTGAAAATTCTTTACGGATAGTTTTTAAATATATTAAGATTAACTATTTGAAATCTTAAAGTCCGGTAAGTTAGCAAACAGCTAAGTTAATACTACTCCAGGTGTTAGAATTACAAGAACGATTAAGTCTCACGACTTACAACTTTCTACTTTCGCTCTTTACGAAAAATAAAAAACAACCTTCGACCTTACCATTCACACAAAACCTTCGCCCCTATTTTGCTCTTTTCATTTCCCCTATATTTCCTTAATCGTTATAATCATTACCCTAGTGAAAACATCAGGTTATGCCAAGAAACCTACGTTACGCAACCACACACCAATTCATCAAGTTAACAAGTCTCCACGCTACTTTACGCAAAAACACCACGTCCCTTATTTATTAAATCCTACGTTACTCAGAACTTCAAAATAGTACCTTCCCAAAACGTACTACGGATAATCGAAGTTTTTGGATCTGTCTTTTGTAACTAATAAAATAAAAACCTTTGTGACTAAAATGTTGATAAAAACTTAACAGCAAAGTACCTGGTTAACTTTGTTAGCTATTAGATGATTAATCAAGATGGCGGTAAAGAAACTTTAACTGTGGCAACCCTATCTTTCGAAACTTTCGTTACGTTTTTAACGATTAGACTATTGACATATGGAAAAAGGTTCAAAAAGCATTAGGTTGAAGCTAAAGGCAAAACTTATATGATGAGTGATTTACGTGTTAAAAGAGGCGTTATTGAACTGTTGAAACCCCTCTTTAAACTAATACATCTTGAAGAATTCCCTAAAAACCTACAACCTAAAGGAAAAGGTATCAAGAAACCTTAAGACCTATATATATGTTTTAAGTGTCTTTCCTTCAAATCTTATCGAAATTAAGCCTTTTTACATGTTGACGATAAGAAACCTGTTAACCTGTTCGATAGTTCAGCCCGTTCACGTAACAATTCAGAATACGAGATTAGCGGCAGAAGGGCACGTAAAGTAGTGTCCTCCAATACCGCCAGAAAAATTGACTTCAGAGCTTTATACTAGTTAATTAAAAAAGATCGTTAAGTTCCTTAAAACCTTTAAACCTTTTAAAGTCCCTAACACTTTAATCAGAATCGTCAAATCCTTTAAAAGCCGTCTTACGGCTGGTTTGCCTACAAACATAAACCTATCACAGGATTTTACCCCTCGACTTAAGAGAATGGTAATTACTTTTAATATCATGCATCGGCAACTTTAGAGTTTGAACTACCAGGAAATACCACTAATGGAAATAAGGATAACTATTGTAACTTTTCCTGTAAACTTGTTAATATAGTTAACATGAATTACAATCTTTTTACAAACTTCGTTAAGACATAAAACAACCTAGAAAAGTATGAAGAAAAGCCTTAAAGCCTTTTCGACACGAAAATAATACTCTTGAATGGTAATTACTTTTAATATCATGCATCGGCAACTTTAGAGTTTGAACTACCAGGAAATACTACTAATGGAAATAAGGATAACTATTGTAACTTTTCCTGTAAACTTGTTAATATAGTTAACATGAATTACAATCTTTTTACAAACTTCGTTAAGACATAAAACAACCTAGAAAAGTATGAAGAAAAGCCTTAAAGCCTTTTCGACACGAAAATAATACTCTTTTTCAACCTTTTTAAGTGAATGGGAGTTCCCTCTTCTAATTTTTACTTGTTATTCCCTGAAATCCTTGAAAGGTACGCCAAAAACTACTACATAACTTCTTTATCCCGAATAACTACTTCGTACAAAGGTTACAATAGTATAAGAAAAAACTCCGAACACAATGTTATCCATGCCCAATATTATCCAGACTAGGCTACCACAAGGTAAACTACGATAATAGTGAAAAAGAAAAAGATAAAACAATAATAGATATAATTTCACAGATGTTCAACAAATTAATATTAGGCCAGCAAATAATAAGAAAAGCTTACGTTAGCAAAGCCATATTTCGCAAATGGGTACGGATAGTCGTTACGGGTATTAACGAGTTTCAATACGTTTTATAACGTCAAAATACTTTTAATGAAAGCTTTTTGAACTTGTTACAATGATTGATTATAAATATAATAACCGGTATATCAAACTCGCTTAATAAATATTCTTAAGTCAGCAACTTCCCTAACGTAAATATGAAAAAAACCATCTTTTAATAGTTAATTACGTTGACCGCAAGTACTGTTAAAAGCGCCTTTAACTTCTAACGTTTGGCACAAATATTTGAGACTAATTGTCACAGCTATGCTGACGCCACTGAGTCTAAGATTTATGCGAACCTGGTAACCACAAACACTATCTTCGTAATATTAATGAAATATATTGAATAAGTAGCAAGTCTGACTATAATTGAACTAGCTACGCCTCTATTTAGTAAAATAAACAAAAAGCAATGTATTGTATTTATGATACTACTATTTTTAAAAGGAATGACTTGAGTTAAATCGAAAATTTCGATGGTAACGAGTTAATGAACGAAGATAATACCCCTATTGAAATGAAGTAACATAAATATATAGCTCCCGACACAACTAAATAACTAGCTGACTATGTTTTTCTATGCTACTTAGATTGTGAAGACTTGAACCTTCACCTTCACTAAGTCACTAACCTTTTGCATAACTTTAACTTTTTCAATCGTTACAAGAACCATTTATTTGAAGGTATTATTCTAAATATAAAAGCAATAAAGTACATTATAAAAGGCTATTCGCAGTAAGATGTATTATGGAGGAATGATATTACGAACACTAAAACAAATCGTTACGATGCTAATGAAGCTAAAGTTAGTTTCGTACCAGGCGAATAATGATTGCTATTAAGGGTAACAGTAATTTAAAAAATTACTAAGTTGATAACGTGTTATTTGCTTAATTTTTTGACCACTTTTCACATTTACTTATAATATGTAACGACTTTTACCATTAATTTTAATGGTAACGCCGACGGGCTGGCTCAAAATGACTTGATATTAGTCTTTTTATTTAAATAAGGGTATTTATAGTTGTATTTCGAAGGGCCTAAAACAGTGGTGTTCATCTTTAATAAGCCTTAAATACGCTAATTTCATCAATACTTCAACCACTAAGCGATTAATAGACTATATAAAGTCGGAAAATCTATAAGTCATAAAAAAGTGAGATAATTCATCTTAAAAGAAATTAACAATATTAACTACAATCTCTAAATATTTACTCCATCCATTCAAAAATTTATATTTACACTAAAAGATAATGAATACTTTAACTACAGGGTCTTTATTAATATACTTGACTTGAATCATTAGCCTAATTGTATATTGTGGAAACTAGGTTTTTTTTCTCGGAAGTCAAGTTCTTAAAGTTCTTTTTAGTAAATTATATATGGGAAACTTTCAGAATATTGTACATTAATACGTACCTTAACCCATATAATGTCGTCGTCTATGATACTGATATTCACTTTAGAGCGGCGGAGTTTTTCAAAAATCACTAAAAGAATAGATATTTAGTATAAAAATTCTTTTAAAGGCCTATTAGAGTATTGAAAAGTTTAAAAGGATGKTTGACCTAATTCGACGAGTATATTATACCATTACGTTGGAAATTAAAACCTTTCACGAAATCGAGGATATGGCTTTAAATCACGGTAAAGAGATAAACCGATAATATGGACCTCAATGGTTTAATCCCAACATTACTATTCTTTCAATCAGACCTACACTTAACGAGTAAATTTACGCTCTTAACAAGAACCCAAAAGGGTGTTATGATATACAGCAAAGCTTCAAATGAATTACGCAAGGAACTTATGCACCGACAGGTTAATAATGTTCTTAACACCAAAAACATCTCTATAACAATTGACGTACTTACTTTACTATTGAAAATGAAAATCCTTCTGTGAAGAAAGCCGGATAAATGGATGAGCTTATACAAAACCTTAAGTATCGCTAATTATAAAATTGTTATTAAAATTGTTAAAGGCTATGTACCTTTTTGTATCACATAGGTAAAACCTTATATTGAATCTACAAACGAGAGAAATCTTTAAGCTAAGCGACTGAGCCAGTATGAAATTCTTCTACGTATTATAGATAAGCGGAAAAAATGGTGCCGGCGTGGACAAAAGCTAAGAAAAAGAAACGTGAAAGAAAGAGAAATATATACCAGGTAGTATTGATAATACTATTTAGTAAACAAAGTAAATAAGGATAACAAGGACTTGAAAATAAAGCTCCTAGTACAAAGTATTATTAAAACTATCAGTAAATCTTTTAAAAACTATAGGGTTATGATTAACAGCTTATTAACTCGAAAAGTCAAATAATTCGTATCAAAAGCCGATTTTAACCTTTAAATCCCAAATATTACGATTTTTTAGTCGAGGATTATTTACGAGGTCAAGGGTAAGATCATGGGACAACTATATGGAAAGTTGAGCCTAATAGTTTAAAATTACGGTAATAAAGATATAGCCTAGATTTTTATATAATTGCCAACTATTTAGAAGATTGATGATCATTTATTGATCTTCTTGATAGTAAGTTTATCAACTAAAATAAAGGTAAGTTTACGTTCAATAAACTAATTATAACGTAAGTTTATACGTCATTAATGAAGAACTATAGCAGATCATACTGTTAAAATTGTTATATAAATTACGACTTACTTATCTTCGAAAAACTATAACACTATATATTAAAAGTTTATACCGATTGGCCAAAGTAGGTATTTATTAGTATTCAACATACTATTGGTATTTCAAATTATTGTTTGGTATTATGTTTCGAATTTACGAAGGGTATTAATTGGTTACGAAAGAGAGGAACTTTAGCTTAGTAGGTATATAAATTAACGATACCTTTTTCGTGAAAACGGATTGCTTTATATTATCGAAACAATAGGCGATTGAAGAATTTAAGTTTTTAAAATACAAGTCGATTAGAACGTTTACTATGTGTAACCAATTTAACTTTAACAGATGGTAAATCCTTATACTTAGTATTAAAAACTACCTTGACTTTTACCAAAAGGTTTAGGTTACTGACTTAGTTATAATTAACAAGACTCACGTGTTTAAGTCTTAACAGTACCTAAAATAACGTATCTATGGCAGTTATATTATCACGTTATATTAACTAGAAGCTTTTTACGACCTTTTTATCGCGTTATGAGTATAAGATTTACTTGTTAACGACTTCAGCCGGATTAAGAAGGTGATTAATTGAAAAATACGAAATTTGGATTGAGGAATTAATATAGTTATGATTAACTTGTCCATAACAAAATCAATAAATTTTACGGATCGTTTTTTTTTATCAATAATACCAACTTAAATTTGCGAATAGGTTTTCTAATAACCCTTGTTAAGAGGGAAGGGCAGAAACACCAGTTTAGAATTATTGGTAATATAATTTATTAATATTTTGTCATATATGAAATGATTAAACGAAGTGTATTAAACTTGGAGGTTTACGATATAATAATAGGTTTTAATATAGTCATAACACTATGAGAAACCCTCAACGTTTTTACTAAATAGCTAATGATTAATCTTATTACTCTGGTAATCAATCATGATTAGAAAAGCTTATTTAATTGCCATTCGAAACTTATAATCACTAGCAAAAAACGCTTGATGATCGATGTAATAGAACTACGCGAAGCTTACATGGGGAGGTAAATTAAGGAATTCCGTTTTATTAATGGAAAAGTGATTTCTACTTATTCTACAACGAAAGTATAGCTGAATGAACCATTGAAAAAGTTTGTAAATAATAACAAGCTTACTATAAGTATGCAAGGTTACGATAATAGGCCGCCCAATAAGCCCAAAAATATGTAATAACGATTGGGGATATGCTAACAAACTAAAAAATTATAAGGGATTAATAACGTTTACGTTTTTAATTAACATGGCTAAAGTTAAATATTACATAAGTTTGTAGCAAAAAACTTTTTGTAGGAGTCGATTTAGTCGGATCTCAAAGCCGTAAGATAATTGATAGTAATGAGGGCTAATTTAATTGCAAATAGGCATAATCCGATGCGGTGGTTAATTGAAATTAACAGGGGTCTATCCAGTTAGCGAGGTTGCAGTTCAGCGCTTACCAGAAGAACTTGGTCAACTATACTAACGTACGCGCACAAATTAAAAAGCCACCGGGATTAGAATAGTAGTATTTGCAATGCAGTAGATCAACTTTACTCACAGTAAAGTTAACAATACAGAGTGTAATTTGAGTTTATTGTTTGGTGTAGGCCTACTGTAATTGACTATAGATTAAATGCAATATGACCTCACTTCATACTAAGGTATAAGACAAGCAATTGACCATACAAATAACTGTAGAGACCGGCTAGCGGTCAGTCAAACCTAGATCAATACACCGACCACTTGACCACACAATACTACTATTACTTTGACCAATCGCATCGACAACGTTGAAACATTTAAAGGCCTATTGATAGATAAGGCCTACCAATATAACTGATATTTTTTTGTTAGTGAAATATTAGCCTGATTTTTCAGGTGTTTCCTCAGAGAATAAATAATGGATTTTAAGGTAATAGGAATATAGGCTTGCTATTTGCTCATTTTTATGCCTTATAATCCAAGACTTTTTGGATGTAAGTATTTTTGGTTAAGATGATTATATATTAGTTTTTATTCCTCAAGATACGTACACTTAAGGAGTGCTTTATATCTTTCGGGTTGTGGTATTTAACCTGTTTCACATATCTATTACCAGGTTTTCATAGTGTTTGAGATAGGGGTTATAATTATAATATTATTGACGTAAGTATATAGGATAACTAACAGCAATAGTTAACGTATACCGCGTTATAAAAGTTTGGTTTTTGGAACTTCAATGTATCCAATATGCCATTTAACATTTTGGATTGTTATTCAAAAGTAGATTCTCAACCGTATAGTCATCTTCGGAGCTGAAAAACCTGGTCAATCTTAGTATTGAAATTTATGTTGTGTTTTTCGCATATTTTAGGAAGACGTTTTCAATGTTGTCCGAGATCTTTATTAATACCCGTTCTTTAAATTCCCCGTGAATAAAAGCCGGTTTGATATCGAGTTAATTCATATACTATTAATATGAGGCAGTTTATATAACAAGGATATCCCTTGTATAAAACTATATTGTGGTAGTAAAAGGTTTAGTGTAATTAATATTATATTTTTATTGAAATCCTTTTGTTACAATCATTATCCTATGCCTTTTAGTTTAACGTCTGATGATGGTTTTAACCTTGGTGACCTCCTTTGTTATTAGGATATAGCAGTTACCATTTTCTTTGACGGATTTCCAGATGTTGAGGGATAAAAAGCATCATATTTCACGGTAAACCCCATTCTTATAATTCTAATTATCAAGGATCTTCAATGTTTCCTTTGCATTTATCGTTTCTTTAACTTGTTGATTAAAAATATAAACTACATTATATTTATATTCACCATCTTCTTCGATGGGAAATTTTCGGTTTCTTTTCTTTTTGGAATAAAGCTACTTTTTGACTTCGATTTTGGAGCAGACATTATATTGTTATAATGGAAATCGATTTTAATAGTATCATTATTCTTTAAAACTATTTTACGGTGTTCCGTAATATTCTTTTCAAAGGCTGTTAAACTTAAAATACTAACGATTTTCTTCATTAGGTTTCTTATCTGGTTGAGTAACTTGACTTGAACAATGTATTACAACTTTATAATATTAGAAAACTCTTTTAAGAAGAATATTCTACTTTTTCTCGTTATATTCGTTTTTTATTCCGTTACTTTTTTTGTCAAATGATGTATAGACAATAACAATAAAGTTCGAATTGAAGATAAATTTAAGGTTAGATTTAAAACTTTTATAATATTTTACTTTATTTCAAATTTCGTTTGAGGTCGTAATATGTTTCGTCCTATTCCTATTATTAACCATTAACTTATTTATAATAATAGCTTCTTGGAATAGATTGAATGACCAATGGTATAGTATATTTCTGGTTATAATTAAGGTCTGTATCTATTTTAAAATCACTTAGTTGAAGCGTTCCAATATTTCATTTTCAAGGGTATATAGCAACAAACCTTGGAGGTAAATATGTAATTAATGGATACCTTTTGAACTAAATCAATAACGATGTTGGTAGGCCTTAGACTTTGCAACGTTGTCGATTCGATTGGTCGAAGTAACAGTTGTATTGCATTAGTCAGATTGTGGATGAATGGTTTCAGGTTTGGCAGACCGCTAGCTGGTCTGCACTGTAATTTTTATGGTCAACTGCTTGGCCGTGCCCTAGACTAAATCGGGCAATCTACAATCAACTCATTTGCAGTCAGCATAGTCAACTTTACTTACAGTCAAGTTGATTGACAGTACAGCAATTGACCAGTTGAAAATAGCAGTGAATATTGTTCTAACAAACGAGTTTATTTCTTTCATCGACAATGAGGTTATCAATAATATTTCTAAAACTTTTGATAATTTCGTTTGAACTACGAGAAACCGCTTTTAATCTTTGATTGTAGTATATAATACCTGTATTTTGAATTTTATTACCGTATTTAACCTTTGTAACTATTAATTTACAACGTTCGCCTTTAAGGTTAATAGTTATTTCCTAAAAACTAGTAAGGGTTTGGGTAACCCCTTTGGATAATTGTCGTATTGAAAGCTTAATTGTTATGAAATGTTATTAGGAGGCATATATAATGTAAAAACAAAGTTCTAATTCTCTTTTTTCTAACCTTTTTTAAAGCTATAAAATAGCTGAAGTAATTTCACTAATAACATTCGATTGATATAACGAACCTAATATTGAAATATAAAATATATAAGGATTTTATAAGTGTTAAGGTAACAAGGTTTTAATAAAACTTCCAAGTACCTAGTATGATAGTATAGTTATTAATTATAGTAATAATTATTTCTAGGGTTTGTAAATTGACTATAATTTAATGCCTGACTTTAATATTTAAGTTGTAAAGCTTTAAGAGGCTCATTAGGTTTGATAATAAGGTTGGAGTAGTAAAGAGAGTTGTGAAAGATCAAGTTATTACAACCTTTTTCAGATTTAACTGAAACTTATATTGTTCTATATTCAAAAGGTTAAATTATACTAGCCCTTATCCATAATCTGGGGAAGTTTTGACCATCAATTTCGAATTGTAGAAACAAATTTATATCATCGAAAATATAGAAAGATAAGCCAAAATTTTCCATTACAATAACGCAACATGAAAGTCTACTGATTATAATATAATATAGTGGTATGAAAAGAAAAAGAAGATGTCAAGATTGAATGTTAAATTTTTATGGTTTGAATATAAAATTATGGCATCTACGGTGGTATTACCGGCTTTTGGTATGGCCTTAGATTGGTAATCTTAGCGGATCAACATGAAAAGTATGGTCTTTCAAGTGGAAGATGGAGAATTTAACGTTAAAAGTATTTTTTCAACGTTGAAAGTAGATTATTCGTCGTTAACAGTTGATTCTTTAAAGTAATACCATTCGTATAAGATACAGCTTTTGATTATCCAGAATTCACCGGTGTAACATCCTGTACAGGGTTATCTATAATAGGCCAATCAAATCAAATATCTAACTATTTAACTATAAGCAGTACTATAAAGTTGTAATACTATTTTTGAACGGAATATTTTACCTTAACGAATTATAAAAGAGTACACTTTTTTTATCCCAATAGATTTACCATAAAAAAAGGTTCTCTGACCTTAAATGGCCTTATATTTAAATAACTTACCTAATAGACTTGAGTTAAGTACATCCCATAGAAGCTAACGAGGCAATTTTTCCTAAATTAACTAATACGCCAATCTTGTTTTATGGGCATTGGTTTTCATTTGAATATTACTTTTATTGTTTCTTTTGCTCCTTAAAGCGTGTTTTAGTCATGAAAGTTTAATTGTGGTCTTAGTAGAGATAGAGGGATGGCTTTCCTTAATTTACTTCGTATACGGCCTCTCCTGACTGGAAATTTAGGCTTAATATAGGTTAGAAAGTAAAAGGAGTATTGAATATCATTTACCTAACAACCTTGATAAACAAAGCTTTTTCTAATATTTTTAAATTCCTCTATTAAGATAGTTAAGAAATATTAGTGTAAAAGGCGTAAGTAGCGAAGTTTGTTACAAATCCTTTAATAATGAACGGGTCTAATACTTTAGTACACGTTAATCAACTTTAAAATGGCTCTACCTAAGTTATGAATGTTAACGATAATTTCAAACATATTTGGAGTATTAGAGGAAGGATTTATCCAGTGAGTTCGAATTCAGGTACGTATAGTTTAGGAATTTTCTATAAGACTATTGTCGATAGGCATAAATAAGTAAATGTAGTCTTTTTTAGCAAAAACTATGTTATATTAATTTCGAACATAACCTTTAAAATATCCAAACAGTCATTTCTAACAGAATATCTTTTAATTTTTTTCGGCTACATATTTATATTTGTAAATATTAACTTTGAAAACTCCTCCAGTGAGGATAGATTGCCTTTAATAGTATTCTCTTCAAATTTTTAACGAAGGTTTTTTTGATGATTTATTTACCTCGTTGACTAGTATAATACTGCCTATTAATTTAAGTTGTTCAAGTTTTATTGGTCATTCAAGGTGTTTCTGATGCTTAACTAACAGGTTTTGGTATAAATCGATAGTTGACTTAAGCTTTTCTGGTTTGAAAGTTCTAGGATACTGGTAGCCTTAGCCTTAGTCTTTGCATCCTTATTAATAAGATTATTAGCATTAATGATTTGGATTTCTTAATTATCTTCATCTCTAAAAATATAAAAAGTAACCATTCGTTCTTTCCTAACAGATATTCAGGGTCTCAAGCGTCTAAAATAAGAGGAGCAGCTTTAAATTATACGAAACTAAGGAATGGAGATTCAGATGAGTATTAATGGACCAGAAACAAACACTGTCCTTTATAAAGAAGGAATATTATCACTGATAGTGCTATGGGACAGTCCTGGGGGTGGAAAAGGAGATCTACATTCTGGAGATGTTTGTAGGGTATCGTTAAAGGTATCAAAAGATCTGAAAGCAGTAGATATTTTTGATCTGTGTCGAAGGAGGTGTATTTAAACTGTATTTTTTAAAATGAATCAATAGGGAATGATCTTACGGATAATGCGTTGAATTTATTACGAAAGAAGATATTATGTAAGCTTAAAATTCAAGTATTTTAGAATTTATAGAGGAAGAGAGGAGATGGCTAGATGTATAATCAAGTGTATGCTCACTCTTTTTACTAGTCAATACTAGTTTACACTAGTAAGTTTTAGTTCCCAAATATTTGAAAATACTAGTATGGGTAGCTGGCTTCCAGCTAACTTGTCTTCTGTACTATCTCTGTATTAGTCAGTAGTAGTACTTGCATCAGTGGATACTAGTGCCTTTATTGTAAGTCATCATCTTCAGCTGAGTTCTCCTCATCCTACTGAATTCTACATCTTTTAATGTTGAGACGTGTTCAGTACTTGTGGTTATGCCAAGTACTGATTGGCGCTGTTGAGCTATATTGTGGTGTGTACTGAGTATAACTATATCTATTATATTTTAACCACTATTTCAACATTATATTACCTTCCTAGAAAGCTACCAACTATTAATCGCTATAATCACATAAGATAAAATTTATCATATATTTCTATTCTACCAGTCTAAACAATTCAAAACGGAAGGATGACAATTGCCAGTTTCTCTATATTATATGAATGAAGAAAACCTTCCAAATTTCCTGCTTTCCTTCCGCTTTTCAACTTTACGATCTTCACCTTTCACTCTAGCCTTAACCTCTTTCCCCACTTTTCTTCATTAATATCGCTGCCATCGTTACATCTAGCCACTGCCATTACTATCTCGCTATCACTACTGCCATCTAGCCGCCGTTGTTACACCAACACCGCCACCAATTCTTTATAAAAAAAGTACGAGATACGTACTTTGGCCCTCATTCTTGTTAAAGAAAATATTACTACTCTCCGTATTCGTAACGAAATTAATGTAGCGTTAATTACTCTCTTGAACATTGCGCTACCTATTTCAATTCCTTCATAAATTAATTCTTCATGCCTATATATGCTTATTAGTCGTATTATTATAATTCATTCACACATGCCAAAAAAAGTCAGACGTTGATATTACCCAATGAGCGAAATAAATATAAACTTTAATAAACGGGTTAATATAATGAATATAAGATTATAATCACAAATAAGGGATTATTAAACTATTATAGCAGATTCTTTCGAGGCTATTAGTCGTAAAGGAATAAGTGTCTTCATCCTCCCAACTTTAAGCCTCGATCTCAAAGCTTTAAACCTCGTTTACAAAATGAAGATAATATGGTAACGCCGACCTTTTAATTCTGAACCGTTAAAAGTTCATTTGGCTCAAAAAACTAGGAAAAAAAAGTATATAATTTGAAACATCGTAATCTCTTCAATATAAGTATTATTACCGTACATCGCAATATTACTTTAGTTGATATAGCAAGCTTTTGGGGGCGTTTACAAGGTTTTGCTAAGCTTAACCCTGACGTAAAAAGTTACCTCGTTACTAAATTTGATTTAAGGCGATGTAGAACTTGGTGAATAAGGAACTTGGTGATTTGAGGCGTGGGGACTTGGTATTTGGACGTAAATTTACGTGGAAACTTGGCGATTCGGCTTGTAGTTGCGTAATGAACCTTTCTCGGCGCGAGTTTTCAATTCTTGGTGTTTTGACTTAGGATAGCAATGTTAGCGATGCAGTGAACGTAGGGAAAGTAAAAAAAAACTAAAGTAAGGGAAAAAGTTGATTGTAAAAGGTAAGGTCGAAGGTCGTTTGTTATTTGAAACAAACGAAGGTTAAAATTTTTTTGGCGTAGAGACTTGGTCGTTTTTCTTGCAGTAGTAGTACCCGTAGTTGTACTAAATTAGCCGTTGGCCAACTTATCGAATTTTAAAACTTCTGGTAGTTAATCGTAACGTCTTAAAGAAAACTCCGGTAAAGATTTTTTAGTGTTTTCAATAGCAATACCGTTGCTACCTCTGTTTTTCTGTAAATACTGGCGCAGCTCAAAGGTCTTCATTACGTATTTCCGTAAATATTGACACAGTAGTTAGCGCCCTTTCCAATAATATTTCCTCTATCCTAATGATAATTTAAAGCGTAATAACTGGAAAATAACTTCTTCTTCTACCTCTATAATTTGTAATTCACCTAATAAATATTAATTATCGTTAGTAGAGACTTATATAGTTACAATGTTGTAGATTCGAATCGTAGTCGAAGTAACAGCAGTATTGCATTGGTCAAGTAGTGGATTTATTGTTCTAGGTTTGGCAGACGGCTAGCCGGTCACCGTAGTAATTTATATGCCCAATTGCTTAGCCTGAGCCCTAGGGTGAAGTGCAATATACTTCATTCGACTTAGACCAAATGTAGTAAGTCCAAACAAACAATATGTTTAACTTGCAGTCATTATGACCAACTTTTCTGTAAGTAAAGTCGGCCTACTACACTTTATGTAGTACTATTCCAACACATATCTTCGATATATGCGTCGAATATTTACGACTATTTTCCTCTAATAATAATTATATTGAAGGATTAAAAATAAAACGTTATTATCCGGATGACTTATCATGAGAAAATTGTAGGTTTGTTATTAAAATTTGTTGTTAACCTTTTTTAAATTAACAGATGTAATCATTTATGGTAATATACTGTACCCCTTCAATGAATTTTATATTCCCTCATTCATATGGAGTATTTTACCTTAGTAGGAAAGCGTTGAACGCCTTCAAGAACCGCTTATAAGCGAACTTTATGTAATAGGTCATTGGTTAATTTTTAATTCTATAATCTCGTGAAGGTATCCGATCCGGAAATAAAGTAATTATTTGTCGTTCACGAGACTGACGGGTTTAGTGCAGGCCAGTCTTACGATGGTATTTTAATTACCGGCGTCCCGGTATCTCCCGGAATTATCCCGGTTAAATACTCGAGCACAGACGAAGTCCGGAGCGATCCCGTTAATATCGATATCCGGGAATCCCTAGGTTTTCCTTGAAGGCGTATATTATCGCTATTTAGTAATAAGGCTGTTAGCTTAATGAATTTATTCATATATCCCGCCGCAATATACGTTTTTATTATGTATGAGTTTATTACTATTATATTTGAAATCGCACTAAAAATAGGCTAAAAGACGTATACAAGACGATTTTTAACTTTGAGCTAATTTTAAAAATTGCGGTTTAATATATTTGGATGAGTGACTTGAGTTACGGGCCGGTATTGCAAATAGTATTGAAAAAATGAATGATCTTCTGCCTATTCAGCGTGGCGTTTCGAAATTTAAGGTGGTAAGGAAAAATATTCCGAACCATTATAATCCGTCAAAATTTTTAACGGGGTACGGACGTTACATAATTTATAACATCAGGTTGTTTAGTAGGATGGTATCGAAAAAATGACTTTATCATAAAAAACGCAAATAGGTTATATATTCTTTAATCGTGGAAAATAATAAATTACTAGCTTTGACATATTATTTTCATCTCTTTACGATAAATACTCTTCTAAAGCTTTTTTTGAATGATTGGTTTCCACTACTATCAGCCGATATAGGTCATAATATACTAAAATCAGTGTCATAACAAAATCATTTTCTAATATTTTTAATACATACTTCTTTTGCTTTATCTAAGCCTAGTTAATTCCTAATTCGTTAGATATATGAAATAATTATTAAAATCCAAAAGAATTACTAATAAAGTCTCATTAGAAGTTAGTAAAAACTAAGAAGCTTTAAGCCTTATAAAAAGTATATACAAACTTTGATTCTCGGATAACCCGGACTTTTTCGAAGTCATCCCGAATGTTTATGTTAATAGTTACGATGAAAACCAAGTATTTTACCTCTTTAACTACGAAATTATATTTTTAAAAGATTTAGGTTTAATTTAACATTACGGAGACTTCACAAAACCACGCGAACTTGTAAAATATGATTTTACTTGATACATGAAAAATATTAGAAATGTTACTGGGGTAATTTATAACAAAATTATTCAATATTTTCGCTATTATAGAATTGATATACGGGTAAAATATCTCCGGTGGTTTCGCCAGATTCAAAGGGTCAATTAATCATTTCAAGAACTTGAAATATACATGAAAATCCTTTAATTCTTTTTATCCAAATATAGCTCGTATATGGTAGAAGCCGTTAAAATATTTAATTTCGTAGGTTACGTCGACTTCGACGACGCATATAAGATATCCTTAATTAAAGGAGTAGAAAAATGATCGTACTTGGTAATTTTATTCAATATGTTATAATCGATATGAAACCGTTATTTTCTATTTGGTTTGGAAATTCATAGTACTGGTGTTACGGCTAACGAAAAACTCGTTTAACTGTAAGCCATTTTATTAGCTTTATAACATAACATTTAAATTCGAAAGGTTAGTTTCGTAATATCGAGTTTGATCATCTTTCAAGATCGTTTTGAAAAGAATTTATCCTTATTCAATATAATATAAATATAGTAGTCGAGTTTCCCTTTATATAAAGTTAGGGTTATAGCTTTATCCTTATTAAATAGGTCGTAAAACTTTTCTAATTTTAACAAAAAACGTAACTATTTTTTTTCTTTTTTTAAAATAATTTACGCTGTCACTTGTAACAATCGCGTTATTTCGCAAAGACTCTTAATAAAAGATAATGACGACTAATTCCCAGTGCGTTATATTATCCTTCGAAAACGGGTTATTCAACTAATAAAACCCGATTTTATAACGTTTCGTATATCTCCTGATCTAAAACTAATTATTACCGTATCAACGATCAATCCTGTTTAATTACGAATCATTAAAACATTACCGTTAACGTTGAGAATGACTTATAAATATCGTATTGAATGTATTTGAAACCTGATATCTCGCGTTATAAATAAAATAATATACATTAATAGCGGGTTTAACTATTCATTATTATGGTCCGACCTACGATAGTAAGCCAAGTAGGTGTCAAATGGTATTTCTTATTAAGTTGCGGAGAAAAACTAGAAGATACTACCGTGGCCAAGTGTCTAGGGCCCTTGCGTAAGGCCAATACCCAACCTGTTACGTGCCTTTATACGTGTCGTATACGGACTGTGCCTTAATCGTATACGGGCTGTATCCAGCTTGTACCCGGTTTATACTCGGACCTGTCCCAGGACTATGTCATTACGTGTATAGTTATGTAACTTATAGGCTTAATGGTCAACGGTCTAAGTCCATAACATATCCCCTCCTTCACCGGATGTTATAAGGGTTACAGCGCCTTTTTTAATAAATACTAGACGCGAGCCGTACCAATTTAATACATGGGTTGAACGTAAGCCGGTAATATTACGCCTCATACATCGTCTAACGTTTCGCAAGATTTACCCTATGTCGTTAACGCTGTATACCATATCCGTTAACAAGTTATTTAAGGCCTCCTTTTTACCGTAGGCGTCGTATAACGTACCTATTCACGCGCTATATAAGGTATTTTGTTTGCCACCGGAGCCGTATAACTTATCCGTAAATATATCGTGACGTGCTGCGTACGGTATTTTTTTTTACCGCCGGCGGCGTATAATGCGTTTGTTAAAGTATCGTATAAAGTTACGATTTTACTTTGAATATCGAGTAACGCGCCCTGTATAACACGTATTCCTTGCCGAATCCGGTCCGCTAATTCTTATAAATACAGACGCCTTTATATAACGTTTAAAACTTTTTCCTTTTCCATTTTATACTATCCCCCCCCCCCCCTTCTCCATTT
This sequence comes from Anisogramma anomala, assembly GCA_038502455.1. Lineage (NCBI taxonomy): Eukaryota > Fungi > Ascomycota > Sordariomycetes > Diaporthales > Gnomoniaceae > Anisogramma > Anisogramma anomala. The sequence goes on along the minus strand of JASMMZ010000001.1, from coordinate 40,099,830 downwards.
TTGCCAAATACACCGTTATAACTTTTTTTACTCTTTTTTTATATACCCGCCAGTTAATGAAGCTTATATATCTTCAACTTTTCTTTCAGCTCATTATTATAACCGACATATCAATCGGTTTTAGCTTTGGTTACGTTCTTTTTGGCGGCCCCGAAGGGGGTAACGAGCCTCTCCATAAAATATACTACCTTATAATATACTAATACCCTACCATTCATTATTTGTTATAGCCCTCTCGTATTGTGAAAGATCTTCCTATCCTCGGAGATAATAAGAATAAAAATAAAACTTTTTCGTTATAAGTTAGGGATGTGTATATATCGTATATTAACCGGATTTTAGACTTTAACATTCCCCTATTTTACGTTTGAGCTTATCGTATATAAAGGTATTGTATATATTAAAAGGTTCACAATAAGGTAAGTTTACAACAAAGCCTTACGAAAGGCCGACCTTTAATTAAATCCCTGTTGTAATGTATTTAGAAAATAAGTGTACTTACGTTTTTACCCGATTTACGTATTTTTTCACGTTAATTAATTATTATGATAAATGATAGTGATTATATCCTATCTCCTGCGCGTGAACGTTAAGGGGATATTCCAGGTTATTAACCCGTTTTTACCACCGCCTTTTCCAAACTAGTTACTTAGTTTACCCAGCTTCGTAATATCGTTTAGGCGTAGGAAATTTTTACTATACCGGCCGTATAGGCTGTTACTCCTTTAGCTATACGCCTACGCCGTCCACTCCTTCCGGGTCCGTATTTACCTTAGACCCCTCCGTCGCTTTTTACTATATCGATTGTTTATCTAAACAGAATACTTTTGGTTAACCGAGCTTTATCGCGTAACATTTTCGCCCTAGTCCCATTTAACTACCGCTAAATACCCTTGCATACTTTTGGCTTAAAGCGTTCAAATAATATAACCACTTAGGTTATATATTTTATAATAATATAGGTTTCGGTTTACCCAATGTTACAAGAGACGTTCAAAATTTAACTATATGATCCCCAATTTCGTTCGTATTTTATTTGTTAACCTTTTATAGGAACGAGTTAAACACTCCGACCAAAAATGAGCGTAAGATCGTACCCGGGCCGATTGCGTTACCCAGGCCCAAACTAACGTATTACAATTTTTGATAACCCGCTTAAAAGGTTAGTCGCCTCGCCTCACCCTTTACCCTACTCCTTATTAACCGCTATCGTCGGCCTTATGTATCTCTCGTCTCTTTTAACGATATTTTTTTATCGTCGGTCTTCTCTAACATTCGTCCATATTCTTATTATCCGTTATCAGCTTTTTTTAACACCCGCTCTTTTTCGCGTTATTTTCCCTCCTTAACATCGCCTTACGTATGGCTCGCCTTTTACCAACCCCCCTTTCGGAGTTTACCAGTTTTCGCAATACCTTTTACCGTTCCCCTCCCTCATTATGGCTTAACGCTCGGAAATAGTCGTAATGGGGCCCCTGACGTTAATAACGCCGGTATTCGCTGAATCCTGATAAGAGTAATAATAATAGATAAGTAAAACTTTACTAAAATATAATGAAAGCTGTCTTACAGTCGAATATTATTCAAGATAGTCGGATAATGTTCACTTGGCCTTACCTAATATATTGTAACTTTGTTTAATACTAAATTCTCTTATTTATTTACTAATAAGGTGTTATTTCGGTGGTATAAGCGATTTGCCTCGTGTTTATTACTTAATATAAATTTAACATTATTGAAGAGATGTCAGGTTATGATAAACCTGAATTATTTTTTTCCTTTCGAATTTATTTACGATTATAATATATTAACTTTTTTTAATAATTCCTATTTGGACTTGCTATAACCCTTTTACTCAACTAATATGTAACGAACCCCGTCTCTTTCTGTCTTTACTGCTAGGATATTTTAGACCTCAAATTCCTCGTATTTGCCTTTCCTTATATCGTTAGTTCATAAAACTTATCACGGGCGAATATCGAATAAAACCTATAAAGGAAATGGGTCCCAAGCTGTACGTTTAACTAAGTCCATATAAAATACCGAATGTTTACTATGGATATTCAATACGACATTTAACGGGTTTAACATACCGATTACCTAATACTAATTATAAAACTACTCGAACTTCTTACTTTGACGGTTGATTTCAATATTACAAAGGCTTAATTAAACTTATTACCTCATTTTATATCGCTTTGCCGAACGTTATTTAGTTTTTGCCGCCGTTTCCATTTGTTATTCAACGTAAGTTATTATCGTTTAAGCTAATTTCATCCCCTTGCATAAATAATCTAAAAACGTAATCACTTGCCTGGTCAAATTTTTTAACGATTTTTTATCCCTGTTTACCTTAGAAATAAGTAATATTTCGTATTTATTTATTAAATGGTTTGTGCTAAACCCGGTAACCGTCGCTTCCCAGTTATTCAACTTAAATTAGCAAATAAGCCAATACGAAACCTAATCGTATTTCGAAAAGACGACCACGATACGCAAGTACTTTTAGACTTCTTGATTTACCGTCTTAATACCGCTGTATGTTTAAAGGTAATACGTCATAAATAACAGTTATTCGACTTTTATTAAGAAACGAAATATCGTCCAAAATACGCTTACTTAATCTGAACCGCGGTTATTGATAATAATAAAAATAAAAACCTACAACATTTCCACTATATATCCCAAAAGCATTCCACGTAGGTATCCGTATTTATAAACCATACAACCTTTAACTATATAAATTTCATAAAAAGATCTGTCATAACAAATTAATTTTGAAGGCAGTTATTAATAGTTGGTAGGTTAATAATAAAGTCGACGGAAATATACGTTTAATACTGGTAAAAAATAGGAAAAGGTTGAAATATGCTTTACCGTATAGTATAACGAGGTTGAAACCCATTATATTACATATATATTCGATATAAACGTCGTATTTTCACGATCATTCCCTTTTAATCATAATATCGTTAAAAACAGTAATGCAAAATATTTTGACCCGGATAATTTATAATAGGCGAATCATAGGTTTAATATAATATGCTCGTTGTTAGTAGTTTCCAACTCGATAATTACAAAGGATTACGGTAGCGTAATACCTTTCGCGAGTTAATCCCACAATTTACAATCTATACTAATTATTCTATATTAGGTGAAAAGCGCCTCACGCCCTTGAAAACTACTAAAAAACGAACCTTATATAATGTGTCGTTCGTTACTTTTTAATCTTATAATTCTGCTAACGTATTTGGTTCGAAAAAAAGGTAATTATTCGGCGTTAGCGATACCGGCGAGCCTAATACGAGTTGTGCTCGCAGCGGTGCCGCCGGCGTCATCGTACTAAAATCCCTTAACGTTATCCCCGATAACGACTCGAGTGCGGGTCGGGTTCGGGGCGGTACTGCTTTCGGCGGCCCTTCAAAAGGCACCGACTCTCCCTTTAAATGTATGCTATCGTAATCTAACAGTAAGGCTTTCGTCTCGCTGAACTCCTTTACCTAACGCGTTTTAATTTGTGTAACTTTAATGTATAAGTTTATTCATTCCACGGTTCATAAAAAAATAAAATTAGGTTCAAAACCCCGCGCCTAACGTTTCTTTACTTCGGAATTTATCTTATAACTTATAAGTTAACGCATCCGAACAAGCGCCCTAATTTACATGCTTATATCATAAGTAGTATTAAAAAAGAAAGAGAACCTCGGTTTATCGAATTTAACGTTCTGAAATTAATCCTGGTAAATGAACATACTCCAATCCCTTATAATTCGTTTAAATAGAAAACGGTATACGAATACTACGTAACTTAAAAAACCACGTTTTTAAATGGGATATTACCGCAAGAAGTTCATTATTGTAAATGGTATAATTAAGTTTCGTATCCGTTAATCTTACGGAATAATAAACTAATAGCTTTAAAATACCATATTTATTCCGCTACGATAAACAATCTTTTAACACCGTTTCCAAATAATCAGTTTGTACCACTATTAACCAATTTGAATCCTAATATACTAAAATTGAGGTTGAAATAAAGGTATTATTTAGGGTTTAACATACCTGTTTTTCCGCTTTTCTTTAAGCCTAACGAATACCTAACTTTGCTAGGTGAACAGAAGAATTCGCTAACTTTGAAAAAATACTAATAAAATCACGATAAAAGTTGACAAAACCTTGAAAACTTCGAACCTCTCGAACCGTACGTAGTACCTCCTACTTGCGAATTACTCGGAATTTCTTGGGTTCAACCCGGATACCTACTTTTACCTTTATAATAAAGCTCAGGTTTTTCACCTCTTTAACTAAAAAGTTACATTTCTTTAAATTCACATGTAATTCAGCATTACGAAAACATCCCAAAACCACGCGAACTTTCGTTATATAATCCTACTTAATACCTTAAAAGAAAAGGACCAAAAGGTGGTTTAAGTACATAGTAACGGAAATATTCACAATATCCGCCATTAAATAATTAATATATAATTCAAACGTGGCCTATGTTCCCGCCAAGTCGAAAGGGGTAACCAGTTATTTTAATAAACCGAATCGCGTACAAAACGTCATTAATTCCTCCTACTCTTGTATCACTCGAATACGGTAAAATACAGTTTAAATATTCAAATTTGTGAGTTATGTCGACTTCGATAACGTACGTTAAGGTTTTTTAATTAAAGGTAAAATAAAATGGTTGTACTCTCTAATTTCATTTAATACCCGATAATCGATATGAAACTATTATCCTGCCTTCGGTTTACGAATTCATAATATCCGCGCCGCCGTTCAAAAGGAAATCGCACAAATTTAACCTTTATTTACCAACTTTGTAATATATAGTTGAAATTAAAAAAGTTGATTTTGTAATATTAAGTATAACGGCCTCTAAGGTCGTTTTAGTAAAGATTTATTCTCGTTTGGTTCAATTGAAACATAGTAATCGAATTTCCCCTTATACGAAGATAAGTTCGTAACCATATCTTTATCGAATAGATCGCGAAATACCATTAGTTTCGGTAAAAAACGAGACTAATCATATTTTCCTTTAGTTGTAGTCGTCGTCGTTACTTGTAAAATCCGCTTGATTTCATTAAAGCTTATAATATAAACTATTCGGAACGGGTTCTTTATACGTTATATCTTCCGGTATATACGTTACGTTAACCCGAGGAAAACCGAACCTTTTACGTCTTATGTATCTTTTATACTAAATCGTATTAATACTACGTCGATAACTAAGCTTTTTAAACCTTAAATTACCAAACTTCTACCACTCGTATTTAATGTTACCTATTAATATCCTATCAAACGTAGTTCCAAAATCACATCCCGCGTTATTCCTGGAATAATATATATTAATTCGGATTCGACTATTTTTTAATATTTATACGAAACTTAGCTATTTAGGTAATACGCCTATTTTTCCGTAACCTTAATATCGTCCTCATATTACGCAGATATAATAACTGAATTTATGTTAACATTAACTATTATATTAAAGCCTCGCTTATAATATAATAATGATTATAGTTAAAATTGACATGAATATTTAAGAAGTAAATGTTATTGAAAAAGGAGCATAAGAAATAGTTTTTCAATCAAACGTATTGGAAGTAAAGCATACTTTTTTTTACTCATTTTTACAATGACGTAAATGAAATTATATCACTCCTAAGTAAAATTATGTTCAAAAACTAGGCTTTCTCTGTTACCGTTAATATAAAAATATCCTGTACCTTTTTAACTTAGTCCGTATATACCTACGTAAAAGATAATGTCAGGAGAAAGTCGTAACCACGTTAAAAATAGTTTAGTAAACTAAAACATATTTAGCGCTTCGAAGTAAACCTAATTCAACGTTTTTTTATTATCGTTTACGTCGCCTTACTTCTTTATCTTTAAGTATGTACCAAACGAGTTGGTTAAAATCACTTACTACGGTATCGAAAAGATTTACCGCGATTATCACGGCTTTTTAACGAAAGAGTTTAAAAAACGTAAACTTCCGTTATAACTGTATTACTATCCAGCCGTTAGTTTTGAATGGGTCCCGCTAATTAACGACTAAAACGCCGCTTTAAATTTAAAAACTCCATCTCGTCGGCGAGTAGGCGGTATTTCTTTAAGGCTACTCTATAATTTACCTAGCTAAGACTTTCCGTAGTAAATTTTTCGCGGATACGTAACGATACATGGAATCATAGGTTGTTGTAATTTTCGACCGAAAGCCAATCTAAACCACATACTTAAATTAAAAATATCTCGAACTTAATAGTACATGGTACCTATAGTTCCTTATTACTCATAACTAAGCCTTCGAATTCGAACAATACTATATTCGTGCGGTGAAATTTGTCTAAAACAATCTCGATGTAATAAAATAACTTCCTTACATTATACCAGCCCTCGTATCTTCCGGTTTCATAGTAAGTCGTAACCGCTTACTTTACCGCCACCGTATAACACCCCTATATGTGAAGAAATGCGTACCGACCTTCTACGATTTATATTTTATTCCCTTTTAATATAAATTCGATCGTCTAACACGTAGCGGCCTACGTAAAAGCCAATACGTTTAATTACTGTTAGTAATATCGTTTTAGTCCGTCCTCAACCAGTAAAAACCTAACGTGAGTCGCATCTAATTCGGTCTCAAGTTATTTGATTTTCACGATAACCTAAACAGAATTAAACGTAAGGTCGATCATTAAAATCGATTAACCCTATTATTGTAACTATTAAGTAGCTGATGCGATAAATCCTACGGTATCTTGCAAACGAAAAATATCAGTCTAAATCGGCTTTAAAGGAACCGGAGGTGTATTTATAAAGGTGGAAGACTAGATATTCGCCAACGGCCTATCCTTTCCGATAACGCTAAATTTTAACGCCAAACTATAAACGTTTATTTTCGATTCATCCATTATAAGTACTTTTTTTCCAAAAATATTGAAAGAAAAAAAACCTAAAGAATACATTATGGCTCAACCTACAATAGTAGGCCAAATTGGTACCCAATAAAATTGATTATTAAATTATGGAAGAAAATTAAAAAAAATATTAATGTAAGCTAACATATAAGGCCCTTAGGTAAGGCTAGTACCCAACCCGTTACGTGCCCTTACACGTGTTGTTTATGGACCATGCCTTATCCGTACACGAGCTATGTCTGGCTCATACCCGGTTCGCGCCCAGGCCAAACCCAAGCCCATCGTCTCCTTTCTTGCACAGTAATGTAACCTATAGGCTCAATGGCTAACGGCCTGAGTCCATGACATTAATTAATATTTATACAATACTTGTCTATTTGTAAAATACGCCTATTTCTCTGTAACCCTAATATTGTCCAGAGTCCGAATCTAGAATAAAGGAATTTACTTTATCTTTAATCTTTACGTCAAAGTTTCATTGAGAATATTATAATGATCATAATTAAAATTAATTTAAGTATCAAAAATTTGATAATACCCAGAGTTATAAAGATAAGACATCGATTTTGATTTGTATATGTTTTTATTAAATTAAACTCCTTTTTACTCAATTTCGCAATTACGTCGTCAAGGTTATGTAACTTCTAAACGAAATTGTATTTAAAAGTTAGGTTTCCCCCGTCGCCGTTAGTTAAAAACCATTATTTACCTTTTCAACTTGAATCGTATATACTTGTATCAAAATCAATACTGGGCGGAGTTCGTAATTACGTTAATATTAATCCGTCGAAGCATATAACGTATGTAACTTCCCGTTGCTTGCCTAACTCGGCGTTCTTTTGCCTCTTTCTACGTCATATTACGTTTTTGGTTTCAAACGTGTATTAAACTGGTTTGTTAGAATAACTAGTCGCGATTACTGCGACATCTTAACGATGATTCATAAAAGGTATAAACTCATATTATTACTATATCTTTATCCAGCGGTTATATTTATTCGGGTCCCCATAATTATCGACCAATCCGTTGTTTCAAGTTTAAATATATTAATTAGTCGTCGAGCTCACGATACTTCATTAAGGTTACTATATAGTCGACTCGGTTCGTGTTTATCGTAATGGGTTTATAGTTGATATGTAAAGATACACATAAGCTTAAGTAATTACATTTTACTTTTATAGGTTAGTGCCTGGCTAGTATCACCAGGAATCCAACCCTAGTAGTTCTACGCGTTCTTACAATGCTCTGAAACAGCTCGGAGGCTATATGGGAACACGATCCCGCACATTATGTGACCGGGTTTCATACTCTTTACAGCTTTATAACAGCTTCCTAGCAGGAATTTCTCCTTTTTATTCTTTATCGAGGTTTATATATACAATCAAGTTACCTTAAACCATAGTTCTGACCTGAGGACTTTTACATATAAAGCTTAATTTCTTTTCAATAATGTTTTATTTATTTGTTAACAGCTATAACCCAGAGTTCTATTATTATTCCTTGACCTACCGAATCTAATCCCATAAGAAATAAACTTTTTCTTCGTAGTCCACGTTAATTAATCATTTTAAAATGCCAAAACAGATTAATCATATTAATTTTCAGCTGAATATGAACTTTTAATTGACGTATTACGTATGTAATTTATTGAGCAGGATGGAGTTGTTAAATAACACTCTTTATACTGAGAATAACGAAGTACCGATGTATTAAATGTGTTAACGAATATCATTCGACACCTCCAAGTTACTGGTACACTTACGGTTTCTGGATAATATCCCCTTTAAAAAGTTCACCTAACGTACGCTACGAACGACGTAGTTATTACGTCGTTTTCTACTAGGAATTGCGCTAGCTTCCTAGAATACGAAAACTAGGAATCCTTCAACTTAAATTTCGATGACGGCGCCTTATTTAACGGGTGTTAACGACCTAAACCCAAGCCTATTAACCAATAGGTTAAGTTTTTCGATATCAAATTACGATTTTTGGTATATAAATCGACAAAGACATGTAAGTTACGTGAGTACTGGAAGTTTCAATGTATTAAAAAAATCCTTTACATTATCTTTAAGTAGTTAAAAAGCTTTATAAACACCATTATAAAACGTTATTACCCCCGTGGAAGCGCCGGCGGCACTAAGGACCCTAATGCCTCAATAACTATCCTCCGCGCATATTACTATGAACATAAAGCGGCAAAAGCTATTATCACTCGCCTTTTAAATATAAAATAGGGAACTCAAAAAATATTCTACTTTTTCTAACGTTTGAAAGATCTTTTACGCAAAAGCTAGCGATATAGTCTAGGAATTTACTGTCAAACTCGCTATTTTAAAGAGATTTATTAACGATACGTTATCTAATACGCTACTCCGCCTCGATATACCCGCGGATCATAATAAGTAGGTAGTTTATATTTAACTTATCGATAGACGACTTTACATCCTCTATACTTGTTACAGCGGTACCAACGTTATTACTAATGTTATTTTACATAATAGGAATAAAAACAACGACGTAACCGCTTGAGATAATAAAAATAACTTTATTATAAATGGTGTAGACGCTTTCCGAACCAATACCAATCGACGCGTCGCATAGATTATCCACTCGGAACTCTCTCATCGTGAAAAACCTAAGATTATGCTTGCGATATTGCGCGGGTTGTTATCGTATTCGTGTCTGTTCGTTAAATCCAGCTTAACGCCCAAACGACTTTAACACCAAGGCCGTTATAGTAATTAACCTTAATTCAATTAAAACTTTTATTAACATTGAAAAAAAGCTTAACTTTTATATACAATCTCATATAGAACTTAATAAATCTTTAATTCAACTAAGTAACTGAGTTTCAATATTTAAGTAAATTTTAATTTATAATACATCTTCTTCATAATTTCATTTATTTAATTTTTCATTTAGTAAATATAAGTTCTATATATCATAATTCCGCCAATCACCAGCTTGTTAGCCGCTTCAAGTTACCATTCATTCTTATTTCACTACGACAATTCGGTCAAGTCACGCATTACGCACTTGGGTTTCCACCACAACTTATTTCTTTTATAACAATTTGAAATATCGATATTAAGAAGTTCTGTTAACGAAGAAAAACTTATATCTTATTTTCCCTATAATAAAATATGATTTCAAGTAAACTTAAGATAATATACTATTAGGTTATTTAGGATACTTCAAAGTATATATTACTTTTAGGACGAGCCGATAATTTTAGAGTTTGAAAATGGGAGTTCGCATCCGTATATAAAACGCCGCAAGAGGTTGGCGTCGTTCAATTTCACTCTATTTTAGAAAAATCCAGTAACAACCAAGCCGCTATTATACATCTCGCCATCATTTCCCTCAAATACATTAATAAGGTATTCGCCACTAAAATGCTCTTTTTCGTTGTTAACAATTCCCCGACGATTTTAAGGAGTTCGCTCCCTTATTCAATAAAGCCTTTAACAATACGTTACTACCTTACCGCTTCGAAATAAACTACGAAATCGTCTTTCGTACCGATAATTAAAGCCAACCTTTAACAGTCTCATAAACCTTGCTATACGGTATATCACTTAAGAAGCTCCTTATATTACGAAAAACATTAACCGTGTTACTCAATAAGAGCTATATTCGAACGATTAGATTCTTAAAAGGTACCCCTATTTTTTTTCTTCTTTTTTTCGAAAAAAACCGGGTGTAATTTTCGTTTTCATATTAACTACCGCCGATTTAACTTTATTACGTAAATAAGCCGCTACTCGTTTCCATTTATTGAAAAAACGTTTACGACTATTTCCTAAGCAGAACCATTCAATAAGTAAAATATTGAAGCTGTTTTTTACACACTCCGTATTAAGGAGGGACACGAGTAAAAAAACGTATTTAGTATACGTTTCGGACTTTTCGAATAACTTATTATTCTTTTCGGTCTTTTTGGTATGCCAGCCACATGTTACATTATATGAACAATTCGATACGTCTTTTATTCAATATTTTCAGCTTCGTTTTTTTCGCCGATATTTTTGTTTACGTAGATGATATCCTTGAATTATAACGCCAAACATAAATACCTCCTGAACATCTTAAATATTGTAAAATATCTTCGTAACATATCTAAATATAAATTCGATATTTAGAAATCCAAAAACCTAGGATTCGATATCTAAGCTAGTAATAGTGTTCATATGAACCCGGAAAAGCCACGCTTTATACAAAATGAAGTAACTCCTACGTTAGTTTTAAATATATAGGGTTTTTTGAATTTACGAATTTTCACCAGCATTTTATTTGCGATTACTGAAAAATTAATAGGCACTGCCTTCGGCTAACCCGTAAGGGTACCCCTTTTCATGAAAATCGTAAAGAAACGGCTTTTTTTAAATTGTTCAAACTTAACTTACTTTTCGATCATGTACTCGCCTAATAAAAGCTGGACCATAATATCTTTTTAAAAGTGGACTATTTCAGTTAAGCCTTGGGCGGCTGCCTTTTCGAACGCGAAAACGGCGGTAACATACGATTAGTAACGTATTACTCTGGTCGCTTATCTCTCACCGAATGTGATTACAAAATCTAGGACAAAAAGCTATTCGGGATTATAAGCTACTTAAAAAACATGAAACGAAAAGCCAAGGAATATCGTATGCCAGTTTACAATTTTAACATAGTACAGAAATCTGAAGTACTTTATAACTCTACGTCGATTTTTTAAACAATATATCCGCTAGTCTTCAAGCCTTTCGGAGTTGCGTTTTTGGTTGGTTTATAATGAAGCAGCAAATCATATACGGTCTAACGATTATTACAGAAAAAAATTAAAAAAATTCGGAAGGTTTTTTCAATTCACGATTTTCAAGCCGAAATATTTAATTGTTACGTCCCGACTACGCCAATCCCAAGTGTCTTTCGCGTATATATATCTCCTAGTGAACTGTCACCAGCGAATCTATTTTGAAAGTTAGCGAACCTTTTACTAATATCGATCTTTAAAGTTATCAAAATGTCGTTATTATATGTAACGCTTCCTACCCCCGAATAATCCCTATAATACGTATAAACGATCGATATTTCCCCGCGGATATTCATTCCGACGACGACTAGGTATTGAAAGATTCAATTTCGAAATATTGAGTAGAAGATAATAGAGTTTTGCGATTTCGCGATCGTATTCAGGTACCTATTTACGAACCGCTTAATACCGCTCTAATTCAAACTATACAGGATTTAATTCTTACTAGCCACACGAACAGTAATACTACTATTACTATACTTTCTTAAACGTACTTTTAACTCGGCTTACATCGCGTAATTCTCTGTTTTTACCGAAACTACGACGTTTATAGGCGTATAACCTATTGGAAACACGGTCGAAAAGGTTTTTTTCAAACTCTTTTCGATTCCCGAATGGCTTTAAAACGAGTTTTTTTTTTTATCGACTTTATAATTACCTTACCATAAAAACCTAAAAATAACAATCATTACTTTATAATTATTACGAAGCGACTAAGAAAGGCCGTTACTTTCGAGGCTATAATTACTATAAATACTAATGCCTTTATGAAACGGTTCTTAAACTACAGTGACCGATTTCATGGATTTCTCCGTAAACTCGGTAATAACGGTAATTCAAATTGAACTACTGGATCTTAAAACCGACTTTACAGCTTAATCGGTATAGAACAATACCTAAATACTATCTTTTACACCTAAAACAAGGATACAACCGAGCGTGATAACAAAAAAGTCTTAACGTAATTACGTTCCTTTATCGTTTACACTTAACTCGACTACCGCCGTTTATTACCTCATTATTAATTCACATTAAATAATAATAATACGTCTATCATCGGTCTTAACCCGTTTTTATATCCTATAGCTATTATATCAACTTCATACAACCGGTAGAACATTGACTTGTCTTATTTAAAACACCATACGAAAGGTCCGAAAATTTGGTGTAATTATCCACGAGGAAAGAAAGTTCGTATAAGGTAAAATAATGGCTACACAACAACGTATAAAAGATGCTGTTAATAAGCGACGCTCCCCCTCAGAACATTTTCGGGACAATATCGATGTTGAACCATATTTAAAAAAGCTATAAGCAAGCAAAAGCTTTACTAAAAAAAGACAATTTTATAATAAATACCGTATAACACGTATACTCAACTTTTATATTCTCAGACGGAAAACACCTTCAATTTTATATAGATTCACTTGTTCAAGCCTCTTCGGATTCACTTTCAAACTAATAAACTCGCGATTTTTAACCGCAAGCTATAAATGTTATTAACGGCGACGATGAAACGAAACCGAAATACTACGTCAAAAGTACATTACGGGTTCGTAATGAACCTTAAGCCGAATGCGCACGACTTAACAAACTCCGAAACGGCAAATTATAATTAAATAGATAAACTACATATAAATAACGCAAAAACTTCTTTTAAGCATTTTAAAGACCGTGGAACTTGACGCGTGAGAATTACGTTACGAATTCGCTGAATATAACGACAGATCTTTACGCCCGGCTCACAAATGGGATTAACACTTTAAATTTTACTTTATAAAAGAAAACGAGGAATAAATCGTTACCGTACGGGTACCAAATAAAAGTAATATAATATGAGTACAATCTAAACGAAGATTCAATTATTTGAATATATCCTTAAATTCTTTGTCCGAATTTTCACCCAGATTCATTTTACATATTTCTATCAGTATACTGAAGTTTTAGTTAATACAGCCCAAATTTACGTTAATCCGTTCGAAAAACTCTACGAATTGTTTAATCGATCTTTTATACTCTCTAACTACTTAATAACGTTATTCGCCACGTTTCCACTTTACCATAAAAAACTTTCTTCAATACCACGTTGCTCATTTATAAGTTACATGGCCCATAAGAAGCCAAAGCACGTAAGGATAACAGGTATAAATCCCGTCCCGCCTCAAGTTTCCACCTTTCTATATATAGCGCGGCGAATTCTTATAATCTTTTCAGCATTGATGACTTAAATTTACACATTTTCTACCCGCTCATTAACACTTAAAAACAGCTCGCAATTACCTCGACTTGCTCCGTTCCGAAGTATCGAACGCTAAATAAGCCTTTAATAGTTGCTTAACAGCCTTATTAATACTAGGGTTCAAATTGAAAGGTGTATATAAAAAACCAGAATTACGACCCATAACATCGATAAAACAAAGACAATATTGAGTATCAGTATTTAACCGCTCGTTACCGACTTTTTCACAGATATAAAAACAACTTACCTTCGGTTTCTTAATGAACCCCTTTCGAATTATAAAATATATAATGAATACACCTGAAGTATGTTTGTTTACGATTTCCGTTAAAGTATATTTCAATAGTCCCTAGGGAACCAATCTACACGCTTATTATTAGGAACCAAACAATTTCCAAAAAAGGCTTATTTACGTCTTTAATAAACTTATCGTCTTTTACAGCCAATTAGGAATTCATTACAAGGAAAACATACGAAGGTAAATGTGGAAAGAATTATTGAAATTAAATCTTACCGTTAGCCTATATTATAATACCAATAGTATTATAAGAGGAAAAGATTACAATTGTGGGAAAGGATATTTATAAACTATTTAAGGTGAGAGATAGTTAAGGCGCCTTTTATATAACGTAAAAGTCATTTGGTCTAACACCTTGTACACGAGACTACAATATTTTAAACAGCTCAGAAATGGTTATTTCGCACCTGCAATCCCTCGTACCTTCTGTACGTCGCATACCGCCGCGTGAAAGGAAAAAGAAACAAAGGGGGGGGGGGGTATCTTCGGGGTCTTTCTAGGGGTAATATTACAGGCTAACGACTAGCTAGTATTACCAAGAATTTAACCCTAATAGCTCTACACGTTTTTACCAAACTTGAAAGCAGCTCGAAATCTATATGGAAACATGCTCCTATATGTCACATAACCTGGTTACACCATCTTCTCAACTCCACAGTAGATTTTTACTAGGTATTTCTCCGCTCATTCTTTATCGAGGTTTACAGACAGAATCCGACCACTTTCAATGAAAGATCCAGCCTTAGTACCTTTACATTTACAGCTGAAGGTTAATTTAATCCGCTTTTTCAAATGAGCAATATTTAGAACTCAATAACAAATGTTGTCTATAGGTCTTTGTTACTTGTAAGTAATCCTTTGAATTCAACCAAGGCTCTATTTACGCGATAAGAGTCTTTAAAATCATCTTCAATATAATCGAAAAACTTTGTATATTACATATGCCTCTATTTCTCCGGCTTCGTAATACGTTATAATAACTTACTTTACTGTCGACATATATTAATCAAATACGGAAAAAAAAGTATATCGACTTTCCTTAATTTATATTTTAATGATTCTTAACATTAGTTCCATTGTTTAGCGCATCAATTTGTATGTAAAAGTAAATTCGTCAAAATACGGTTAATTGAAGCGTTTTGGATTACCTCATAACTTTGATAAATGAATTCTTATTTCTGTTTGGCTAGATCCAAATTATTATCTTTAAGTTACGAGTTGAATAAAGACGAATATTAGGTTGATAACCTAGGTCAATGAAGCCGATTGTTATATTGATTTCATAATAGGTGCGATGTAGTTTATAATAAATTTAACGAAATACATCGGCATAAGTTGACCAGAAAGGTAAAATGTATGCTAATAAAGGTAATTCACTAGATATTCGAGAACGGCCTGATTTCCGCGATAACGTTAAAGTATACCGTAAAATCATTTATTTTTAGAACTAAAATATCCAAACAATGTAAAAATGAATATTTGAAAATATGCTATAATTCGACTTACAATAATAAACTTAATAGATACCATTTTGAGTTAACGATTAAGGTATAGTCCGAAAATCCAACAAGGCTATAATAGCCCTTCGTATACGAATTATAGTTGTGGATAATGTCTAGCTTGTAACATGCCCTCATACGTACTGTATGTGGACTGCGCCTAGTCCACGCCCGGACCGGGCTCAGACCGGGTACTGCATATTTCATTACATGCACACTCACGTAACCTATAGAGTTAATAGCCAATATCCTGAGTTCATAAAATTTACGCTGAATTACCAAGTCCTTACGTCTCGAATTACCAAGTCCTTCCCCCAAAAAATCTTACACTATATAAAACTTTAACATGAAACCTACTTAAGAGTATAAAAAATAATCAAAACCATAGAATCCTTTTTTTGAAGAAAAAAAAATACTTTTAAGGGTCAGATGTTAATGAAGACTTAACCAAAAGGCATTTGGTTAACTTCGTCAACAACTTTATCGTTAAGCAAAACGGCAATGAAAAACTAACTGCGGAGACCATTTCTTTTGCAAATACTCCAAGCCTTTCGACGACGAGAACATTGACATGTGAAAAAGGATTTAAAAATGTATCAAGTCCAAGTTCAAAGAAAAACTTGTACGAAACAGGGTGTAAGTGTTGGGGGAAGAAACTCTATAAGGCTATTAAAGACATTTTTCAAGTTAACTTAACTTAAGGAATACCTTTAAGACTTACAACCTAAAGGAAAGGATGTCAAAGACCCTTAACGCTCTCATACGCGTTCCTGAGAAACTCTTCCTTATCCTAGCTAATTTACGCCTCCTCAAGAGTTCACGATAAAGAATCTATTAATCTGTTCTAAAGCCTAGCACCTCTATGTGATAGTGTGGAGTACATTCTCAGCAGTAACAAGGCGCATAAAGTAGTGATTGATAACACGGCAAAAAAATATTTACGTCAGCACAATGCGATTAATTGAATAAGATCGTTAAGTCCTTTGAATAGTTTTGTACGACTAAGTCTCTATTATCACTTAGACTTTTATTTAAAACCACCAAGTTCCTTAAAAAGCTTTCCATAGTAGGTACGTTTATATACGTAAGCCCACTATAAGCCTTATTATAATACTTCACCCCTTAGTCTAGGCAACTGGTAAGTTTTTTATCTTCATGATTTGGAGGCTTCTGAGCTTAAATTTCTCAGAAATATCAACGATAACTCGGACCATTATTTAAACCTTCCTCTAAGACTTGTCAAGATTGTTAATATTAATTATAATCTTTCACAGACTTTGCCAAGATTTGTAAAAACTTCAAGAAGTATAACGGAAAGGTTCATTACCTTTTTCACATAAGTATTATGCACTTTGGAAAAATAATCAAATAAAAAGAAGTCAGATTTTATGTTTTCTACTGATTATTTATCGAAATATTTATGGAGCCCATGAAGTATTATTACCTTACTTTTGTAATACGAGTAATAAACTTACACGAAATTTAAAATGATATAAACATTCATTTCGAACATGATATCTACCTTGCGCAATTACATAAGGAATAGGCTATCACGAGGTAGACTACAATGATGACAAAATAAATAGGAAGTAATACTAATATATATGTTGAATCAGATATTTAAAAAGCTTATATTTGGCTAGCAAGCAATGGGAAAGGTTTACATTAGCGAAGCCACGTTCCGCGAATAGGTATGGGTAGCAGTTACGAGCGTTAACTAGTTCTAATACGCCTTACAACTTTTAACGCTTAAGTTCTACCTATGAAGGGGGTTTTAGACAATTTAGTTTCTTGTTTGCAACCGTAATAACACGTATACCGAATTCGTTGAGTATATACCCTCAAAAGAATAACTTTCGTGATGTAAATGGAAAACAATCGCATACTAGTATACTAAGTCGACCATAAGTATGGTTATAGGCACCCTGAACGTTTAAAATTTGAAGAAATGGTTTCGTATTAAAGGTTATAATAATAAAAGCGATAATAAGGGAAATATTTTAGCGGACCTGTTAACCGTAAAAACTATCGTCGTCATAGTAGAAACCGATATTGGATTTATAGCAAATATGGCTATGAGAGAACTCACTACCCTCTTGTTAGGTGTAATAATAAATAGGTAATATACTGTATTTAGTACCGTATTCATTTCGGATAAATATATTGAACTTATTTCATGGACATTGAAGGTAAAGAAACAGTTACCCATAATAATAATCTTAAGTAATTTAAATTACATAAAAATAATGGATTTAACGCGGTCTATTGACTAGCATATTTCGTCTTTATATATCGTTTCAATAACAAATACCTTTACCATTACCTTAACTAAGCTAACAACCCCTTATATACCTTTAATTTCCGTAATCTTTATGCGGACCACTTGTTTTGAGGTATTATCGCAGATACCAGGATGGTAAGGTACTCCATATGTGGCTATTAATAGTATGTGGTATTATAAAATGGAAAAGACTATTGTTACTGAGATTAATCGTTAAGATATTGGTAAGGCCAAAATCGGTTTCAGCCCAGGCGAGCAACTATTGTTACTGGAGATAACGGTAATTCAAAATATTATTAGTTGTATTACGTTCTATATTCTCAAACCCCCTATCTTTTTCCATATCTTTTTGGAGTATATAAATACCCTTAACTTTAATAAGAATATTAACGCTGACGAAAGAGTTAAAAACAACCAGAGATTTATCTTCGCCTATAATTAAAGTTACATCTTATTTAACCTTTCAGTCTTCAAAGTAATGGTGTTAAACCTAACGAAGTTAGAGATACGTTAATTATATCAGCGCTTTAAATATATCATTATTAAGAAGGCATATAAAGTTATGAAGTCTTTAAGGTACAAAGACTTCGAATATTTTGCTTTAAACAACATTAAAAATCTTTTCCATCATCACTAAACGTATGTCTAAGCTCCCAAATGGTTTAAATTTCTATTTAAAGACAAGAAAAATTTCAATAACAAGGTTTTTATCAATATGTTTTACTTGGAAAATGAGCCTATTTTTTACGTTGTTAAATTCGGAACTTTGTTTTGGAAACTCAAATTTGTGAAGTCCCTATCAGCAAAAAATATGTGGGAAACGTTTAGAATATTTTAGAATAACACTTATTTAGGCTCACTTAACGTCGTCGTCTATGATATTTATACGAATATTATGGCTGCAAAGCTTCTGGAAGACGCTACAACAGTATGTATTCAGTGCAAATAGGTGTCGAAATAGGCGTATTGGAGCATTTAAAAAGTTGAAAGGAAATATACACTACTTCTTCGAGCGTACGATATCCTTACACTAAAGAATAAAATCTTTAAAAAATAAAAGGCCAGAAAGACATTATAGACCCTAACGGTTTAGTACTAACGATACTAGTTATTGAATCATACCTATGCCCAATAATTAAATATTCGATATTAATAAACATACCGAAAGAAAATTATAGCTTACAGCAAAGCATTAAAATAAATACAGAAGAAATCAGCACGGCACCAAGTCAAGTACACCCTTAATACAAAGAACAGCCTTAGCATAATCAGTGTACTTGCTCTACTATGACAAAGTAAAGTTCTCGTGTGGTAGAAGCCAAGCAAATAGGATAGCGTATACAATACCATAAGTATCTCCAACTCTAAAGTAATTGTTAAATTACTAACGGCCTTGAACGTTCATTATTATGCGATTTAAGCCTTAGATTAGGGAAACTAATGATAAAGACTTCCATAACAAACAACCAAGCTAACACAACCCTCTACTATCTGAAATGAATGAGCTAATGGAACGCCACCGATACAAACAACGACCAAAGAACAAGAACTCGAAAAACTAGAAAAATATACTAAGTCGCATTGATAATATTACTTTGGCAAGTAGAAAATCTAAGAACGAAAAATACTTAGTATTAAAGCTTCGAGTATAAAGTATTATTCAAATTTCAGATAAATATTTTTTTAAAAAAGGTAATAGAGTTCATATTAACGGAATTTTAATGCTAAAACTTACATAATTCGTGCCTAAAACCAGATTTTATCCATAAAATTTAAATATTCAGATATTATGGTTTATGATGATATATAAGGTTAAAGGCAAAACCACGCGGCAATTATACGTAAGATTATATCTAATCACTTTAGAAGACGGTTATAAAAGCAAAATATAAATTATTACGTAATCGTCAACGATTGAAAAACTTAGCTAAAGATTAATATTAGCTTTAGCATCAAGTTTGTTAATTGTAAATAAAATAAAATATATATATAATGAACACTTTATAACATGAATATATACGTAATTAGCGATCGATATGTAGCGGATCTTTTTACTGGAATTACCATTTTAAGAAATATGTTTTACCTACCCTTCGGGAATAGTAATACAGTATATTAACGATTATATGGATTATTCAAAGCAAGCTTTTATTAATTCTCAACCTATTAGTCACACATTATGTTACAGATTGGTATAAAGTCTTCAATATATAAACTAGACTTACTAGTCACATAAAATAAGAATTTCGGCTTCTTAGGTATATAAATTGACGATACTCTTCTGGTTAAAATTCAAGGATTTATGACGTATTAAAAAAAACGATTAAGCATCCTAAGTTCTAAAATTACATGCCGGTCACGACGTTAACAAAACGCAATTAAGTTAACTTCAAAGGATCGTTAATCCATATACATAATGTTAATATTAATTTTAGTTTCCGCTAAAAATAGTTAGAGTGTTGATTTGACCTCAATTCACAAAACCCAGTAAGTAAAGAAGAACGGTAATTATAATAATGAGCTCGCAAAAGCTATATCTTTACCGAATGCTAACTAAAAGCCTCTTATAACTTATCAATTGCGGAATAAGTATAAAATCTAATGAATGAAAACTTCAACCGGCAAAATAAAAAGGCTTCTATAACAGAAACAAAACTTGGATAAAGGAATTCATATAGTCTTAATTAACCTATCAAAAGCCAAATAAATAATCTTTACAGACTGTTCCTTTACAATTAAAACCTACATAATTTTACAAATCGATTTACTAATTATCCTCGTTAATGAAGACAAGCGGAAAAATCAATTAAGTATTATCGGCAACCTCATTTACGGGACCATTTCGAATATAAAAAGAATACACGAAATGTACTAACCTCAGAAGTTTATAACAAAATAACTGGCTTGAATATAGGTATAATAATATAAGAAACTCTTAAAGATACGACTGGGCAGTTAAATATTCCCTATATCTTGGTTGTAATTAGTAACGATTCTAAAAGCTTGTCCGAATACCTTTGAAGGCTTATAATCACTGGTGAAAAACGCCTAATTATCGATATAATGGCACTTCGTAAAGTTTACGAAGGCAAGAAAATCGAGGAGTTTATATGGATCGATTGAAAAGATAATTTTACTATCGCTATAATGAAATCATCGCTCAATATGGCCTTGCAAAGGTTTTTTTAACAGTAATCGGGCTAACCATACATATGAAGGGAAACTTTTATAGTCTATCTGGCAAGTTTAAGTTACGTACGAACTCAGAAAGATATATTGATAGAGGAAAAAATACGAGGGGAATAGTCAAGGGAAATTTTTTAATTAGCATGGTTAAATGCAAAGTATGCATAAATCTATGGTGAAAAACTAGTTTATGGATATAGGTAAAGTCGAGACTCGGAGTCTTAGAAAAATTGAAGGTAATAAAGGTCAATTTGAGTGCAAAAGTTAATTAGAATTAACAGGAGTCTGGCTAGTTAACGAAGACGAAATTCGGGGGTTATCGAATAGGATTAATCGACAACACTAGCTTGCACGCAAAAAAAAAAAAAAAAGGACGTTAGTGTTGGAATAGTAATAATTTAATTGCAGTAGGTCAACTTTACCTACTGTAAAGTTGATTATACTGACTGCAAGTTGGGTGTATTGTTTTGTATAGGCCTACTGTATCAGCTACAAGTCAAGTAAAGTATACTTCCACATCTCACTAGGATACAGGCGGAGCAATTGGCTATACAAATGACTGTGAAACCGGCTAGCAATGATCTAAACCGTGAACTATATATCCACCACTTTACCACGCAATATTACTATTACTTCGACCAATCGAATCGACAATATTGCAACGTCTAAAACCCTACCCACATAACCGTAGCTTTTCCCTTAATATTCGTATCAACAACGTCCAAGTATTTAAAATTTCTATTTCAACATATTTAATAAACGATAATAAAATCTTATAGTTTTGTAATCACGTTTGAGTTTCCGTTAACAAACCATTTACTACTGCATTACTCTCAATTACACACGATTCGCCTTACCAGCTACCCGAAAAAGGCTGTACTATTGTTATTTTATTGAAACCATATTTTTAATCCGGGTTTCGCGGTCAGATTTAACGTCTTTATCATAATTATGATATTTTGAACGAACGATTTATTAATAACATCTTCAAATAGGATTTCCAAACCCTTATTCATTCTTCAATATCCTGAAAACGAGTTTTGTAACGATATTATCATCGATTTCTCTTAGAAAATAAGTCGTAAATTACGATAATATATGATTAATACGAATCGTTCAAATAAGTTTACGACGTGAAAAGTAACAAACACCATAAATGCCGAAATTTATGTTAAGTAATTTTTAAATTAATATTAGAAATTGCCTAGTTTCCTTCGCTTATTTTCAATTATCGAGTTTCAAATTAGATGGGTGGGTTTTGAAAACTCCTTCATGATTTCATGGTGGTGAAAGAGCGTTTAAACACTGTATTTCACCTTGAAACAAATAATGGGGCCAAATACTCCAATTGAGAGGCTTTAATATATCTATGTTCCTTTGTTACTTATACCTTACTCAATTGAAATTGCATACTACCAAGAGTTCAATTAAAGTGAGATAATGAAAATATAATTAATGTTGATATTATCCATTTTTATAACATATGATTATTACGTTAACCTTATAGAACCTATCTAAAGTTTACTCATTTCGGTTTTAAAACCACGTATAAATAATAAAGACTTCGTCAAACATATTCACAATGTTACGTTATTCGCATAAAGCATAATGATAGTTACGTAATGACGTATAAGAAAAAAACGCCAATTAACAACGTTTTCCCTTGAAACGATTTCTGGTCGGTGATAACTTTTAATTTTTTTGCCGAAAATTACGAACCGGATAAATTTTCAAAGAATTTTGATTAAATATATAATAAATATCGTATTACATTTAAGATTCATTTTTACGTCAACGAACTTAATGTTTATTTGAAAAAAACCATTGGTTATACGTAAAAAAGTTTATATTAATTACTTTCGACCCGATTTGAAATCACCAAGTTCGCGACTAGTAACCACTCCTTATAAACTTTATTTTTAACGATTATTCAATTAAATACGAATAATACGTGGTAAAAATCTTATAACCCCGCAATCGATCTCAAGTAAGCCGCTCTAGTATTATTAACTTTGTGCTATAGCCATTCTCAACGAAAATAAATGATTTATATTTATCTAATTTCAAAGCCTTTTTTGTTAATTTCTCGAATTTTACGACCTTTAAAGTTTTCAAATCCCACTCCAACTTCGATGAAGATAAAGATAAACCTTGACGCTAAACCTGTTAAGGCATTTAATTTAATTCTATGCTAATTATCGAACTGTTGAGAAACCAACGTTTTTAGGTATTGAAAGCGGCATATGAACTTAAATTACTCTGAAAATAAATGTTACATTACTACCCACTTATATTCGCCACTACCATAGTTCGAGTCTACAATTAAGCCTTTCTTAGCGACTAAGTTTTCGTAAACTGAACTAATTCATTAGTCGTATTTGATGACGTTTTTTACCCTTTTGTTAATCGCGCTATATATATTTATTATTCAGTTACTCTTTTCTTACCGGGCTAACACATTCATTATAAAGGCATTATATAGCGCGAAAATTACCCTAATAAACTCTTGTAAATAGTACGAAGCTACTTTCTCCTCGCGTGTTAACTATACGTTAAGTGGCTCGATGAACTCTCAAAGCTCATTTAATAGCAACCACTTAGGTCTATATGTTATTTAACCGTTTATTATCACTAAAAACGTTTTAAAATCCAGGCTGATTATCTCAGTTTTAAGTGTTAATCACGAAATAGTTGTCCGAAAATTAGAGAATAACCTTATTGATATTACCTTTAAAGTTGGAATAATTTTATATATAGTCAAATATCCAGCATATAACGCTGACGGAATAAAAGCGACATTTGGCGCCATTATCTACATATTAATCAACGGGTTTCTAACTGTTGTTATAACTTACATTTACATTGGCTCTGTTAACAGAATTTGAGTAAATAATACGTTATTTTTTGAATGCATTTGAAATAAGTTTTCTGCTGAGTAATATTAGAATAAATGTGAAATGCGTTCAGGAATAAAATCTATATACTTGTTAGTAGGGTATGCAAAGTTTCGAGGTAAGAAAACTAAGGTCCCGAATGAACTTGGCGACTTCAAATATTATATTAGAGTTCATTTTATAAACTAGCGATTAAGTCGATAATGATAACAAAAATGTTATATGGGTTTAAATTCAAAGGTTTCGTGTAATATAATATAGGGATATATCATATGAGATTATTAAAAAGAAAGTTATCAATGAAAGAAAGCGTTTATTATTTTCGAAACTTACGCATATTATTTGTAGGTAGGTCTGAAGGGGATAAATGCCGGTATTTTTTGGGATATGATACAATAATCGACAGAAAAAGCGTTTGATACGTTGTTATAACGTTTTAAACTTTTTTTGAATAGTTATCACACACCTTTTAAAGTGGTTTACAGTGGTGAGGTATCTTTTCAACATTCTTAGCGCTTTCTATCGCCATTTATAAGGCTTTGTAATGCTTTTTGAAATGGGTTGAGAATAATATTATTGACTAGTGCCATGATTATTATTATTAAGAATGTAGCACTAATGGTTTCCATGCTCCTACAAAGCTCCGGAGCCGCTCTTAAAGATAACCTTATACTCGTTACTTGGTAGTAACACCCCTTTTACTTAGCTTTTTAGCAGCTCCCTAGTAGGGGTTGCTCTCTATTTTCTTTATCGAGGATTATAGACAATATATCCAACCGCTTTAAGCTACAGCTCTATCCTCGTCCCTTCACAATAGTTAATCTTAACTATTTTGACTAGCTTATTAGATAGATAACGGTAGTTCATTCAATCGTTGATAATATTATTTATAATAACCTCAAATTCTGGACCTTTAAAATAATAGTAGTGAGAGTAGTTATGAGTCGCCTAACTCGAAGCGTAAATTCCTATAATAGGATTCAGAATAGTCTATCGTGTAATGATATACCAGATATTGGAAGATTTATTTGATAGAAAACTTTAAAGGACTTATTGATTTTGTAAAAAAAACTTTACAGGAATTTATTTTCTTAAAAGAGATCTTTGAAAAAATTTACGATCTTATTCAATTAACCTCTGAAAAACGCCGATATCAATTCCTCCTCGTTAATAACCTCTACTTAAAGTACTTTGCCTCCGTCGAATGCATAATCCGTTTTATTGCGAAAAAAGTCAAAGCTACCTACCAAATCAACAATTTATTCATTGTTAGGGTATAAAAAATTGTTACCGCGTTGAAAAGTTTCATTTTACTAGGATGAAAAAATGGTCACCATAAATGTATGGAATGGCGTTAATGATAGTTTATATCCTTTCCTTTTTCTTATCAGTTACAAAGTTAGAGGTCTAAGGAGTAGTCGTTGAATGAAACCAATATAACAAAGGTGTTTCACAACTAACCTGATAACTTATCTATAACTATTATCAAATATCTATTAAGTCTTATCTTTCATGCAGTATGAACAATACGTTAAATTGTCCTCTATATATCAATCATTCAATGGTAAAAAACCCAAGGAAAGTCTTGGAAAATGCGGGCATCACGACGACAATTTTGGCTGATATCTTCGTCTAGAATATATCATCCAACGTAATTTTTCAGGTATTTCTACTTTTGATCCTCGTCAAAGTCTTAACTTTAAATATTTTTCTTGTGGTGCTTGAAAAGAAGTAAGTCCATGAGCCATAATATCCCTATTTCTGTGCCTGGTTATCTGTTTCAATGTTTGATCCTGCTATTTAACATTAAATCAGGTGGGACTAAGCGATACAAGTGAGGTAATGGGTTTTATCATTTTCAATTTTGAGTATCGCAAACCGCAAATCATTTCTTAAACTTTTGACGGTAATATCATGCTCCCAACAATTTAATCTGAGCTCTTTGTTATGGAAATTAATAATGACGATAAGGACTTTCAATGGAAACAAACCACTTAATATAATCTCCCTTCTTTTATAATTAGTAAGTTAATAGAACGCTTCTGACTAAGTCGATTATCAAGAACGAAAAAGTTAAAGAAAGGAATAAGTACTACTTCGAATTGATACCATTTTATTGGTTCAAAAAAGAATAGAAGTACAATTCAAACTTAGTTGTAAAGAATTGAGAGTAAGGCGTTATCAAGATTGTGGTGAACTATTCAAAGAAAGCTATAATAATAACATTAATGGACTGCTTGGACCAAAAAATACAATTTGTACCTGAAAGCTAATTAAATTTTTAAATTACAAATATTACCATTTTAAAGTGAAGGATTATCTACGAAGTCAAGTTTGAAATTACGGAGAGACCCCACAAAAAGTTACGTTTAATCTTGTGATAATACAGTAATAAAGGAGAAGATTGGATCTTTACGCAATAGCAAACGATATCCAAAATTAATCAATATTTAATAACAGTTTCAATACCAAGTTTATTGGTTGAAATTCATGGGAAGTTTCCTATGAATAGCCATAATATATCGTGAATGAATATATTCTTAATATTGGAGTAAAAACGGATCGCGTCATTCCAAATGTATCAAAGAGTTCGTAATGAAAACCGCTAAAGAACTTCTATATAATATATTAATCGATTATATAGTCTACCTCAAGTAGACGTTTGTAAGTTTTTAGTTTATTAATTTGATTTGGAATAAAAGTTACCAATAACTTCTTTTATCTACGGCCTAAATTTTAAAATAATATAAGATGAAGATTTCTACATGATATATATATTTATATATATATATATATATAAATGATACTCGTTTTTATTAAATTGTTGAATTTATTATATAGAGAGAATAAGTGGTTTAAAACCTGGTATTTTCGAATTACAAGCTTCTCGTAACTTTGACGGAAAGTAACCAATTCAATGTTGACGTAATATTAATTCGTAGGGGTGTTATTAATGAAGATTGTTTTTATTTCCGTTAAAAGTGCTAAACTGTTCATTTATTCATGATGAATAAAACTAACGTATCTAGAAAATAACAGTACTTCAAATAATGCGGCCGTAATGATTATATAGTTATTATATGTTGAACGTAAAACTTTGATAATTGATATATTACGGTTTAAATACGTAACCTGGCGGATGAAAAATTTTGATAAGTTAAATCAAAAACTATCATATTTCATGGGTAATTTGAGCTGGGGGATTCATATTATTCGAATGAACCTGTCGAAAGCTTTACTAATAATTTTGACGAGCGACTCTCACAAAATGTCACAAACGTATCGTTACAAATCGAATTTATTATAACTATTGTTGATGAAGATAGGCAAAAATAACAAATTTAATATTGTTGAAAGCTCAGTTTATTCAATCTCCTTTGAGTAAAAGAAGATTATAGAAAGCGTATTAACTTTAAAGGTTTACAATATAATGAACGAATTCGTGATAAACATAATGATGTAAAAAAAACTTTTCAAATAGTCATCAAATAAATAACGATTTTTCACATCCAGGTAATGATTTATTGTTATAACCCAAAGACCAACTACAGGTCATGAAATAGGCCAGCCGTTCGCTGCGCTATCAGAAGCCTGATGTCCAACTCATCAAGCCAGTGATCTCTCTTATGTAAGGACCCATGGTTAGGGTTGGGACCGCAAGGACCGAAGAGCGGTCCAGTCGATACTACATTGGACTGCAGGAAGCGACCAACGACTTCAGCGGTCCAGTACTGAAGATGGTATGAAGGCCATAGGACATAAGGACACGGTCATCACCACATAGATAGTATTTCCTTCATAGCTCTTCAGTTGTCAATCTAAGTATTCAGTCTACACACCTGAATAGCCTGACGGCTAGTGATCATTCTACAGCATGAACATCTTCTTGATATTGCACCTCGGTTACCTCTGCTACCTTACTGCTAACATAAACCCCCTGAAAAATTCTATTTACTCACGGGTATTTATGGTAATCATTACATTTATATCGACTCAAAAAGCTACTTAAAATACATTTGAAAATTAGGAACTATTGGCGAAAATAAATTGATAATCGATATAATAGCACTTCGTAAAGCTGACAAAAACTTAGAGATAAAGTAATTACGATCAATGAATAATGAGAAAAATCGTGTAAACGCCATAATAAGTCGTTACTAAATAAGGACTTCAATTTTTTTATGGATAATAATAGTTTAACTATACGTATTAAGGGCCACGTTAATAGGTTGCCTATTAAAGTGAAACAACGAACTGATAATTAAAGTTGCCTCATTAAATTAACAACCTATTAAGAAATTGAAACCGGCGATTTATTTGATTAGTACCATTCAGTTAACAAAATCAACACCAGCAACATATTCAACCAATATTATTATATTAAAGGCTTACACGACTATAGAACGATAACCTTATTTATAAGAATGAATATAGTTGACACTTGTACTCGTCGAATAAATAAAGGTCATGAAGATTAAGTTGGATACGAAACGAGTAGGTACCTAGTAAATGAAATAAAAAGTAAATTCGCAGTGACCGGGAAAAAAAGTTTAGGGACCAAATTAATATATACTGAGATAATGAGAAGTTCTGAGTATGAAAATGGTAATATTATAAAATAATAATTTCAATTTGATTACAATGAAGTTGACTATTTAACTATAAGTTAAGTGTTCTATTTAGTAGGTCTACCATTGGTAGGCTTTAGACGTTGAAACCTTGTTAATTTGATTTGTCGAAGTAGTAGTAGTATTGCGTGGTTATGTGGTGAATGTATTGTTTTAGGTTTGACGGACCGCTAGCCGGTCTGCATAGTAATTTTTATTGCCAATTGCTTGGCATGTGCTCTAGTATAAAGTGGGGCCATAATATACTTAACTTGCAGGCAGATGTAATGTGCTTATACGAAACAATACACTTAACTTTCAATTAGTATAGTTAACATTACTATTAATAAATTTAACCTAATATACTGAAAATACTACTATTACAACACTACCGGTTTTTAAGTTTATACGCATATGCTATTATAGTTAACTAATATTTTCCGGTAAACGTTAAACTACGACCTCGTTAACAAGTCAGATCCCTATTGATTTCAATTGACCTTTATACCGAATTGCACTTAATTACATCCAAATTAACCCTAATTACTGTTAATTGCCCAACAACTTTGAGGTCCGACTTTATCTACTTTTATAAAAAGTTCCTTTTAACATAAACTCATTTAAATATTAACTTTAACCATACTGATTAAACAATTTAACGTCTTTTATTCCTTAACATATTTTCAATTCGCTAGTATATCTATAATTGCTGTTACGTGATTTAAGCTTCCTAGGTAGCTTATCGACGTAGCCCTCAATATATATAGTAAGCTTATTATTATGAATAAACTATTTAAGGGCTTCATTTGGTAATGATTTCTTTTGAATATTAGTAGGACTATCTTTGCCTTTAATTTATCAGAATTCCTAAATTTTACTTCTTTTGTAGGCTATGCGGGATGTAATTACGTGATTCATTAGGCGTTTCTCGCTTATGGTTCCGAGTTTCGAAAGGTATTTGAACAAGCTTTTCGAATTAGTATACATTACCACCGGGATAGGAGAAATCTTTTACCGCTTGGTGTTAACGTTAAGAGTTTCCTATAGTGGAATACCTATATAAAAGCCTGCTATTATACTATAGACCTTTAAAGCCAGCACGTTTTATAAAATCCTTTTGTATTTAATCAAAGTCTAGGATATTAGGCCGCCAATAATACTCAATTGGTTTTGCCGCTTATTCTTATTGCCAAAGGTCATAAGAAATTAGATTTGTAAAGATAAGTCGGTGTTATTTATAAAATACCCGTTTAGGAAGATTATTCACTTAGCTTTCGATAAGTCGATTAAGACCATATCAATTTTTCGGTGTAGATTCCGTATCTGCTACTCAATTTCCTCTTTAAGTCGGTTAAATTCGTTACCTATTAGATTTTTTATTTATGTCGCGATAGAGAGATCCTAAGAGGCTTTCAGTTGATAAAGAGTAGTAATATAGCTACTATAGGTACGCTATTTTAGGTACCGCCAGACTTTAACTACGTTATTTTTGTCGATGATAACTCAATGAATATCTGATTCCTTTTAACGAAATTCAAGGCCTGTTTTAATACTCAGTATAGAGATTAACAATTCGTTGAAGTTAAGTTAATTACCCTCTTCCAATGTCGTGACCAGTTTATGATTTACAAACTTATAGTTTTTAATAACCTATCATTCGAATAACATAAAGTTCGCCGTTCTAACAGGAAATATATCTTTGATTGGTATATCAGAGAAGCCAAAGTACCACTTTTACGATACTATAAAATATGTGTCGTATATAAGAGATTCATTATTTAACTGTTATTTAAAATTCGATTCATAGGTTAACAGGTGGGCGCCTATATCTAATAGTCTGTATAAAGGCTTGATATATTGTATTACAGTTTTAAATGGTAAATAAGCCGTGATTCTTATAGAAATTCCAAGAGTACGATTTTCTGTAAATCTATCATTAACTATTTCTTGGTTTCATTTTATTTCTCTTATTAAGTGTAAATTTACCTTTAGTTTCAGCTAGTTAACTTATTGCTAACGCGATTACCAAGTATTAGTTAATCTTATAGTTTGTAAAAGACTTCGTAAATATCAAGTATTTCCCTTTATTATCGTATCCTTAAACAATTAAATACGATTTTTCATGCGATCGCCACGTGGTATTATCTTCAACCTCGTAAATAATCTTCACCTTAAATATCGTAAAATTTGGGTCTTGAAGGTTAAAATAAGCCTTCCGCACGAATTATACGACTCCTTAAGTTAATTAACCGTCAATTTCGATCCTATCACTTTCCTTAAATGATTTGACGAAAGTCTTGGTAATATTTTATAGTCGAATATTTAATGGTAAATTTTTGTTATCCTTCTCTTGTCAACTTACCAAAGTATTATCGTAAATGAAACCCGGTATATATTCCTCCTCTACATCGTTTCTCATTTTTGGGAATCTTTGGCATCAATGGCATTTTATCGGTTCATTAATAATGGTTGGAGATGGTTCGTATTACCTTGGTCGTTAGAATTAAGGTTTTTTATCATTAGTAACCCTAATATGAAGCTTAACCTTGTCAAATCGAAAAGATATAAAAACTTTAATAATTTTAACAAATAATTCAAAGTTCATGACATTTTAATCTCTTATAGGCCCTTCTATTTACCAGGCTCCCGCTTTGTAAGGAGTTTACTTTGTAACGATCAAGTAAATTCGTCGATTATTATAGGGCCACTCCTAGTATTCAGGGTATCGTTAACCTGGAGGCGTTCCGATTCCTCTTGGAGTTCATTTAAAGCTATATTATAGGCTATAACTTATTTTGAGGTACTTGTTTATAGTGGAGCTTTACTCGTTAGGCATAAGTATATTCTAAAAACCAATAAAGTTTTGTTTAGACCGTTAGAGCTCATAGTATTATTCATACCATTTACCACTATCTGAAGGCGTGCCTCTAGATCTGTAAAGCTTCCAACCTCCAGCGTAGGAATGTTATACGATCGCCTAAAAAATACGTATACCCTTCAAAACTTTCCAATACTTTAGTGATCCTTCACAAACACCAATTTATATCAAAGACTTATTATCTTAACATTTTCCTGTAATTTGCCAATTGAAAAGTTGGTGCTAGTATCGTGGATAACAACTTTAGGTAGGCCTAAATACGGAGTAATTTATCATATCCTTAACGTTTCCTACGTATATTTTGGTAAAACGGATTTCAAAATTCCGGCTCCGTAAAAAAGGTTTAAAAAGTGAACGACTTAAAAAACATGCCAATTATTCAAATGAAATATAGAAAAAAAACCTTTATAATTAATGTCATTTTAATTTTTTAATGTAAACTTCAATCTTCGGTGGGCTTAGGTATACGTTTATAAGTATTGGTAAATTTTATTAATAACTTTTAAGACAAATCATTTTACATTTTTATGCCCTTCGAACTTTAGGGCTTCGTACAACCTATTAACGGCTGGGTAGTTGAAATATTAATGTAACTAACGTATTTACGGCTTAGTTAGTTTGAAAACAACTACTTCAGGGCATTAAAAATAAAACTATAGGTGTTCTTGTTAAAAATTAAAAGGAAATCTTGATACGTTTTTAACTATTTTGTTTGCATTAAGGTTAAAGTTAACTCTAAGGGTCATTATATTCTTTGAATAAAGAAAAAAAGTAGTAGAATACTTAAGGATATAAAATTTAATTTACCTAATGATAGTTTAAACTACCGTCATCTCTAATAAAGATAGTTATTTATCTGATCTAAAGGCAATTTTGGCTTTACTAGTATTATAACAATTGATCTTAGTAGCCTTTGTACTTTCACTCTATAATGCTACGTATTATGAATAACTTGTTGTTAAGTACCTTACTACCCTAATATTTGGTATAATACCTTAAAACTTGTTATTCTCGTAACGATTGGGAAGGTTTAAGATATACAAGGAGTTAAGAGCTTGATCAGGGTAAAGTCCAAGGTTTTTACCACCTAAACGGTATAAAAAAGCATAGTCAGCTAATTATTAAGCCGCTTCAGGAGTAATATCTTTATACCATTGGATTTGTTCAAGGGTATTATAGCCGTCAATTAGCTTATCGCCCTCGAAATCTACGATTCAATTCCAATAATGCTTTTAAAAGTGGTAAGGTATAACATGTAGTATATTACCTTTCTGTCATTTCGCTCAGCTGAAGGGTAACGAGTTAAATAATGACCAAACTTACTATCAATCCAATATCTCTTATTATTATTATGAATATAGTATTTACGGTTAATAATTCCGTTTAAATCTTGGCTTCATTAGTGCTAACATGGCTATTACATTTAGTTAATGGTCTATAAGCCGAACCTTAACTGTTAAAAGCGCATATAACCATACATACGGTTGATTTAATTCACTACTGTAAAATATTTTTTATCTACTTTAAAAAGTTGCCGGTTTGGGGGTATATAATAAGCGAATTTGATGTACACCCTATTACAGTTGTAAACGAGGAACGAAACTAGCTAAAAAAAGCTCTAGTAAGTGGAATTTGGGTGTTATAGAGTGTATTTAAACTCGTTAACATATGTAACGGCTACTCATACCTGGTCGCAAAGTTTAACTTCGTCAGCATAGGCTTTCATTACTACTTATTAACAAAACATTAACTTATTAAACATCTAGTTAAATATAACTAGCAGTATTTCCTTCTCTTTCGTTTTCGCTATTATCGTAATCTACCATATAATGACCTAGTTTGTGTGGTACTAAGTAAAGTGGACGTCTCATTCAAAGTGGCTCTTTATACCATTGTAAACTTCGCGAAATGGGGTCTCTCAGGTTAGGAAGGTTAGGTAATAGTCCTTACCGTGCCTTACAAGGATTCCGAAAAATAGTAAGTAAAAACTGGAATAGGGAACCTCTATTTACCTACATATATTGAAAAAAAGTATTATCTTTGTATCAAGAATGTTATAGCTATTTCCGTTATAATTTTTTATATCGTTTCAAATTTTGGCGAAGCGCGTAAGAAACTTGTGGTTAGTACGAACAATGTAAACAGGCGTCAGTACAAAGTCGCCATAATTATTCTAATTTATATTTATAATGCTTACTAGGAGTTTAAACCTTAAAAACATCAAGACACAGTGTGAAGGGTAATTGCTAGTCGCCTAATCCAAGAGGTAAAGTCTTGTAGTGGGAGCTGTGGTAGACTTACGCGTGTAGGTAAGTTTTCCATAGGAAGGTTTTAAGGGGACTTAACGATTCTGATTAAAGTACTTTGGGAGAAAAGGGCTATAAAGGTTTCAAGGGACTTAACGATCTTGATTGATTAACTGGTGTAAAGTTCCGACTTTAATTCCTCTAGCGGAATTGGCGGCCATTAATTCACGCGCTTTTCCGCCACCGAGTACGTATTTCGCGTTGTTATTTAAAGGGGCCAACGTAATAAACATATTAACAGTTATCTTGTCGCTAATACGTAATGATACTTAACTTAATCAAGGGTAAAGAAGTGGACTCCTAGATTGCTTATAAGGGCATTAGGACTTTTTAATACTATTTCTCTTAGAGCGAGGATTTCAAAGGCATTCCTCAAGTTGTTCCAGTTTAATTTTTCCCATGTAATACGTTCAATAATTATGCAGAATAAATGTTGATGTGTTTAACTTAGGGTAACCTGATTAAATTCTTTATTTATGATATTATCGATTAAGACATTGGTAAAAATCTTGACCGTAAAGTTTGCGTTTTTCGAAAGTATTGCAAGTTTTTCGACGACTGGATTATTATTATATGGAAAACAGTTTAAAAAGAAGTTAATCCAAGTTAAATTTTAAACTTAAACGACGACACTTTTACATATTACAAATAAATCGAAGTAACATGATATAAAGCCTTGTGCAATTGGTAGAATTTTAAAAATAACCTTAAGATCTTCATCTTCAATGTATATAAGGAAAGAACAAAGACTATAAAGGTTTTAAACGCCTTTATAGACGTTTTAAAGAACCATCTCGCAATCTTCAATTAAGTTATCCCTTTTCACCTGCTGACTATAAAACACTTATTAATATACTTAGTTGTTTAACACCTTTACAAACAACTCGGAGTACGCCTTTAGCAGCGGTAAAGCAAGTGAAAAATCGGTTACCAATGCGTTAAGAGTAATTGACGTTAGTGTTATCTACCG
Organism: Anisogramma anomala; assembly: GCA_038502455.1. Classification (NCBI taxonomy): domain Eukaryota; kingdom Fungi; phylum Ascomycota; class Sordariomycetes; order Diaporthales; family Gnomoniaceae; genus Anisogramma; species Anisogramma anomala. The sequence goes on along the minus strand of JASMMZ010000001.1, from coordinate 40,064,948 downwards.
ATTAATTGAGAAAAATCGTCAAATCCCTTGACACCTCTCATAAGTCTAAGTTTCTTTTACTCCCTAAATCTTTCCTTAAGATCTTTAAGGCTTCACTTAAAATCCTCAATTTCCTTAAGAAAAAGTTTTTCATGGAAGGTACGCCTATACGCGTAAGTCTACTATTGGTTTTACTATAGGACTTTACCTCTCAAGTTAGGCGACTAGTAGTTAATGTGACTACCGTAATTCGGAAGTATTAGGAAATACTATCGAAAATTAGGACGATTATCGTAACCTTCCTCACATTCATATCAAAAAGGTTAATATTGACTATAAGCTTTTTACGACTTTGACAAAATTTGGAACCGCGTAAAGAAATATGACGGAAAGATTTACAATTTTTGGATGAGAAGACAATGCTTTTTAAAACCTTTATATGTAGATGGAGGTTTCTTCTTCTTTTTTTCACTAATTATTCCCCAAAATCCTCACAGGTTATGCTAGAGATTCTTACTTGAACTTTATAATTGAATTAAGAATGTTTCGAAAGATTTATGATAGCATGAAAAGTTACTTCAAATACGACGTTTTTTTTTTATATATATATATATATAATACTATCAGGATAGGAATAAGCAGTGGTTAATAACGATAATAAATCAAGAAAGAACAGGTAACTCCAATGAATATCTTTAATAACCGAATGCTTAATAAGCTAATATTATGCTAATAAGTAATGAGGAGGGCTCATGTCAGCGAAGTCACGATACGCAAGCAAGTACAGACAGTAATTTTAGGCGTCAACGAGTTTGAATACGCCTTACAACGCGTAGATTTTACTTTTCGAGGGTTTTATAACTATTCCTGGTTTTAGTTTACAATTGTAATAATACGGACACCAAACTCGATCGGTATAAATCCTTACACTGATAACTTTCGCGATTGAGATAAGACCACGTATTAGCATAATATATCAATCGGAAATACGGGTGCCTATAAAGCTTAAAATATGGTTAAAAGTCTTCGAACTGGAAGGAACAACCATACTAGTATTCGCAACAAAGGTAAGACTTAAACGGACCTACTAATTTCAAAAAATATCGTCGTGAAAACAGCAAAAAGCGTTGGATTGGTAGCAATCCCGGTTATTAATTATTTCGTTACACTTTAGTTGAATGCTATGAATAACAGTTGATTAATTTAACCTAGTACCCTTTGACTTCCGGGAAAAAGTACCTGAATAACATTGTAAGCTGCAACATTAAAGAGGTTATTGATGATATCGATAGGCGTAAATAAGTCATGAGATATAAAGATGTTACTCATAGCGAATCCTAGTGATTAGCTGGCCAAACCATCTTATATATTTTTGATAGAAGCACCCCTTACATTTACTATAAAAATTAAATATCTGCCTACTTATATACTTTCAACCTTCATAATTATTATGCGAACAACACAATTCAGAATATTATATCAAATACTGGTGCAGTAAAATTCTTAGGAAATAGCTATTCGCAATAGGTTGCATTACAGAGGGGAAAGTACTATTGTTAGAGAAACTAATCATCAAAATGATAATAAAGTTAAATTTGGCTTTGTTATTATGTTTTGAAAAAATACTATCACCGGACATTATTGATTGCAAGAGCACCATTAGCTGTTAATAAATAGTCCTTTAGACACCAGCGGGAGGGATCGTAACACAGGCTCTGTTAAGACCCCTATGATCTCGCGTAACCCTGCGCTATCTCTTTAGTTAAGACCTTATGATGCTCAGCAATCCAAAGACCTATAGTTGTGTGAAATGTAGTCCTGGTTTGACATCTTGACGTTACTATTTCAGTCCCGACCCAAAGTTTATTTTCGCCAGGTATATAATTGTATAACCCTTTCAAAATAAGGCTTTATAAAGCTTTTATAGCGATAAAAATGTTAATATGATATTAGGTGGAAAGAAAAAATGTTAAGATTTATGAAGACCTATACACATATATATGCAGGGGAATAGATATGCGGTTCGTGGTCTCTTTTTATTGGAACACGTCGTGAGAAACACCCTACACATAGGGTAGCCCGTATGTTGAATCTTAGAACAAAAGGAGCTATTTATTCAAATGATCCCTTATTTCAAACCTTTTCCAAAACAACAATCAAGTTACCCTTACACTAATAAGTACTCTTATACCTTACAAATAATATATTGGGATATTATAACGCGTCTTTTTGTAGCCAAGGTCTTTATACTAACGTATACAATGGTAACTTTTCGTAAAAACCACTTTTAGCATGCTACGCGCCGTCATACATACGTTCAGGTCCCCGACTCGTAGCTTATCATTTTAAAGTGAGCTTTTTGTTCCCGTAACCGCACTCCCGCCCCCTTTTCCTACTCTCTTTCTCTTATCCGCTTTTTGCCGTCTTACAGAGTTTAGCCTTGTACGGTTTACATTGGGTTTCTTTTTCCAAATATTAGTAACGGAGTATGTGTTGAAAGGGGAGAGTGGGAAGTTCGATACGCCTGTTACGCATGTAAAGATCCCCACATCATGATAAAATTGTAAAAAGGGGGTTTAATATGAATCGAAAATAGTAATTTAGCGTAAAGTTGAGAGTATCTCCGTTGATATTAACGTTACAGAGCGTTTAATTAATTACCGTGACATGGTTATTCTAAAGGCGTTTTCTCAGCACCTAACCATTTTACAGTAATCTCTTTACGCTTCTGTTAAGGTGGCGGAAGGTGGCGCGGCCTAGACCGTAGCCGCAGTGTTAATGGATCGGTAGGGTATTATTATCGCCGGGAGAATGGCTAGCGGTAAGGATGATAACTTAAGTCGCGGTGGGAAGACCGGTTTTATTGTTAATAAACTCATACCCGACACTCCATTTTCGCCCCCACCTTTTCTTTCGTCATCGGGTTCTCTCCCGTTTTCAATCTGTAACCGGGTTTTTCCCCTTTTAATAGGTAGCTACGCGGCGAATGCGTTATGGTTGTAAAGATTTTAATAATGATATAGGGAAAATTGTTAAATGAATAAAGATTTCAGCTAAATACCGTAAATGAAGAAGGTCGGCAAATTGAAGATAAAGGTATTATCGGCGGACATAAAACGCATTCGTCACTGTTGACCGAAAACGCAAATTTATACTAATTAAAATTTTAATGTTTTTTTGACTTTCAAGAAACGGTTCGTAGCATATACTAATGCCTGGAAATTATTAAGGTTTTAAAATACCCTATATATATATAACTTGTTTACCTATTTTTTAGGGATTTTTCAAAGGTTGTTATTATAATTTCCAAACCTTTAAGAAAGCAGGAGAATATATCAGATAGGCGGCGCCTCGTTTCCTGTTGTATTAGGTATTAAGTTAGTATCTGTTCTAAACGCAAAAACGTCGGTAATATATCTTAACATCCTTATAACTATGTTTCATCGTTTCAAGAGATAAAGTTGAAGTCATAATAACGTAGAAAAAAGTAAAAAGGAATTTGAAAGTCGAAATTTGTGACATTTTGTACCAGGTTTGATTGAATACATAAAACCCACACTTTTATATTAAAGAGTAATTTTACATCTATTCAGGTTGTACTAAGTAGATTTTACCGCCCTCAAATGAACTTTAAGGTAAAACTTTACGCCGTTGGCCATGGATTGGTCATTATCATCATAGCTAGTGGAAAATCTGTAGCCAGTACTTGCAAGTTTATCCGCGACTTCATTTTCGTCGATACCAATATATTTTAAGTATTATTTTACCGTAGTACAGTTTGAATTGTAATTGATCACTTCGTGGAATTTTTCAAAGGCTTATTAGAATAAGTTAACTTGAGGCCTTATTAAACCCTATATTATGACAGTGTTATTCATATGCATTGTGATATCACTTATTATAATGCGGGAAACTGTTTTTAAGCTTTATATTACATCTATAACCTTGATATCGATAACATATTTAGTGGGATACAATGTAGCGAACCCCTTCGTTATTATATGATTGTTATAATAAGTTATATATTCCTACCTAATTTCTGGTTACTTGTTAATAAGTTGATTGAATTCTATAGTAAATATTATGATATAATTTTCATTAAGGTTGAAATATTTCTCTTGACAATTATAGTAGTGGTTTTTTGATCGGTAGCCTGTTCGTAGAGTAATTGAAAAACTTGGGTGATTAATATAAGGTTAGTAATCTTCGTCATGTAGAATGAGGAATTTTACCGTTGGTGGTAATTGAATATACTAAGAATTTCATTATTTAATATAAAGGTTGTAGGCGAGAAAGATTACCGGGATCGGTGAAGATGTTGAATACCATTAAAGCCGTCCAGAGTCATATGAAGCGCCGAGGAGCTACTATAATATAATAGGCTATTTATCCGTCGACTATTGTAGCATCCGGGATTTAAAACGCGGCGACCAGCAATGAGGCGGTCGCCGTTATCGAAATACTTTACATAAAGGGGGTCCCAACTTCAAGTGGTTTTAAGCAATATATAAAAAGGAGACTCAATTGTTTAAAAACAACTTTAATAGAGAGTAAACCGGAGTTTTTAAAGGCGACGACGTTTGGTGAAGTTTTATATGTCGGGGTAGCTGCCGCTATTGTAATGATTGAGAGGATCGTAAGTTTTTTTTTTTTTTTTTTTTTTTTTTTTTTCGACCTTTTACCTTTATTTACAATGTCAATTTTCGCCGTAATGAGTAAATATTAGTACGATTTCAGTAACATTAATTATATGTAAAAGGTGTGGCAAACGTCCATACCTAGTATATAAAAGTCTCTTATAACGTCGGGAGACCTTGAAAGCTTGAATACCTCGTTTTCCGACGTAACCCTTTTTAATTGGGCTGTATCGAATTAAGGACCAAGCCATCATATACGAAAAAAAACTTGGTATTTGAAGAAGTACCCGATACCGGAAATATACGCTTGGTATAAGTAAAAACATGAAATTGAAACCGTCTTGTGAGGTTAGCGGAACCTTAGCTTCAGTAATTTATAAAGGTTTTGTTGGAATAGTAGTATTTTCAGTGCAGTAGATCAACTTTACTTACAGTAAAGTTGACTATACTGACTACAAGTATAGTGTATTGTTTTGTGTGGGCCTACTATATTAGCTGCAAAGCAAGTACAGTATACGCCCACTTCAGAGTAGGGTACGGGCGAAGCAATTAGCCATACAAATTACTGTGCAGATCAGCCAGCGCTCTTTCAAACCTAGAAAAATTCATTCACCATCTGAATACTGCAATACTACTGTTACTTTGACCAATCGAATCGACAATGTTGCAACATCTAAAACCCTACCAACAGGTTGAAAGGTTTTCAGGGCGACGACGTATTAATTATTATCCGCCTATCGGTTTTATCATCTTCAATTAACTTTAAGTCTTTCAATATTTAGCCATCAAAAACCTGAGATACTAAAAAAACGACATTGTTAACGTAAATGATGATGTCACCAAGGTTAAGTTTGGCGTTATTGGACACATATATTATATGAAGAACCAGAAAAAGGAGGAAGCCCTGTAAATTGTTATGGTTAATATTGAAAATAATGCAGTCGCCGTTTAATAACGTACCATTTTTATCCTACATATTTGAAAGCTTTTAACGAGGGTAAAGAAATTTCTATAAAACGCTAAACTTCTTTTCATTTAAATAAGTTAATGATCAAATTAGTTGTCGAAAACGCCTTACATATTATGTAAAAGGATCTATACAAATTTACCTGTGATTAATATGGATTTGATACTTTATGTACAAAGCGTAACAAAGTTAGATGCAGATCTCTTAATTGTTTTTACCTCGTAGTATAAATGTTTAAGGTTGTGAAAAATAAACGACTAAGATATCTTCCGGGCCATGAGATATTTCAGTTTTTGGAAATAGACCGGGATTAATACGATTAGCCTTTATGACATAAGATTAAATAGGTTCAGATCGCTAACTTTCGGTACTATAAATACTTCTAACTGTCACTAAATTTATGAATGAAAATTCTAATCGCAAATATTTTTTATTAGAATATGAAATGGTCTTGTCATAAAGCTTGAATACATTTTCAATATGCGTATGGTAATATTGTTGAACTCGTTCAATATATTACGTATTTAAGTAATATTAAGACAGATATTGTGTTTGTAAATATCGAATCTTTCAAAAAATACTCTACTAAAACCCATTTCAATTATTCGAATAGTTGATGCCAATATTTTTGGTAATTAAAAACTTATTTAGGATATCATGTCTTAAAATCTACACTTATTAGCGAATATTGAAAACGAATTAACTACTTCATTTGAATAATTGGGTTCAAGGAAGGAAAAGGAATTGGTATCAATTGATAATCCCATATATTTACGCCAAGAAAGCTTTTTGATCGAGTTTAGCTTTTCATTAATCCATTTATATCCATTATATCTCAGATAAAAAGTCTTCAAACTCGATAATACTCGTATTTCATGGGTTTTCCTTATATAGTAATAAAGCCGGTTTAATTTAGAAATCCACCACTCCAAAAATTCTACGTAGCCTATCACGGGATCACTTATAGCATATAGATCGTCTGTATATCTCCGGCAAATGCATTCATTTTCTTGTATATTATTACCTCGTCTTTGTTGCCAGGTAACTCGTAGTAAAACAGCTATATATATGGTAATTAATTTTCTCAGCCTTAATAGGTTGGTTTTCGATAACCTAAAGCACGAGATTAGGAATATGTGGGACTTTCGAGCTGGAAGTGTTATTAATGAAACCTTATAATCAGAATTATTATGAAGTCTGGGTAGGCTCACTGAAGTAATACAGGTAATATAAACAGGGTTGAGTTTTGGACGTATTTGAAAAAATATGTAGAAATATTAACCTTACTATTAAAATATATATTTGTTACAAAAATCCAGTTTTCCACGGTGCTTCCTTCGCTATCGTAACCTGAAGTTAGTTTAGTTCGAGTATATACGAGCTTAAAGTCCCTATCGATAATGTTTTAAAATTCGGGTAAACTGATAAAAATATTCGTCAATATTTTGATATAACTCAATTCTTATATACGTTAATTATTTAGATATCGTTCATACGTAGTTATAAAAGTTTTTCTTCTGGAATTTGGGCCTAATGATGTAGTGGTATATAAAAACCTTTTCCAAATATGAAACAAAATTCTAAACCAGGTTTCTAGAGGTAACTAGCATTGGCCCTCTGATAAAAAGGGGGATCCCCTTCAATTACTAATTAACAAAAAAAAATTATAAGTCGGGTGACTTTTTTTATAACCTTAACCATTGTCTTTTTTCCCATATCAAGGTTCTTATATATTAATAATATTAAATCTATCATCGGTGTACCATGGAAATAACTTAATATACGGTTGTTGTTTTATCTATCTTTATCTAGGTAATTGTAAACCCTGTTTTCATTATTGACGCTCAGCAGCGTTTAATATTCCAATACATATTTAATATAGAATCGTTAAATATTTCAATGAGTTAACGTTGAATAAGTTCATAGAAGCATTACGATTCTTACTCGTTATATCGTTTGGATACATAAGGTAAATTATAAGCTATTAATTATAAATACCGTTCCAAAATTACGGGAATTCGGATATAGATATAAATATAGCTGACTTTATTTCTGGGGGACGTTTTGTACGAAAGTTTTTAGTTATAATTGTTGAAACGAATCGGATTCTAGTTAATAAATACTTTAAAAATTTGAATTGATTTCGTAATTTTTGAGAACCTTAGTTTCATTATATTCGATTTGGACTTAATAGCCATTTTATCAATCGGATAAGGGCCTAATTTTCCTAGTATAGTAAAACCTTCGTATGTCGCGGTAAACCCGAATCCTATAATAAAGAAAGTAGAGTATTTGTCGACAGAGTTCCATTTAATACATTCCTTAATGCGATTATAATCCCGACTATTTCGTATAAGACGGGGTCCTGAAAACGGGGTTTATGTAACGGGGTCGTATGAGTATAGAAAATCACGTAACTTTCAGAAACAAAAGTACTTGTAGGGAGCATGTGCTAGGTCGCGTCTTTTTCGGTAAGTTATTGGCGGATATTGGTATAAAAAGGCTTTTCCTTGCGGCCCTTTTTCATTAAGCTAATAATCGTTTGATTAGGCCTAGTGAAGGTGGCTTTGTTGGCCAGAGACTCCGCTTTTACTTTATTATTATAAAGACTTTGATATCAAAAAATCAGATCTTCTTTAACCGTTTCCTCGAAACGCGAATATATTATCCACTGTTTTGTTTAGGGGCTTTCGGGAAATTTTGGTAGCCCGAAGGGAAGCGTTCGTAATAGTTGTTATATTGGGGATTCGCCATTGACGGCTCAGTGGTGTATTCGCTCACCACAATCATAAAATTAGAGTATGTTATCGGTCAAACGTAATGGGTATCAATATATTATTACAGCCATCCACCGCTATAAATTTATAGCCAGTGTCGTTTATTTATTGCTTGCGACTATTTATTATTGTCTAAAAGACGGTATAACCTAACGGGTATGAAAAAAGAAACAATTTTAATTGTTCAACCTATATAAAAGTCCTAATCGTATGATGATACGGAAATGTTCATTGGGGCGATTGTAGCCTAAATTACAATTTCCTCCTCTATTATATCCAGAAGTTCGATTGGTTTTTGTTTAAAACGAATAAGGAGTTAATAACGCGAATTATCATTTTTACCGCATACGTGTATTGAAATGAGTAAAGAATAATTTGGGTTCCTTCAAATATATAAAGTTATATAGAAAATATTTTCTTAAACCAAAGTTTGATCTTAGTTTTGATATCGATTTAACGTATAAAGTAGTTCGAAAAATTTCTTCAAATCAAATGAATAATGGACGTATTTAATTATACGCGTTTTAGTAAAATATATCGGAGTTAAAACCTTTCTTCATTACGTTTTAAACCTATGAAGACTTTAATAAGTACCTTTACGTCCTTTTTCTTGAACGTTTTTTCAAAATGTAAAACATTATTCAAAGTGGTATTTCAGGTGATTGTAAGTGAAGCCCTAACGTTTTTTCGTATACGTTAGGGTATTTTACGACTTTAGAAGAACTGTAGTCCTATCACGATTTATTATCATAACCTACGTAATATTTGGGTTCCTTGAGATCAAGAGTTTTGTATCCTCATTTGCCGCGGCGGCCGGTAATATCAAAACTGATATATAAATAGCGGGTTAAAACATGTAAAAAGCACCTCTGGGGGTTTATCATACCTGTTCAATTTACGTAAAAAGGTAAAGGGAAAGAGCTAAGGGAATATATACTAGTATAGACTTACATGATTTACATGTTCATGCCCTCTTTTACGAAGTAGTTGATAATGTATACCATAATACGTAGTATTAATATACGGTACTTAGTAAAGACGAGTCCGTGAAAACTTGCTACGAAGGCTTTAATGGCCTATTCAAAAACCTTATATATGGATTGAAAAACTTTAAGATCGCTTTTTTGCCTATCGAAGACCCTGTAAAAAAAAAAACTCAGCGTTCAAGCGTTAGGTTCGATAAAAAACAACTTTTTTTTCTGTAGGGGGTGGTTCAATTACCTAGAGCTTTTACTAAGGCCTTCAAGTACTTGACAAAGGTCGGGAGGCCACTATACGCGCATTTATGTCGCGCGTGGTCGGTTTGGCCCCTTAAGTATTGACTATAGAGGGAGCCATGCAAAAAAATTTGTTGACAATGTTAAAGAATAGTATTTAGGTCTGGTGGTAATATTAACAAAAATGGGGGCTGCCTATAAAAGTGTTTGAAAAGATATAAAGTTTTCTTTAGCCTAGGCGAACAACTATTATTACTAAGGACAATTATTTTTTAAACTATTATTAGGTTAATTAAGTTTCCCATCATCAAATCCGCTACCATTTATCCTTTTCCTGGAAAATATGAAGATTCTCGACGTGAACTTCAACATTAATACTAACGAACTGGTTAAAAATGGCTAGAGCTTTTTTTTCGCCTTTAAGTAGGAGCATCTTTGGTTCTACTCTCAAGGCCTAAAGATAATGGTGTTAAACTTGACAAAGTTAAAGATACATCAATTACAATTGCATTTCAATTAACTCATCATCGACAGGTTGTACAGAATCCTCAGATATGCAGGATATGAAAAGGTGGAAAACATTGCTTAAAAGGTTACCAAAAAAATTACCATCATTGTTAAACGTATATCTCAACCCCTGAAAATGGAAGTTTACACTAAAAAAATGAGGATTATAATTACAAATTCTTCGTTGACATGTTTCACGTTGATAAAAAACTTATTATTTGTGTTATTAAATCCAAAATATCTTTTTACAAATCCACATTTCTCAAATACCCATCAGAGAAAAATATGTGAAAAACGTGAAGGATATGGTAAATTCATACGTATTTGGGCCTGGAAAACCTCTTCGTTTACAATATTAATACCAACTTCATATTAGCGAAGTTTCAAGGGAGTACCAAACTAATGGGGATTTAATATAGATAGGTTCTTATTAATGCCTAATACAGTACTGTGAAAGTCGATAAAGCACACGTAATACTTTATATAACGTATGATATTTTTACGTTCTAAATTGAAATATTTACCGATCAAGAAACACGCCTTTAAATTTAGGTAAAGGGTTCGTATAATACTACAGGCCCTAATAGCTTAGTACTAACGTTATTAGTCTTTGAAACATATTCGCATCAAACGAGTATTTATCTACCATTTGTAAGTATCTAAAAAGAAATTGTGGTATACGGCAAGGCCTTGAAGAAACTATAAAATGAATCGGCACAACGTTAATTCAATAATACCCTTAATACCCAAAACAGCTCTATAATAATCGACGTACTCATTTTACTATGACAAAGTAAAGTCCTTGTGTGGCGAATTCCAGGCAAATAAGATGACCTATTGATGATTTTAAGTATCTCTAACTCGAAAGTATTTGTTGGAATTGCTCACGATCATACAACGTTTCGCATAACTTGGTTAAAACCATAAATTAGGGTGAGCGACTTGGAAAAAAATGAAAATCATTGAGCCAAACTAAATGACTCATATAACCTCCCTCACCACCTAATCCATAATCAAATAATACACAGATAACGCAGCTGATTACTGAAGAAAGGAAAAATTGGATATTAGGAATATATGTTAGTCCGGATATATAATACTAACTCAAGGAAAGATAAGGATGATTGAAAATTAGCTGTGAAACTCCAGATCTCAAACGTGATAAAAACTATCGGCAACCATTTTAAAAAAGATATAGTATCTAGATTAATAAATTCCTTCATCTAAAAGTTGTATAATTTGAACGGAAACTTAGATTCAACCCTCAAAACTCAAATGTCATGATTTTTTAATTCAAGATTATATATTAAGTCAAGGGTAATATTACGAGGCGCCTAAACAAAAGTAACATTTGATCACTTAAGAATACGATAATAATGATAAAGACTGGGTCTTTTCATAATCTTTAACGATTTAATGAATGATACAATATTAAGAAATAGCTTTAGTAATATGTTTGCTAACTGATATCAATAGGAAGTTTACCTTGATTAACCCTAATATAATACAAGCATATACGTAGTTATGAACTAATTTACGCAGGATGGTTTTATTAAAACCACCTTCAAAACTTCATAACAAATACTTTCCGGAAATAGTAAAACGATATATCAAGCTTTATATGAAATGATTGAAACGAGCGTTTATTGATTTTTAACTTATTGATAGTATAATAAATCGAATCTACGTAGAGAATTTTAAATTTAAAACCCTTGCTAATTATTTACGAAAAATCAAGATCAAGGTTTCAGCTTATTCGGTCCATAAATTGACGAAGATAATTTTATTAGAATTATTAGCCTTGTAACATCGGAATAACTGGTGATTCAGGATTGAGGGTTCTGAATTATATGACGTTCGCACTTTTCACGAAGATCACACAATTTTACTATAACGGATCTTCAATCTGCATGCATAATATTAACTATATTCATCTCAATTTCGTTCAAAAGAACAAGGACGCTAACTAGACCACAATTAACAAAGTTAACGTAGCTAGGGATTGACGGTACCTGGAGAAACGCGTCTGTGGTAATTACATCGCCACCTTATATTAACCGGATGCATCATATAACTTATTGATTGTGGCATAAACATAAAACTTAAAGCATGTGGACTTTTATCGACTAAATAAGATTCTCGAGTTGTAGATAAGTAATTTGGACCTGGATACTAATATGATCACTATTAATATGTCGAGGGCTAAGTTGATAATTTTTACGGATGTTTTTGTTTTAATAACATCAACTTATCGTTATAGATCGGACTTGTTATAACTTTTCTCAATGAAGATGAGTTCTAAAATAATGAGTTGAACAACATCAGAAACTTGATATATTGGACTTTTCCATGCCTAAGGGGATTAATCAAAGCGTATTCAGTTTCAATGTATACGATATAATGGATGTGTTTGATATAGTTATGGCAATATGGGAAACTTTTAATATCATTACCAGGAATTTATGGATTTCATCTATCTTGGTAGTGATTTATATCGATTCGAGGAGCCTATTCGAACACTTTTCGAAAGTCGGATGTACTAGCGAAAAACACCTCATAATCGATAAAATGGCACTCTATAAAGTCTTTTACAGCTAAAAAATTGAGTAATTCATATAAATTTATGACAACAGTCATCTTGCCAATGCCATGGCGAAATTGTTACCAAATCAGACTTTGAATAAATTTTTCAATAGCAATAGGCTAACTGTAAGCATTGAGAAATATGGTAGCAAGCCACCTAGAAGATCAAGTTACATACTAGCGGACCAAGGTACCCTAACAAACTACAAGAATGCCATTGAATTGAAGCTGGCGACTTAATTGATTAACATGGTTAAATTGAAGGTTCACATTAATTTGTGGCGAAAAACTTGTTTATAAGAATTAATGAAGTCGGAATTTGGAACCATGGGGCAAAAGGAGGTGGTTGGAGTCAATTTGGGTTCAGAATACATTGGAATTGACAGGGTTCTGGATAATTAACCAGGTGATAATTCGATGATAACTTGAAACGATTGGTCGACTATACTGGCGTACGCACAAAAAACAGAAAGCCGCCAGTGTTGAAACAGCAGCAATTTCAACGCAATTATTAAATTTTTTTGTTAGTAAAGTCAACTATACTAAACATAGATTATGTAAATCATTTTTTGTGGTTTATTGATTTAATAATAAGTTTAGAATAGTATGCACCCACTTTAGACTAAGGCACTTGCCAAGCCATTGGCTATATATATTACTATATAGACCGTTTAGCTGTCTTGAAAACCTAGAATAATACATCCACCACTTAATCAATGCAATATTACTTTTACTTCGGCCAATTCTAATCGACAACTTTGAAATAGCTGAACATCTACTAACCGTTTGTTTATAGCAACCAGAAGTATTTAATGTTTTTTTCATTACAATATAAGTTTAAAACTCATATAACAAGGAATTCCATATGATCAATAAACGGACTGAGAGGTAAATGGATAATTTATATGAACCTCTCAATATAATACTGGTGTACTTAATGATAGCGAAGTTAATAAGTTTTTCAAAAAGTTTCTTTTACCAATAATACTGACCTCACATTACATATATAGTTTTTTTTTCATAATATGAGTGGGTAAAAATAAGTCTCATAATAAATTTACTATAATTGGTAACCTTATATATTGAATATTTGTTGAATCTAAGCGTATTATACGAAATGTATAAAAATCGGAGGTTAAAGATATAATAATAGAATTCAATAACGTAATGGTATTTAACGGCACGTTGAAAATTATTACTCAATAATTAGGATTGTGTTTGATACTTGTGATTGTATATAGAAACTTCCGGAGATTTTCTCAATACATATTAAGATTGGTTACATTTAATTAAAAACGTTTGATAATAGACGTTATGGTTTCCAGAAAAGTATATTAGGTTAGGGGAATCTAGAATGTTATATAAATGAACCGTAATAATAAACTTATTAACGTGTGAAAGGATTGGGCCAGAGCTGTCGCTTGAGGCAGTTGGATACTATCTATAATCCTCGATGAAAAAGAGAAAAAGAAACCCCTATTAAGGAGCTGCTATAGAGCTAGTGAAAAGAAGTGGTTCCGTTACATGAATAAGGGGATGTCACGTTTGGAGAAGCTCCAGAGCGTTTTAAAATCATGGTAATCGTTAGGACTAGATCTTTAGAAATCATTAGCCTAAATATCATCCTATAATATTACCCCCGGTCTACCGTTTTTTTTTTTTTTTAAAAAAAAAAAGTTTCCCATCAGCCTGTGAAATGTTTCAGCACCCGGTAAAAGGTGGTAGAAGATGTAGGCGTGGTGGCAGCCGCGGTTTACTTGCTTTAGAATGGTGTGGGATATTGTGGTGATATATAGAAGGTATTTTACTGTCCTAAATCGTTCTACAAAGTGCGTGATACCTGTTCATGATCGGCTTGTAGCGTTGTGGTAACGTGTGGAAGGTTCTTGACGTATATCGTTTTGGAACTCCGTAGAAGATGCCAGCGTTAGTCTTCATCTCCCCTCCCTATAAAAAAGTGTCTGTAGTACTCAAAATATCGAAACTTTTTCCCTTCATCAATAATTTCATCATTCTCCAGTATAATACAGTTCCATAACCTTTGAATTATTGTTTGAAAGTACTTTGTCCATTACCCCAATATAAACGAGGCCATTAATAAGCTGTTTAAGACGTGCTTTGCGTTCGATACCCAGAACCGAAGTAAGTAATTCCGCTTCTAAGCCTCTCCGTTATTGCTAACAAACGGCTAAACAACGTGTAAAACTATGTGGTCGCCGCGAAGAAAGAAATGAAACTTCGGCGCTTTACTTAGCGTAAGGTTGAAATATTGGGTGGTAATGACTCTATATTATTCTCGTTTATTCATTTAGGTGGTTTTTTCTCCATGTAACTTTTGAACGAAAGTTGTAAAAATATAGTAAGGAAACGTATTTTAATAATCAACTTGGATGTTGCGGTTAACTAACATGTATAGAATTCAGTTAGACGCGATCAAAGAGTTGGTTCAAGTCATTCAAAATATTAATTTTAAGTTGGGTTAATTAGTAAGTATGTACGAAAATTTGGTGGCCGCAAAATCCTGGAGGTGGAATCAGATAAAAACATTGGCGAGTATAAAATATGATCTAGTAATTATAATTATAGAAGTATTGGTAGTTTTATATTGTATTTAGTATTTGTAAAGTAATTTTTTTTCAAACGATTTGGTAATTGGTAAAATTCGAATTGAATTCATTTACAAGTTAGGTAAGAAGTTCCTTTATTATTTTTCGTTACTTTATAATGAGATTGAAATGTCTTTATGGTCAAGGTTTTGAAAAGTTTGAAAGTAGCTTTAAAGTCGTGTGGATATAACTTACCTATTTAACTAGAATTTATCGTTCAAGGGTGTTTCCAATATGGGGACAACTACTTATGGTCCATTTCGAGTTTGTAAAATGTTTTGGACATACTAATTAGGTTGAATTTCGTTATTATTACTAATAATATTAGCGGTGGGTAATGAGTAATCCTGAATATATTAGTTGAAAAGTTAATTCGAAGTAATTTAAACTCATTGATTAATGTAAAACCGGGAGTGTTGATTACGCGATATATTAAATTTGATTACTTGATAATCCATAATATACGTAATGCGGCACCTATTGTAAATTTATATTTATTTTAGACAATTTGTTTCTTTTATCTTTCTGTAAAACAAAGCTCAGCGTTATTTTTGATCCGAAATCATTTGGAAGGAAAACTTTGTTCATGAGCAGCTTTTTTATACGTTATGATGTTTCTTTTATTATAGTTTGTACGAATTTCGTAATATTACTCATACGTTACACGGTTTTTTTAACCTTAACATAGGGTTTTGTAACTAGAATAATTGAACGATGGACGGTTCAAATAACGTTTACATAATGGGCATGTATGATGAAAAATATATCAATACTGATAATAGTTGAATATTCACTATTCAGCAATCATTAATACCTAGAAAATAAAAAGTCAGAATGAATTTGATTATAAATAAATAAAAAACATAAATATGATGAAACTTTTTAATTAGTGTAATTGGTAGTACATATCGTCTTAAGATGGAATGCGGTATTCAGGTGTTATTCTATACTCGTTAAGTCGTAATGGCGTTTCCAAAACCTATTCGTCTATTTTGAACCTCGGTTATTAATTATAGTACCAGAAATCAGTAAAATTTATAAAAGCAACTTAAAAATCTTGCTGTATTAGTTTTAATATGTACAACTTTTATTATTTTTAGAGTAACAGTTTTGATGACAAAATTAGTAATAATTATAAGATAGCACGGGTTAACAGTAAGCCTTAAAGGAAATTTAATTATGAAGTCGATTGAAAGTTTGTGAAAAGCTGTTTCGGAATTGAATGAGTTTCAAAACTTCATTTCGGAGATATTATTAATGAATTAGCCGCTTATGAAAATTATAATTTCTTTAAAATCTTCGAACTGAACCATGAAACTCAGGTACAAAGAAAGATTTAAATAATCTAAACAAGAAGATATTATAACTCTTGTACTCAGTAAAAAATCAATCGTCTATAAATCAACTAACAAGATCGTCATCTATTAGTAAAGAAGAACTAAAATACAGTCGCTCAATTGTAAAATATTATTATCGTTTATCAAATATTTGGTTTCCGTTAACTTCAATATTACTAGTAAATCGGCCGTCGTTCATACGTATCGAGCTAATTAGGCAAAGTTAAATAACATTCCGGGTAAAAGCTACATTCCAATTGCCCCAAAGATCGGTATTAATAAAATGGTTATAACCTTTCGTAATAGATTTGTTAATTGTTATGAACTGAGAAATGCGCGCGTTTGGAAAAGACTTCAAAGCGTCCTACTCGGGGCGAAAAAGCTGTAATTTTCAGCCTAAAAATTAGAAGTTTAAAAGATCTTCGAGAATATCATAATTTTATTGTAATAATATGTTGGGTTTTTTGTGGTTCATAACTTTATAATGAATAAATTGAAAACAGAGTTGCTAAAAGCGTTCTAATAAGTGAATTTCTAGTTTTTAAAGTTGTTCAGTCGTTATAAAGTATTGAAGGTTTTACAATTGTCTCGTTTAAGGTTACACCAGCCGAAGACGGGTTTTAGGAGGAATGAAATCTTAAACCGTTAAAAAGAAGTTTTTTCCTCATGTTCTTAATAGAAAGCGATGTTTTTATTTGTCAGCCGAATTGAAAGGCCGGTTTTTCCGAAAGAATCTCGAATAAAGGAGCTACCAAAATTAATAAAATTTGTAAAGCTTCGTATTTTTAGCCCGGATATAGGAGCCGTTTATTCCCGAACAACATGTAGCTTCTCCGTGTCTATACGTATTCCAACTCCCATTTAAATGATAAACTTTATATATTCAGTTGATTAAACGTTACATTCATAATTTAAAAAATTCATGATAAGTTTAAGGGTATTCATGACGTTGAATACCGATTTAACCTTGGAAAAGGTATCGTGACGTATAGTATTCGAATATATCAACATATGTTTCAGGCTAACGAAATGAAAAATATCGAAAAAATAAGCGTAACAAGTTATTAATATAACGTTAAAAGATGGCAGGTACGCCGGAAAATCCTAAAGAGGTAACTAATAATTCGAGAAGAGTAAAACTGGTACGAAACGCGGTTTTTTGCTTACCACGATCTTTAATGTAAAATTTATAAAAGGCGGATTTGATGTCAACGTTGGTAATCCATGAAGTTTGTAACATATTTATTAACTTTTCCTTAAATGAAGATAAGAGGTATCTATTAGATTTCGTAATGACTTTAAACCATCAATAATCAATTAAAATACTGAATCCGCAAATGAGTTTCTTAACGAAAAATATGGGGGAATCCGCTCAGCCATTCTCGCGCGAATATAACTTAAATTAATTGAGTGGATTATTATTTTCCGAAATATCGAAGAACTCTTCGAAATATATTGTATCGCGCACCTTGAAAGACTGCTAAAAGTTTACACAAAATATCGTTTCTAAAAAAGATTTCTTGATCGGTCTCAACAAGATAAAAAGGAAATTTATCTTGTAGAATTTGATCAAATAATAGTATAAACTCTTTAAGAACATCCGGGAGTTTATTATTGACGAAGACGGGTAGCTTCGGAGCGAACGCTTTATTGATATTTTTATAAAGTAAAGAAGTAAGCTATGTAATAGCGACTTAATCTTTATGAGCCCGGCTAAGTATCACATGGAAAACAGCGTCATTAACACCTTGAAGTATCTTTTCTATCATCTTCAATTCCCTTTCTCTTACGCGATGTTTTTCCCTTAATCACAGATGTAATGAATACTGCAGAATAACATAAATCACCTGTTTTGATTAAATATAAAATTGACTAGAAACAATATTACGTTCTAAAAAAGGGATTATATCAGTTTAAATACGTTACTGGTATTCATCTAGGTTAACATTGAACGAATATTAGAATTGAATGAGTTGTAAAGTGGTATAAGTAAAGTAAATAGTAACTTTGTCAAGTTTTGAGCGTAAAAAAGATACGCGGCAGTTTTAATACTCGAATAGACTACGTATTAATAGCGTAAAAATATTTATGATTGATACTTATTAAAGCCTTAGTAAATTAAATATAATCGTAAAGAATATTCATTATTAATAGAAAGCTATTCTTAAGTCATAAGTAAGTTAATGGGTTGAATTAAAGTTCTATTAACCTTTAGACTCTATTATGCATGAAAATTACACTTTTACCTTTAAAAGTAGATAAAGTAGCCGGTAAAGGTAAGATAAATACCTATTGGTTTTAGTGCCAGAGTTGTTTGAGCGTTAAGTAGAATCCAATAAATAGTTTCGAATTCGATACCTATTCGCGCCGTAGTTTAGGTATAAGCTAAGGTTTTTATAAAATTAAAATTTGGTTTAGTTAACTTGGGTGATACTTTGTTCAATATTGATTCAAAAGGTATTTATATAGATCATAATAACATTTCCCTAGCTATCGTGAGTTGGCGTATTATTATTACCAATCTTATCGCAAATAATACTGCCGTTACTCATTATATTAATATGAATAAAGTTATAATACCTAATTCGAATGTTATACAGTTTTTTAATAATGAATAAGGTGTGACCAACCTATTACTTATTTTTTACGGGTTTTGAAAGTGGAAATAATACGTTACTTAACATATTGGTAATTATTCTTTCGAAAATAATAAGTTTGTTTACATATTTCTAAGCTATACCTCTAATTTCGGTAAATAAAGCTTTCTAGGCGTTTAAAAAACGAAAAATTGTTGACGAGCTCTTTATTTTGATCTTATAAATGGAACAATAATGCGTTTTTTCACGTTTTGGTTTTAATTATACGCGCGAAGTATCGTTATAATAGTGTAGAGGTTGTTATTATTATCGTCTCCGCTGCTAGCATAATAACTTTCTATAACGGTTTTTGCAAGACTTTGCAATCATTGAAAAATGACCTAAAGGTGTTTTTTATATTGATAAACCTCTGAAATATAGGCAATTTACGTAATATTGTGGCTTATTATATCGGAAAACGCAATTTAATACAATAAAACTTAACCGGTTAAATAAAGGGTTTATATGTTGTTCGTTGACTATAAGAGATATCATGTTAACCATTAATATCGTAATCGAAGTTAAAAGAATTTAGGGTTTGCCGTCGTCGTTAGGTAATTGGGCATAGCTCTTTGTGGAGAGCGGTGTGTAATTACATTAACATTATTCTTAGGTAATGTAAAAAAGAAACCCTTTTAGGTAAAAGATTACTTTGAAAAAGTAAACATATCGCTGATGATTTAAATTATTGTATTATGTTTGTAATTATGGTGAGTGAATGAATGGCAGGTAGTTTTAAGGGTAAAGTATACTAGTAAACGGTTTGATTCCGATTCTTGAGTTTTATACATAAGGTTTCGATATATCATTCGTATTAAGTTATTAGGATACGTTGAAATGGGTCTTGTATACGCGTAAAGACAAACTGGTTCAAAAATTCCAGGTTTGAGTTAAAAATATAGAAATATATAAACTTAAATTATAGCCGTTTGGAAGTAATTAGAATACTATCGACAAAAAAATTGAAAATTATATATAAAGTGACTCAGCTAAAGCTATCGCTTAAGGCGATCGGATACTAATTATAATCTTCGATGAGGAATAGAGTGGGAAAAAACTTTGTTAAAGAGCTTTTATGGAGCTAGTAAAAAGGAGTGGCTCGGTTATGTGTGTTATGACCAAACAGTTGCAGGTCACACCAGCAGCGGCCCACAGCACTAATGAAGGAAATCAATGGGACACAGCCTAACGGCAGGCATCTGGTCCCACAGACCACCCAAGGATAGGGTCGTTAGAGACCCACTCGGCACACCGAAAACCGGAGACTGGATATGTTAGATATGCTACATATCCAAATGATCCAGTGTGGATATGTTGGATCGCGCACATATACAACATATCCCACGCCACCACGTCAACTGAAGGAACTAGATATAAGGACATGGTCATCACCACGTTAGGTAGCTTCATTATATAGTTCTTCAGTTGTCAATCTAAGTATTCACCTCTGAATAGCTTCAACGCTTTTGATCATTACTCGCACGTCTTCGTTATTGTTCACTCAACACCTCTGCTACCAACTTGATAGCATAAACCCTCTGACACCTTCTATTTACTCACGGGTATTTAGTGTGATCATTACAATGTGATTGAGGAGAAAGCACGCTTAAAAGAAGCTTTGGAGCATTGTAGGAGGATAGCAACCATCAAGGCTCAATCACTGGTAGACACTAATATAAGCACTAGTCTATAACATAAATCTATAACTAAATTACGTATAATAACACCTTAAAAAGATTTATAGATAATAATAAGCTAACCGTAAAAATAAAGGACCACATGAACCATGTGGTGTGTAATGTAAAGATATAAGGATGCCTTAACAAACAGAAAGACTGTTAGGGTAGCGGTTGTAGTAATAACATATAAAAAAAGTATATTCGGAATTATTAGAAAAAGGTACGTAATTAGTGGCGTATAAGTTTGTAATATGTGTAAGTCTGTAAAGAAAGACTTGTGTATGGGAATTAAGGAAGTCGGAACTCAGGATTGTAGGGTAAAAGGCCAAAATTAAAGCTATTTTGTGGTGGTAGGGCTTTAGACGTTGCAAATTTATCGATTCAATTCATCGAAGTAACAGTTGTATTTCGTGGTCAAGTGATGGATGTATTGTTTTACGTTTCGCCGACTGCTAGCTAGTCTATACAGTAATTTATATAGCAAATTTCGTGGCCTATACCATAGTGTGAAGTGGAGCATACTATACTCAATTTATACCCAATACAATAAGCCCATACAAAACAATATACTTAACTTGGAGTTAGTATAGTAAACTTTACTGTGAGTAAAGTTGACCTACGACATTGCAGATAGTAATATTTTAATATTGGCGGTTTTTTAGTTTTTATGCGTACGATGGTGTGGTTGACTTATTTTTTCCGGTAAATGCTAAACTATGACCTCGTTAACTAGCCAAACCTCTGTTAATTTCAATTAACATTAATATTGAAATGTACCTATTTGCATACCAAATAACCCTATATGCCTTCAATTGCCTTACGGCTTCAAGGTCTGACTTTATCAACTCCTATAAAAAGTTTTTACGCTACAGATTTTGACAAACCTTTATTTTAGACGTTCCAATCAAACAAGTCGTTATCGTTAGCTCCTCTACTGTCCCAGTAGTCATTTAGTTTACCAACATATCTCTGACCGCTGTCATATAATTTAAGTTTTCCAGGCGACCTATTAACGTAGCACTCAATATATATAGTTAGTCTATTATCGTTTACAAACCTTTTAAAAGCCTTAATAGACGAATTTTTCGTTATAACATTGATGTGATTATTTTGACCTAGAATTTATTGGGACTCTCTAATCTCTCTCCTTTCGCCGACTTCATGAAATGCTATTATATTAATTATACGACTTTTTTCGTTGGTAGTTCCTAATTTCGACTGATATTCAAATTATCTTTTCCAGTAGGTATAAATTACAACCAGGATTTGAGAAATCTTTTTCTTGCTAGTTGTAACATTAAAGGTTTCATATATTATTATACCTACATTAAAGATTGTTCTTATACAATAAATCTCTAAAGCCAACACGCTTCGCGTAATCGTTTTACATTTAATAAAAGTTTAGTAGATTAGGTTACCGATAATACTAAATTATTCTTCCAGCCTATTTTCATGAATGAGGGTTGTTAAAAAGCCCTTTTACAAAGAAAATTCGGTATTATTTGTCAAAGAACTATCTGTAAAGATTATTCACTTAGCCCTTGATAGATCGATTAAGATTATATTCATCTCATGGTCCAAATTCCTTATTTTCCATTTAATCCCCTTAGTAATCCGATTAAAATCATAATCTGCTGGATCTTATACTTGCATTACGATAAACAGGTCGTAAAATGCCTCCAGTTAATATTGAAGAACAATATAGCTGCCATGGGCACGCTATTTCCGGTACCATTAGGCCTTAACTATATTAGTCTTATCAATTGTAGTTCAATTAGTGCTCTGGTTTTTTTAACAAAAGCTAAAGCTAATATCAATACTAAGTATACGGATTAAAGATTGATTAATTTAAGATGACTATCCTTCGCTAACGTTGTTACCGGCTTGTAATTTTGAAAGTTGAAATTCTTGATCGCCAGCTATTTCAGTGCGATGAAACCTGCCGTTCCAATGAAAAATGTATCATTAATTTATATACCTACCAAGTTAAAGTCCTTTCTTAACTTTATTAGCAAAGACAAATTGTACATTAAAGATTTTATACTTAACCATCATTCACAATACGACTAGTAGGTTAAAAATCAATAAATGTTTGCTTTAACTAATTCTTGTAGTGGCTTAACACATCGTATTACCGTTTTTACAAGGTAAAAAGCCGTAGTTCCTATAATAATTCCAGTAGTATAATCTGTTATAAATCGGTCAATAATTACGTGTAGGCTTATATTATGTTACGACTATTAAGTATAAATTTTCCTTTAGTTTAAGCTTATAAACTAGCTACCAAAGTAACCATCAAGCGTTAACTAATCTTTTAGGTCGTTGTCAATTACGTATGTATCCAATTTTTACCTTTATAACCGTATTTTTAAATAATTATACATAACTTTTCGTGCGTCCACCTTGTGATTTTGCCCTTAACTTCGTAAATAATCCTTGACTTAAAGATCGTGACGTTTGTATTTAAAATGTTAAAGTTGGTTTTCGTCATGGATTATATAAGTCCTTGGGTTAATAAGCCATCAATCTTAATCTTATTGTTTTCCTTAAAACTTTTGCCGAAGATTCTCAAAATCTTTTATACCCAGAGTTTTAGTAATGAGTTTTCATTATTCTGTTTTCCTTATTTACCTAAATAGTTTTAAAAATACGGCCCAATATATATTCCTCTACTTTAACGTTTTTCTTTTTCGGTGGTTAACAGCCTTGGCAGCGTTTCATTAGCTTATCGATAACGGGTAAAGTAGGGTTATATTAACTCGGTCGCTTACCTTAAGTATTTTAATAGTCAAAATCCCTATCATAAGGTTTAACCTTGGTAATTCGGGAAAATATAAGGCCTTGAATATTTTCAACAACTATTTTAAAATTTACGATATTTAAATTTTTATACTGGACCTTTTATTTACCCGGCTTCCGCCATACGAGGACTTTACTTTACAACGGCAAAGTAAATACATCGATTTTCATTGAGTCGTTTTCGGTATTAAACGTATTATTAACCTAGCGGCGTATCGATTCCCTTCGTTGTTTTCTTAAATCTTTGTTGTAAGCCGTAACACGATTTTAAGTACTTGTTAATACCGGAGATTTAATTGTTAAACGTGGATATATTCCAAAGACTAATAACATTAACATTGAGCTATTAGGGCCTACAATATCGTTTAGGCCATTTACTATTATCTTAAATCGTTCCTCCGATTCCGTAAATCTTCCAATTTCTAACGTAAGGATATTATACATTCGGCGAATCAAATAGTGTGCCCTTTCAACCTTCTCAGTATCTTAATAATCCTTTACATTCACCTGTTTACACTGAATACCTATTATCTTGGCATCTTTTTGAAACTCAGCCGCTGTAAAGTTGCTACCGATATCGTTAACAACGACGTTATGTTGGTATACGTAAGTATTAATATAAAACAGACTTAACGTTTTTCACGTATTCTTTACCGAAAGGGACCTTAAAAACTTAGCGATGGAAAAAAAGATTACGAAATTGACGACGTAAAGAACAGGTTTATAATCCAAGTAAAATATATCAATAAAGACGTCATGATGAAAGTTCCTATCATTTTTAATATAAATTTCAATATTCGAGGAAATTGGATATTCGTTTGGTAATAGTAGTCAAACTTTTTTTGATAGATTTTAGGGAAATTTGTTCCACATATTTATAGCCTATAGTCTTTTGGACTTTATATAGCTTGTCTACGGTTGGGTAATGAAAACGCTGTGTAATTAATGTAGTTCTACCTCTGATAAGTTTTATACTACTACTTTAAGCTCTTAAGGATAAAATTATAAGTACCGTTACTTAAAGACGAGTGGAAACCTTAAGTTATTTTTAATTAATTTGCTTTCTTTAACATTAACGTTAACGCCGAGGGTCTTTATATTATCTATGTAAAAACAGAGAGGATGAAAAACCTAACGATGTGAAACATAATTACCTTTGCAATGATTTAAATTACCGTTATTTCTAATAATAATAGTTATTAGTTTAGTCTGATGCTAACTTTGGTTTCATTAATATTGTAACGATTCATTTTATTGGTTATAATTCTTTCTCTTCGTAGTATCATATACTATGAATAGCCTACTATGAATTATTTTGCTACCCTTATGTTTAATACAATACTTCAAAACATATAGTCCGCGTAGCGATCGCGAAAATTAAAGGTATATAAGGGGTTAGAGGCTTAATCAGGGTAAAAGTAAGAGTCTTTACTACCTAAACAGTATAGGAAAGCGTAGTTAACTAATTATTAGGTTACGTTAGGAGTAGTATCTTTATACTTTTTCAGTTTTTACGTGGGTATTATTGCCGTTATTAGGCTTGCCTCCTTCAAAGTTTTCCATTTGGTTCGAATAGTCCTATTTGAAAGTAATATAGTAAAAATTCAATATATTACATCTTTATTATTTAGCTCAGCAGAA
Source organism: Anisogramma anomala (assembly GCA_038502455.1). Lineage (NCBI taxonomy): Eukaryota > Fungi > Ascomycota > Sordariomycetes > Diaporthales > Gnomoniaceae > Anisogramma > Anisogramma anomala. Next base: position 40,039,583 of record JASMMZ010000001.1, on the reverse strand, counting down.
ACGTATCAAGTTAATCATTAGTTAAATTTATTATAAATCTAATATTTCTTATTACTATTACGATAATAATACTTACTGTTAATAAGTCTATTTTAATATTAGTCTTATTAACGTTAACATATGTATTACCTTTAGTCTATAGTCGATAAGCTAAACCTTAGGTGTTAACAGAGCTCGTAACCGTATTTACGGTCAACGTAATTCATTACTGAAAGGATTTCTTTATTTACGTTAAGGCAGTTACCGGCTTAAATATATATTCTCAATTAGTTTATTATACGAATTATTAAAATGGTAAATTAGAAATGTAAATGGTTAAAAAAAGCTGTTACAGGTGGTATTCAGACGTTATAAGGCATATTTAAACTTGTTAACGCCTGTAACTGTTCATTATACCTATTTTAAAAATGTAGCTTCGCTAATGTGGGCCTTTCCTAATGCTTTTGAATATAGTATTAACTTGTTAATTATTTGGTTAAGTATATCTATTGGTATTTCTTCCCCATTTCTCTTAACTATTATCTTCGCCTACTTAGTAATAGCCTAATTTGTGTAATATTATGTAAGGTGGACGTCATATTCGATAAAGCTCTTTATGCCATTATAAATCTTTCGAAACGTAATTTCTTGGGTAAAAAAGATTAGGTAGTAGTCCTTAGCGTGCACTATAAGGATTTCGGAAAATAGTAAGTAAAAACTAGAAAAGAAAACCTCTATCAATTTGCGAATATTTAAAAAGGGCATTATCTTCGTATAGAGGAGGATGTAAGACTTTCCGTTATACTTTTTTATATAGTTTGAAGTCTTGGAGAAATCCGTAAAAAAAACTTATATTTTATACCAATTATTTTCATAGGCTTCAGAGGCATGTCACGATAATTATCCTAGACTTTATTGGTATTTGCTGGTAATTTATGCTTTGGAGATTTCGAAGAACAGTGTTAAGGGTAATTGCCAGTTGCTTGACTCGATGGGTAAATTTTTGTGCTAAAACTTGTAGTGGGTTTTTACGCATAAGCAAACCTATCGTGGGGAGGTTTTTAAAGAATTTGGCGATTAAAGGGCTAAGGGGAAATAAAGACTTAAAGGTTTTGAAGGACTTAACGATTTTATTTAATTGACTAATGTAAATTACTAACGTCAATTCTTCTATCTATGTAGGCGATTGTTGCTTTACATGCTCTACCATTATTAATGGGATATTGCGCGTTATATATAAAAGTGTCAGGCTGCCGAATAGTTTACCAAGTTCCTTATCACCCGCGCATAAAAAGGCTTAACTTAGCTAAAGGTAAAGGGGGGGTCCTCTAAATCGCGTATAGGGGCAGCGAAATTCCTTAATACTTTTTACTTTACGGCGTGGTTCTTAAGGGCATTCCGTAAATTTGATTAGATCGAAAAGTTTTTGTGCTTTCTTTGTATTTACTTGTACTAGTATATAAATTCGTTATTGTTTAAGTTTAGTTTTAATCACTAACTTTACTACTTTTTGGATTAAAGTCCATATGTTAATAATCTAGTTGTTGAAAGGTTACGAAAATTGTAAAAAAACGTAATTAAAGTTGTTAGCATCATTGTATTTAACGATGTAATAGCTGACGAAGTTGGTAAGGTGCTTTTTGGTCGAGTTTTCGTTAATATTTTAACTATATAGGTTTTTATCGTAAAGCTTTGTATATCTTAAGGCGTTAATTCCTTTTTAAATATTTTAAGTAGGTATTGTTTTAAGGTTTAAGGCGATGTAAGACTTACTGGGCGAGTGACTTGGTAATCTGGAGCGTGAATACTTGGTGTTTTAACGTGAAGTCGCGTATGAATATGGCGATTTAACGTAAATTCGTGTAATGTAGCTTTTTTTGACGCGACTTGGCGATTTTTAGTGTTTTCGTTCAAAACAACAATCTTAATAATTAAATTTACATCAGGTAAAGTTAAAAAAAAAAGTGAAATATGTGTAAAGGTTTAGTTTAAAAGGTAAGGTTAAAAGTTATTTATTATTATAAGTTATTGAGCGTAGGAACTTCGTTTTTTTTTTTTTTTAGTAGTAATACATATAGTAGTACTAATTTAGCCTTTTACCAACTTATCGTTTAGGAATTTTGATGGTTAATCCTAACGCTTTTTAAAAAGGATCTTTAGTTAAGATTTATTAGTGTTTTCGAATAGCGATACCGTCGCTTCCTTTAGTCTGCTATAAAGATTAGCGCAGCCCAAAGGTTTTCTTTACGTGTTGCCGTAAAAACTAACATAATAGTAAAAGCCCTTCGCAAAAATCTTTCCTCTACCTTAACGATAACGTAAAGCGTAATAACCGGAAAGTAACTTCTTCTTTTACTTAGCCAATCTGTATTTAACCCAATAAGCACTAATTAGTATTGGTAAGGCTTTAGATGTTACAATGTTGTCGATTCGATTGGTTGAAGTAACAGTAGTATCGCGTGGTCAAGTGGTGGATATATTGTTTTAGGTTTGGCAAACTGCTAGCCGGTCTGTATAGTAATTTGTATGGCCAATTTTTTGGCTTGTGCTTTAGTGTGAAGTGTGGCATACTGTACTCGACTTACACCCAATACAGTAAGCCCACACAAAACAATACACTCAACTTGCAGTCAGTATATTCAACTTTACTGTAAGTAAAGTTAGCCTACTGCATTGCAGGTAGTACTATTCCAACAGTTTAGGTATAAATTAACTGGAATTAACAGGGGTTTGACATGCGGATTAAGGAGAGAACTTAGGGCTTACCGCAAATAAATGATTAGCCACACTGGCGTACGCACACAAAAACAAAAAAAGCCGCCAGTGTTACAACAGCAGTTAATTAAAGTACAGTCAAGTCAATTATACCAACAGTTAGTTAATTGTACCAACTGCAAATGGACTGTAGTTTAACTGTATTGACTGCAAGTCAAGTGCAGTGGAGTGCACACTTCAGGCTAGGGCACGGGCCAAGCAATTGGCCGTACAAATTAGTGTGTAGACCGGCTAGCGGTCTGCCAAACTTCGAAGTAATGCATCACCACTTTCAATGCAATACCAGTTACTTCGACCCGAGATTCGAATCGACTACGTTGCAACGATAAAGGCCTCCCAACAAAGTTGTTGTTACAAAGTTGAAAATTACGTTCGAACCTTTTAAAAAACTTGTAATTGTTACACCTTGCTTCAAAAATCTTCATATCACAAAACAACAATAAGGTATCCAGTTTGAAAAACGTCATAGTATGAAACAACGGTATTCACTTCTAAGATCCTTATAACATGTGATAATATAACGATATTTACTTCAAACCCTTGGGGCATTGCCAATGGCCTTCGTAGCGTGGCATGGCTTAGCCATGATAGCCACGGCCATGGCTTCCGTCGCATAGCTTTGCTCCCTCCTTGACTTGTTGTTTCTCCACCAAGCGGCGAACAAGTCCGAGCCTCCCGAGGATGCACCGGGAATCGTGATTTGCGTGATACTCAACCTTTATCGCACATGTAGTCCAGGCGGCGAACAAGTCCGAGCCTCCCGAGGATGCACCGGGAATCGTCGTTTTCGTGATGCTCAGCCTTCACCGCACACGTAGTCCACCTGCCCCACGTGGAGGATACGTTTCCGTATACGGCAGGGTGAGAGGGCAAACAAAGCCCAGACCAAGACTTGAGTCTCTTAGGGCAGGAAGAGGAAGCATGGACAGTGTCGCTGGGCTGGTGGCTGCACCAGCTTGACGCTTGCTGGAGTTGAAGATATGTTGATGTTGGGTGGCGCCGCGCTGTGGTGTTGAAGTGCTGCTTGCTGTATTGACGCCAGAGGTGTGGTGATCTAGTCGAAAAACCTATTAGGTTGGAAGGCGTGTCGGGTTCGCGGTGGTGCTGAGGTGAAAGAGACGCTCGCCTTGAATAGATGTTGACTTGCGAATGTCGGCGGCCATTGGAGAAGAGGTGATAGCCAGAATCGGGGAGGAGAGAAGGAGGACTGGAAAAAGATGGCTTCTGTGCGCACTTTGTATTGACCGATTGTTCTGACCAATGTGTTAGTCGCCACGGGACTAAGTAAGCTGCCAGGTACCTAGTAGATACTACAGGCGCATTAAGCCATATTGCCATAGCGGCACGCTGTCACCGGTTGGCTCGATACTCGAGCCGGACAGGTCGAAGAAAGTTCGAAGAAAGGTCCATGAAAGGTCGATGGTGCCAAAGCCGCGCGTGGTGATGACGGGTGCATCAGACCCAAGAGTCCTACTTCGACGCGACCCCGGCCTTCACCTCCTTGGCCTTCTGCACCTCCTCCAGCGTCTCCCGCAACTTCGCGGTCGCCTCCACATCCGCCTTCTGGCCTTTCTTGCGCTGGCGCTCCTCGTACCGCTCGCGGCCCTGCAGGATGCGCTGCACGATGTTGCCGGCATTGACGTCCTGGAAGGCGTGCTGGCCGATCTCGCGGTAGATGCCGAGCTCCTTGGGCGCTATGTAGGGGTCGTAGGTCAGCGGCATGAAGGAGGTCGGGCCGTGGTAGACGGCGTCGGGCGTGCCCCAAGACCAGGAAGCCAGGTAGGTTTTTGTCGGGGTAAAAGGGGCGCCGAATATGACGGCGTTGACGTACTTGTTCGGTTAGCTCATCCATCGCAGTAGACGGGTGAAGATAACTAGCTCACCTTGCACTGAAGCACACACAGACCGCGCTCGTAAATGTTCATTATAGGGTAGTTAACGCCCTTCCAGTGGTTGATGACCCCATCATCGTGTACACCCGCGACCACGTACACGGGCGGGTATGGCTTGTCCCAACCCTTCTCTTCGGCCAGCTTCTTCTCTTCCTCGACCACCAGCCGAAGGAATTCTATGTGTCCGCTGGAGAAGAGATCGAACCCACCATCCACATACACGACCCTCACCCCGGGCTTCGGCGCAGGACCGTCAAACAACGGTACAAGGCTGCCTTTGTCGTCAATCCCATCATGCTCTTGCTTCGCCTCTGCCCCAACGCGCTCCCAGAACCAGGCGCTAGCCCCGGGCACCTTGGCAGTCTCGTCCGTGGCGTACAAGCGCATACGCGCCGCCATGGCGGCGCCCTCGGCACGGCGCTCGCTCCCGCTGCCGTGAACGTCGTCTCCCGCGAGGGTGCGGCGCAGCGACTTGATGAAGTGGGTGCGCGTGCACAGCAGCATGCGGCCGACCAGGTCGGTGGTGGAGATGGAGGGCGTGCGCTTGACAACCTTGAAGCGGCCGGCCTCCTTCACGTAGCGGTAGCAGTCCTCGCCGCTGCTGTCGGAGGTGATGTCATCGCCGTGCACGACGTAGCGGCAGCCGTAGTGGGTGATCCACGCGAGCTGTGTCACGTAGGGCGCGTGCGACACGGAGGCGGTGACCCAGCGGCAGGCGTCGACGGCGGCAAGGCTGAGGGAGGGTGATGTGGGTTAGAACCGACTGGCGAGCTTGGGTGTCGGGGCGTCCGGGCGACTGTGGGAAATGAGGGTCTCACCGTTCCTGTAGGTTCATGACGGTGGGGCCCTTGTTCTCCAGGATGGACTCGTCCGAGTGCACGCCCACAATCAACTCATCGCCCAGCTGGCGGGCTTGCAGCATGGCACCAGCATGGCCTGTGTCGGTGCAAGTCAGCCATCTGCCATGTGCCATCTACCTTGGTCACAACCACATACAATGAAGAAGGAAGACACACCGTGATGGAAGAAATCCCAGCAGCCGTCAATCCAGATGCGGCCGTCGTGCAGCTCGGGGACAGGCTCTCCGGGCGGGGAGACTGGATCTGTTGCTGGCATCTTGGGTGCTCTTGTCGGGCTCCGTCTTCGTCTCCGTCTCTGTATTTGCAAGCTGTGTCTGTACAAGGTGAAAGGGTGGCTGTCTTCTTGTGTTCGTTGAAAGAGCGGGTCTGCAGTGGGATGCACCTCTTGTGCGGTGTTCGAGGCGGATTCGGATGCCGGAAGGCGACCCCGTGGACTTTGATGTTTGTGCCTGGTGAGACTTTTTTGTGAAGATAGAAGATATGGTGGTTTCCCTCGAGGCACTGCTGGGGTGCTGTAAATACAGTGTGTTGACGCCTGTGTTGGCGTCTCTATTAGAGCGGCCAGCGGCAAGCACCTGCAACCGGCGCCGGCAGCACAGCGTGACGACCACGTTCAGGCAGTTCAGGGTTGTACTGTAACAAATTGGCTGCCCAGGCGTCTGCCCTTCCCTCCCTACGTCGAAGCGTCACCGTGTTGTGTCGCCCATAATAGGGCTGATCCTTCCACTGCAGTGAGTGAGTGCATCATCACACGCAAGACATTCATTCGAATCGGGCACTTTGCCCCTGAGAAACCATCACAGCCGTTTGGGGGCACCGAGAAAAGAGCATCAAACCCCGACAGCACCGGCACCGGCGACTCCCCCGGCCAAGCGGCCCACACACACTACACTACATGCTTTAGTTGCGGAATACAGTGGGGGCCCACTGCAGCCTCCGCTACGCCAACACCGCCGCGGCTCCTTTGGCTCCAATCCACCAGCACCAGCACCAGCACCAGCGCCAGCACCGCCCACGCCCACGCCCACGCCCACTTCCACAACCAGTGCCTTCTCCCCACTCTCCGCCCTCTTCGTCTCTGCAATCCCACGCACCACCCGACGCCCAGGCACCAGCTCCGGATCCGCCGCCGCTTCCGGACTCCTCAGCCTCGGGTTCTTAGGCAACGCCGCCGCCGCCGCCGGCCCCGCCGCCTCCCCTTCCTCCGCGCACCGCGCCTTCACCTCCGGCGTGCCCGGCGGCACCGACCCCAGCACCAGCCTGCCGCATACCACGGCGCTCGCGCGCAAGCCCTCGCTCGGCGACCTGCCCTCCTCCTACACCTGGCAGCAGCCGCCGCAGCACCAGCCGCCGCAACAGCCGCAGCAGCAGCAGCAGCAGCAGCAGCGCAAGCCGGCGCACTCGCCGCCGCCCGTCTCGCGCTTCCACAGCCTCCGCCGCCGCGCAAGCGCCGGCACCAACCTGCGAGGCGACGCCGGTGCTGCGCCGAGCACGCGCCGCCCACCACACCAAGCCAGCAGCAACACAGACACACCAGTCACCGACGGGGGCAACCCGCTGGCGCTTCCGTCGGAGTACGTGCTGTCGTCGTCGTCGTCGTCGTCGTCGTCGTCGTCGTCGTCGTCGTCGTCGTCGTCGTCGTTGTCGGTCGCGAAGCCGACCAGCAGCCGGAGCAGCAGCAGGGATCACGGCACCGCGTCGCCGACGAGCCGGTGTTCGCGAACCAACTCGGCCTCGATGGATTCCGGCAGGATCAACAGGCAGGCGTCGCAGCCGAGCAGTACTACCAATGGGGCGATGTCGATGGGCGTGGGGATGATGCAGCTGCCATTAGCAGCGGGGATGCCAACGGAGGCCGTGATGGTGCACCAGCATATACAAGAGATTGCTAACAAGAGGATATCGACGTTGGAGTATCTCCGGAAGGCGTATGTCCATCCACTATACGGACTCTACTCACGCGCACATTACCTTTCTCAACGGTGAAAACGATACTAACAAACAGCCCGTGGCCCCAAACAGCCACGAAGGGCGCGTCTACTGGTTCAACACCCTCCTCTTCGACAAGCCCGACCTCGCGCGCATGACCTACTTTGACTCGCGCCGCCTCGCCCGCCGCGCCACCAACTACCTCCTCCTCGGCCTCTCGCTCCCGACCGTTGTCGACCTCAACGCCGCCTCGCCGCTCGAGTTCCTGCGGTCCTTCAACCTCCTCCTCACTGAGTTCGACGCCTTCCAGTCCCTGCACCCGGAAATCGGCAGCGGCGCCTCGGGGCTCGGGCGCGCCCGCATCCCCAACCTCAACGTATTCCGGCGCGCCACGCCCTCCTCCAAAGGCCGCCGCGGCTCCAGCGCCGCCAACAACGACGTGCTCTACGAGGACGGCGCCACCCTGCAACAGCAGCAGCAGCCGCAGCCGCAGCAGCAGCAGCAGCAGCAGCAGCAGCAGCAGCAGCAGCAGCAGCAACAACAGCAGCAGCAGCAGCAGAATGGCAGCAGCAACGGCAGCAGCAACGGCGGCACCGCCAGCACGATCGCGCGAGGCGCGAGCGGCAGCACGAGCGTGCGCAACGGCCTGGGCGGCAGCGCGAGCGTCGTGAGCTTCGGGCAGAGCGAGGCGGACCTGCTGCCGGGCGAGGAGTACGTGCACCTGCTGACGCCGAGCCTGCCGTTCGAGCCGGACTTCTTCGAGACGTTCGCGACGCTGTGCGACGTGCTCATCGACGCGTACACGCGCCTGCTTCGCATGCTGCCGACGCCGCGCGAGTGCAGCACGACGGTCGCCGAGCTGTTCACCAAGGCGGACGCGCGCGTGCGCAAGATCATCGTGCAGGGCATCGTCAAGGAGTTTGAGGACTCGAGTCGCAATGGGGTGCGGACTGAGGTGGCGAATGTCGGCAAGATTGTATTGGGTGGGTTGATGTAATGGGCCGGCTGGCCGGCTCTTGGGCGGGCGATACTGGAGAGGTATAATTGCCATGGGATGATGGCACATGATGCCATTTGCTGTCTTGCGGGTTGGAGTTTGGCACCAAGATATCCAACGACTGAAAGGTCATGGTTCAAAAGGAATATTGCATTGTTCTGAGACTATCACGAACATGACGCGGCCATAGGCATCGGCTCGACTCATCGTGAGCAAGCGTGAAATATGCGATAGAGCGTGGTCACCTGTGGACTGTCGTCGAGATAGTATTGCAGCCAATGCTATGTCTATCTCTGAGCAGGGGGAAAGAATGAAAAGCTCAGGGGACGATGGAAGGGGAGGGATGAAAGACAAGATGGGGATAAGTTCATCAGAAACCATAACGCATTGTTGAATCGTCAACGGCTGCACCCCCCATTTTAGGTAGGCTCGGCCTCAGTGCTTGACTCTATAAGGTGTGATCATCATTTGAACTTTTGAAGCCCCCAGTGCGCAAAACCCTCAGTGAAAACCCCCCGTGTGCAAACGATAGGCCAATCTCGCGTCTCCTGCCCAGCCCGGGGAAAGATCGTCGACGGGAAAGAAGTCTCCCAGGAGACCACAGAGGTACGGGTTGTCGACGTCCCATCCCAGCATGGGCAAGAGAACGAAGGGAAACGTGTGTGGTGAAGGACCCCCCTCGCACCAAGAATGAGCCCCGTCGAGTAACCAGGTCCGCAAGCCGAAGCGCCGACCATGGCAATCGCATAACTATCATGTCTCGACGAAACCACTCTCCAGCATGTCACCTTCCCACAGAAAGGCCACCAAACGGCACCAGACCGCCGTCACGTCCGAAACCCCACCATCGAGACAGCACGCCCCCCCAACAACGCAAGGGAAACATAGCCCGCCCAGAGAGAAAGCGCGGACTCGTATCATCGTCCATGGGTGGGCTTCCTCTCCGGGCGAGATGAGCGCCCCGAGCAAAGGAGATTGCGACCGAGAAGATGTAGCGGTGGGGCGGGGCAGGCAGGGCGTCAGACCGGGCGGCGGGGGAGGTGGGTGCAGAGATCAGCCGCAATGGTACTTTTATGGCGGCGCCTTTCGGCGTTCTTTCCATGGAAAGAAAGATTGTCCGGGGACTTTCTCCCGAAGCATGGGTTCATGAGACGTACCGAGAGGAACGGATGGTCTCCGTGGGAAGCTTCGATGGCGATTTGTTGGACGAGGGGGGACTTGGAAGAGAGAGAAAGAGAAAGCAGCGCAAATGCTGTTTTCCGTCTTTTTTTTATAGCGTTCCCGAGTGGGGCCGTGCAGCCGCTTACCCAATCAGCATGTGCGGGATCTTACGTAGCACGGCAGGGATGGGACGCTCGAGTCGCGTCCAAGAGACTTTGGCAGGAGCTGCCGCAACCATTGATTTTGTGAAAGTGCAGCCCATCACCTGCAGCGCGTAGAGCAATGCCGTCTCACATGTAAGCAGTCCTGGGCTTTTGATTCTCTCTGCCTTCTTCTGGCCTGTGGTCATCGTTTGGTTTAGACATCATCGCCCAGCAACCTCTCACCTGCCCTCCGAACCACCTCGACAGCCACGATGTCTGGACTCTTCGGCCAAGCAACGTCCACTGGCACGAGCGCCAATACTGTTGGTGATCTGGGGAAGGATGTCGCTGTTGCCAACCTCCCTGAGGACGGAATCACCAGCCTCGCCTTCAACCCAAACCCCGCCGACCAGAAGGACTACATGGCCGTTGCGAGTTGGGACAAGAAGGTCCGCATCTACGACATTGATGCTGGCTCAGGCCAGGCCACTCCACGTGCCATGTACGAGCACAGCGGCCCAGTCTTCAGTGTCCAGATTATGAAGGTGAGTACACTCCTTTGGCTTCTTCCTTGCCTTCATGTCTTGTTGGCGGGATTGGACTGACACTCTCTACTCAGGACGGCATCAATGTAGTGTCTGGCGGCGCAGACAACCAAGCTAAGATTATGGATATCAACACACAGCAGTCGCGCCAGGTTGCGCAACACGAAAAGCCCATACGAACCGTCCGATGCGTCGAGATCAACAGCCAGCCCATGCTGATCACAGGCTCCTGGGACAAGACCATCAAGTACTGGGACCTCCGCACCCCCAACGCCGTCGCTGAGAAGGTATGCCCTGAGCGCATCTACAGTATGGATGCGCGCGACAACATGCTCGTTACTGCCACCGCTGAGCGCATCATCACCGTGATGGACATTCGAAACCCCCAGGCGGACTTCTACAAGAAGCACCAGAGCCCGCTTAAGTGGCAGACACGGGTGGTCAGCTGCTTTACAGATGCCTCAGGCTATGCTATTGGCAGCATCGAGGGCCGTTGTGCTATCCAATATGTCGAGGACAAGGACTCCAAGTATGGCCCCCAAGAAACGACTCTCCCCAAAGATCCCAGCTCTACTCTAGTTTATGGCACTGACAGTCTGGCGAATCGTGATAGCTCCAATTTCTCCTTCAAATGCCACCGTGACCCTCCCTCCAATAACACTACCAATGTCTACTCAGTCAACGACATCTCCTTCCACCCCGAGCATGGCACCTTCTCGACTGCCGGCTCCGACGGCACCTTCCACTTCTGGGACAAGGACGCCAAGCACCGCCTCAAGGGCTACCCCAATGTCGGTGGACCCATCACGGCGACCAGCTTTAATCGCAACGGCCGCATCTTTGCTTACGCCATCAGCTACGACTGGTCCAAGGGCTACCAAGCCAACAACCAGCAGCAGCCCATCAAGCTCCTGCTGCACCCCGTTCAGGCGGATGAGTGCAAGCCCCGACCCAGTGTGAAGAAGCGTTAGGAAAGTACTGTTCTTCAATGTGGTACGGGTCGCCCAGGTACTCCCATGCCATAAACAAAGCAGAAGATGCTTTGGATTCTAGGCTGCTGAAAGTTGGGGGCGGGGAAAGTAGCTCGTTCACCGCCAAGCATGGACGATGCAAATGTGGTCCCACACAGACAACTCGACCCCGATGCAGGAGAGCGCTGAGATCGGGTTCAGTGGCATGCTGACTTGAGTAGTGCGATGTCATCTCAGGTCAAAGCCATTTTGATCAGGCCCATCTGACAACGTGGCAGGGAGGACTAGGGATACGGAGTCAGGGCGTTCTGCAAAATGCATGAGGACGCGGTCATGGTTCATCAGAATTGGAGCACATGTCATTTATCAGTCCTGGCATGTCAGAGTTAGGACTGTAGACAAGTGCTGGATAGTCCCCACAGCATTTAATTCTAGCCAAGGAATGTTTGTTGTGGATCATCAATCTTGTTCTATGAGAAATGAGTGACCAGCTCATGGTCACCAACGGTCCTACCAGGAACGATTCAAAAGGGACAAGAAAAGAGAAACACCATTGCAAGGCCTAGCTCCGCCAGGCCCTACCGACCCGCAAGACCCCCCCCCCTCCTCGTCTCAACTCAATCTGTCACTCATACCACTGATCCTCCCCCACCACAGGATCCCTCACAGCGCAGGCCTGGCACGGCCAGCGCCGCCCAAGTCCTCCACTAAGCCCTTCCACACGCCCATCAACATGCCCCCGGCATACTGCTCGCCCTCGGGCTCGCCGGCACCGCGCGGCGCAATAAAGCGCAGCTCAACGCCGTCGGGGCCCATGCCCTCGACCTCGCTGAGCGCGCTGACGACGGCCTCGCCCGCGGGGCCGCCGGCGCCGAGGACGGCGATCTCGGGCGCGCGCAGCGGCGCCGTGCCGCGCTCCTCGGGCGCGAAGAGCGCGGGCGCGAGCGCGGCGCCCGGCGCAAAGTGGTCGGGCAGCAGCGG
>JASMMZ010000001.1:39980668-40026930 GCA_038502455.1 Anisogramma anomala | reverse complement strand
AGGTTGGTAGGGAGGACGTGCATGTTGGGGGGTGGGGGGCCTTTTATGTTGGGGACCGAACGAGCCGGGCTGGTGAGTGCTGATGTTTTGGGGGGAAGGATCCGGCTGCTGCTACTCACATCGAGAGAAGCTGTGGGAGGAGCATTCTCAAGCTCCTTCCGCACATTGAGCTTTGCAGCAACCGCTCGACTGCTCTTGATAAGCAGCTGGGTGTTGTGGCTGGGGGCGGCGATGGTGCTACCCAGGCAGCGGGTGAGCTTGGTGAGCTCGCGGGGGAGAGGGGTCACACGGGTCATGGTAGGCGGTTGTTGTTCAAGTGCTAGGGGCTGACCAAGCCGATAATGTGGACTCGTGTCTCTGAGAGGGTGGTTGGGTATTCTGACAATGAATTGGTTGGCACGACGCTGGTGCGGACGCTGTGGTTGATGGAAGAGAAGGCAAGGGTGAGTCTGTCAGCCGGGGGTGGGCGGTTTATATTGGGGATGGGCGAGTGACAGCAAAGAGGAGAGGGCTGTCGGATGTCCGTCAGGGTGCTTAGCATACACGATTACGATTACACGCTCGTCCACTGCGTCGTGCCGTGTCTCTGGTTGGAGCCTGTGTGCCATGTACATCGTACCTGAAAGCGTGGGGGGTGACACAACTACTAATACCATGCTCGTTGAGAAAGCCAAATCCAAACACGCCAAGGCCATGCCCAGATTCAAGTTCTTGGGAGTCTCCTTCCCTGACTCTCGCAACCAATCAGCTGTGCTCAGGGGAAGTGTCATGATAGTAGATGTCTTGGGCGGTGTGGTTGGGTACATGGCGCTGTGCAAGCGTGCCTCGACGTGAACGGTAATCGCATGGAGTCAGAGTCAGTGCCCTTGGTCAGCCAAAATGTATATCTTGAGGCTGTTATCCTGTAGTAGCAAGATCCGTTAGCGGTGTGTTGGAGGCCTGTATTTATCAGTTACTACTGCAGTATCCAAGTACCCAGGTATCGAGATTCTGGGCTTGTGTGGTGTGGCAGGTGCAAGAGGGTCTCTGCGTGTAGTAGGGGCACCGGGGGGCGTATATAACAACATTTTCTGGACCGAGACTATCACTTGTCATCCCAACAAGGTTGCTATCTGCCTTTCTCGGCTAGCGCCTTGCGACGCTCCCGCCCCCTGCTCCCGCCCCCGGTACTTGGCAGCTCCACCCGCATTGCAACTGACTGTTGCCACTGTGCCATTTCGAGTAATATCTCACTCAACCCCTCAACCCTTGGCATTTTCATCCCACCACATTAGCATTTGGAATTTGGAATTCTGATACCTTGGTTTGGACCATAATCATGGACCACACGCTTCTCGATACTGCGTACCAAGCCCGTGCCCGGCGCCCTTGTCTGCACAACCACAAGCCTAAGTCATGACCACGTCCTGACGCGTGGTCCCATGCACCCCTCGTCTTCGTTTCCCTCTGTCGCTCCTCCGGCCTGGCCAGTTTCTCCAGCCTCGAGTGGAAGACCCTCCACCAATACCTGTAGTCTATAGATTCTTTCAGTACTACTAGGCGGGCTCTGGAATCCCCCACCGGCCATGAAGAGTGGTTTGATGGCTGGCCGACAGTCAAACCATCGTGTTCTCCTGATTCGGTCTGGCGCTGACGGCGATGACGGCCACGCCTTCGCTTGCCTTGCAACAGACGTTTGAGTTCAACTGAGGCAAGGCGCCCAGTCTGATGGTGTCGGTTAGGTCTTTACGTCAACGTATGAAGAAGACAGTGTAGTATTCAAAGATGGTGGTAGAAAGATGCAAGCGCCAGAAGAAGCATATGGAGAGTGCACGCCTCAGATGAGAGCTTATAAGCTCTCACCTGGTGATATCTAGTAATATCCACAGATGGCCTCCCTTATCCCGGCTCCCGTCAGTGCCCTTACTGATACCGACTTCCAGAACGACATGGAAAACCCAGGCTCCCGATTTCTGCCAGACGACGCAATGTTCCAATCCGCCTCCCTTCCACACAGGCGTGGCCGGGGCGCCGGGCCCGTCGTCCGGAACGTTGCCACCAGCCGCACACGGACACTGACAGAATGCAGGAGGATCATATGACATGGCGGGACTTTCCGCAAACGCAGATTGTCGGTTGAAATGGACTGGTTTCCGCACCCAATTTGGCACTAGAATATCTGGCCACGGTTTTTTTTTTTTTTTTTTTGTTATCTTGTTTGAACAGAAGTCAATTGTAGTACAGTTAAATCAACTTCACTAACAGTAAGTTGATTGCATGGACTGCAAGTTGACTGTATTGTTTGTGGGTTGACTGTAAGTCAACTGTAGTAGGTGCCCACTTCAGACTGGGGCACGGACAAAGCAATTGGCCATACAAATTAGTGTGCAGACCAGCTAGCGGTCTGCCAACTTAGAAGTAACATATCATCGCTTTCAATGTTTTACACCAGTTACTTCGACCACGATTCGAATCGACTTCGTTGTAACGATAAAGGCCTACTAATACTGATCAGTGCTTATTAAGTTAGGCATAGATAAGCTAGGTAGAAGAAGTTACTTTCCGGTTACTACGCTTTTTCTAGATAAGGTAGAGGGAAAATTCTTACGAAGTGCCCTTATATGCTGTGCAGTTGTTCGCGGTAGCAAGTAGGGAGAGTTTATAGATTGTGTAGCTGTTTGCAGTATTGTGTAGGTGGCGACGGTATCGCTAATTGATTGAAAATACTAAGAATATTGGAACAGTAGTCAATTGCAGTACAGTCAAGTCAACTATACTGTCAGTAAGATGATTGTACTGACTGCAAGTTGACTGTATTGTTTGTGGGTTGACGGTAAGCTAAGTGCAGTATGTGCCCAATTAAGACTAAGGCACGGGCCAAGCAATTGGCCATACAAATTAGTGTGCAGACCGGCTAGCGGTCTACCAAACCTAGAACAATACATCCACCACTTGACTACGCAATACTACTGTTACTTCGACCAATCGAATCGACAACGTTGTAACGTCTAAATCCCTACCAATACTAATCAGTGCTTATTAGATTAAGCATAGATAAGCTAAGTAAAAGAAGAAGCTACTTTCTAGTTACGCTCTACGTTAAACAACAGCTAAATTAGAGGAAATATTTATATGAAGGGCCTTTTTAGTATTGCGTTAGTCCACAACGGCAGGAAAAAAGAAAAGACTTCTGGGTTACCTTAGTTTATAACGGTAATCTGGAAGTAAGCGATAGTATCGTTATAGAAAAAAACACTAAGAAATCTTGACGGGGTTTTTTTTTTAAAAAAAAAAGCGTTAAAATTGACCATTAAAAGTCTTTAATTAACAAGTTAATTAACGGCTAAATTAATACTGCTACAGGTGTTACTGCTGCAAAAACAACTAAGTTTTACAGCCCGTAACTTTCAACTTTCAACCACTGTTAATAAATAATTTCTGACTTTACTCTTTACATTAAACTTTACCTTCAATACCAAGTTTTTACCTCTAAAGCCCTGTTTTCCTTTTTCTATATACAAAAATTGTTGCTATAAGAGAAAATACGAATAATCGCCAAGTCGCGTTAAAAAAGTTATGTCGAATGATTTCATGCTAAATCGTTAAATTTCCACCCAACTTCACTTTAAGTCGCCAAGTTCCTACGCTATCAAGCCAAATTTATTGTATATTAAACCACCGAATTTTACATTAGCCAAAACTTTAAGATAGTACTAATTTGAAAGCGATAGAAGGTAATTGAAACCCTTAGTTTTTTTATATAAATATATTACGATAAAGAGATTTGGTGAGTAAATATCAACGAAGACTTAACGGAAAAATATTTAGTTTACTTTCTTAATAGTTATATTTTCGACTAAAACGGTAGTAAAAACTTTAACTTTAGCGATCGTATTTTTCGTATTCATTGTGACTTGTGTAATCATTAGAATATTGATATATGAAAGGTAATTTAAAAACGGGTAAAGTTTAAGTTAAATTTAAAATTGAGCGATGAGGGATTTATGTATTAAAATTAGCTCTTTTAAGCTGATAAAAACTCTTTTTAACTTAGCCTAATTTAAGGAATTCTTTTGAAATTACGCCTCAAGAGAAAAGGCGTTAATTATTTTCAACGTTTTGATATACGTTTCAGGAGACCTTCTCTTAATCCTTAGTTAAGTTAAGCCTTTTTATACATTAATGATAAGGAATTTGTTAATTTGTTAAGAAGTTTGACATCTTTACGTGATAGTATGGAGTATGCCTTTAATGGCAGCAGAACGTATGAAGCAGTATCTATTAACGCAGTAAGAGGTATTAACGTCGGCATTATACGATTAATCAAGTAAAATCGTTAAGGTTTTATAATGATCACACTAAATACCCGTGAGTATATAGAAGGTATAAGAGGATTTATTTTATCAAGATGGTAGTAAAGGTGCTGAGTGAACAATATCGCAACCGTGCAAGTAATAATCAAAAGCCGTGAGGCTATTCAGAATATACTGAGACTGAATACTTAGATTGACAACTGAAGAGCTATCTACTGAATCTAGGAAATGCCTAGAGAGTGTGTTCTTTATATATCCAGCTCTTCAGTCCGGGATCACTTGCCTATGTTGCTAGGCGACATAAGCGGTCTCCTGTTTATACTGCTTATGTTCTAATTCTTCTTAGACATAACCCTATCCCTAGATTACTGATATAGGAGATGTGTGTTCCCCGCCTGATGTGTTGGACATTAAGCTTCTAATAGCGCAGCTGGCCGCTAGCCTATTCTATGACCTGCAGTTAGTTCATGAGTCATAATAGGTTTTCAGAACCCTTCTTAAGGTTAAGTCCCACTTACCCCTCATTTTTTCCCTCGAAATCAACTAATCCCATAAAATGAAGCTTTTCATAATAGGTATACCTATACACGCAAGTCTATTATAGTTATTACTATAGGATTTTACATCACAGGCCAATGAACTAGCAATTACCTTTAATACCACAACTTGAAGGCTTTACAGCTTGAGCTAATAATAGGAAAAACTAACGATAATTGGGACAACTATCGTAACCTTATCTCAAAACCTGTCGAAATGATTAATATTAATAACAAGTTTTCTACGAACTTCTCCAACATTTCGAACAATATAGAAAAGTATAACAGGAAGCCTTATAATCTCCTTAATACGAAAATATTACCCTTTTTAAATATCTGTAAATGGATGGAGGTTATTCCTTTTGGTTTTTATTTATTATTCTCCAAAATCCTTACAAGGTATGCCAAGGATTATTCACTGGTTTTTCTAACGCGAGTAAGAACTTTTCATAAGATTTATAATGGTATAAAAAGCTATTTCGAATAAAACGTTCCCTTTGCTTAATATTATACGGATTGAGCTACCACAAGGTAGATCACGATAATAATAAAGAAGAAAGAGAAGAAATACTGATAGACGTTTTTAATCAGATGTTTGATAAGTTAATTTTGTGTTTATAAGCGATAATAAAGGTTTGCATTTAGGACGTTACGCTTTACGAGTAGATACGGGTAGTTATTACATGTGTTGGTAAATTTGAATACGCTTTATAACTCTCAAATACTACTTATAAGGGCTTTTTTTTAGCTATTTAAGATCTTCGCTCGTGAGCGTGATGATACGTATTCTAAACTCGCTTGATATATACTTTTAAGTTAATGACTTTCGCGACATGGATAAAGAAGAACGTATATTGATATATTACGTTGATTATTTAAACGAGTAACCCTAACGTAAAAAATCTGTTCCAAGATCATCGAACTGAAACTTACAGCTACACTAATGTTAACGACGGTAAGACTTAAGCGGACATGATAATCGTAAAATTTATCGTCGTAATGGTGGTAAAAAGTATTAAATTTATGGAAAATTCAGTTATTGATTAACTTGTTACCTTACAGTTAATTGTTATAAACAATCAGTATTAAATCACTTTTGATGATTTATAATCACCGAGTAAGATTACTTTAAATGTATTGTAAATTATAAAGGTAAAGAAGATACTAACGGTAACGATGTTTCTAAGCAAGTTATAAAGTATGACAATATGGCTTTTGTTGCGGCCTAATGACTAACCGACTATAATTTTTTGTACCCCTTAGTTAACAAAGATTTTTACCTTTATTTACCTATGGTTTTAACCCTGTAAATATTTTGAACCTTAGTAATAGTTACACAGACTATACTTTTTAAGGTATCATATCAGGACCACATTTTTAAGGTATTATGTCAAATATAGGGACAGTAAGGTACTTAATAGAAGGCAATTCGTAGTACATAGTATTGTGGAGGGAAAACAATACTTGTTGTAGACTCAAGCTACTAGCCATTGAGTTTATAGGTTACGTGGCTGTATACATAACGGGATGCATATATGCAGAATCATACCCAGATATGGTCTGAGCTCGGTCCGTAAACATTACATAAAAGGATACGTAATACATCGTACATATAAGTCCTGCATAAAAGACATTTGCACACTTCTAGTTTTTCTTATTACTTTAATTATGAATACCATTTAACATCTACTTCTTATACTATTTGAGGTTTGAATATGATATATAATTAAGGTTTCTTTCTATTTTTTAAAGGAACATTTCTTATAAAAGATAAATCGATAATAGATATTAAAAATTTCTCGTTACACTTCAACTTTATTGAAAAGTATAAACCGTGGGTGCCTACTCAATTCTTTATCTTTACAAATGTAATTCTTACTCCATTGAAGCCAATTTAAACTGATATATTTTATCGTTTGCATATTATAAATTATATTGCGTTTACGTTAAAGCGAACTGAATAATCTCATTTTCCAAAGTCACAAACAATTTTCGACTTTAATCCGGTTTTTTCGAATCTTTTCATATCAGATTTTACTCCAATCGTTCCTGAAATTTAGTAATTTAAGACTGACTTAACAATTATTTAGGTAAAACTTATAATTTTGGAAGCAGCCGAAAACGATACGATTAATCATAATTTAATAAGTTTGTCTTCACTTAGGTAAAGTATAATGATCACACTAAATACCCGTAAGTAAATAGAAGGAGTCAGGGGGTTTATGTTAGCAGTAAGGTAGCAGAGGTAACAAAGGTGCAATATCAAGAAGATGTTTATTCGTGCTATAGAATGATCACTATCCGTTAGGCTATTCAGGTATGTAGACTGAATACTTAGATTAACAACTGAAGAGCTATGAAGGAAATGCTATCTATGGTGCTGACCGTGTCCTTATATCCCATTGCCTTCATACTATCTTCAGTACTGGATCGTTTGGATCACTGCACTGATCTCACTGATCTAGTGCTGCCTTACCTTGGATCGGTGGCTGATCCTTACTGATCCATCACGTGAATTACTTAGTCACCTTTCTTACATAAGAGATGTTCCCCGCCTGATGTGTTAGACTATAGGCTCTCCGTGGCTCATCTGCATGCTGGCCTGTTTCCTAATCCCACTATTGTCTGGGTTATAACATAGAGATACGTTAAACAATCGATTTAATATTAAAGATACATAAAATTCAATTTGGAAACAGCTGGTATACGTTCCTTTATATATAGGTATATTGTAAGATGGTTGTTAAATAAGTTATAAGGACTTATTATAAGCCCGGAGGATATAAGGGAATATGCGATATATGTAAATTTTTCGATTATATTATATTTATTTTTAAATATTGTTACCGCGTAGATAAGGTTTCGGTCAAATTAAAAAGACTATTTATGAGTAATAAAAACTTGTAGGAATTGTTTGTAATCAAGTTTGAAATCCAATAAGCCTAGGAGGGCAGTTTTAATTTGCTTTTAAACACTTGAATATAATTACCTTTACCTCTGTATTTCCCTACATATTTGAAACAAACCAATTATCATAGGTATTAACGTGTTGAATATATCGTTACTTTGGCAAAATACAGCAAATTCGTGAATAAATTGGATTTTTGGGGTTTAAAACAACGTTTTGGATAATCTTTATCGGTTTTCGTATAAGTACCTCAACTAGATAAAGATACAATTATAATAGTGGTTTACTGTTGGTAGGCCTTCATCGTTGCAACGTAGTTGATTCACATCAATGTGCTCGAAGTAAATAGTACTGCATTGATATTGTTGCTGGATATGTATTAGTTCTAAGTTTGGCAGACCGCTAGCCGGTCTGCACACTAACTTGTATCACCAAACGCTTTGGCCTGTGCCTCACTTTGAAGTGGGCACCTACTACACTACACTTCTAGTGCAGTCCCATAAACTACAGTCAATTTTCAGTACTTATAATTAACTTTACTTACAGTAAAATTCACTTAACTGTACTACATTTGACTATTATTCCAATACTGGCGGCTTTTTGTTTTATTCCTACACGCCAACATGGCTTGTTATGAATTGGTAGTAACCTCTGTAATCGCTCTTTAATTCACAAGCCAAACCCCTGTCAATCCCGATCAATCTATACTGAAATTAACATCAATTACAGCTCCTTCAGCACTTTTTCTCCACTCCTCCAAAAACTTCGTTCCTTAATTCCCACACACAAATATTTCTCTACAAACTTGTACAAATCAAATACGTTAATAATTGTATACCTTTTACCAGTAGTTTAAATTACTGCCATTACTACCTTTTCCATTAATATTTATGCCTTAGTAGTGCTTAAGTTTTTCAGTGTAACCCTATTTCTTCGCGTTACGTATCGAGAGGTCCACGTAATCCTTGATTCGTATAATTAACTTATTGTTATTCACAAACCTTTTTAAGGCACTATTAGGAATAGTCTTAGTTATAAAAAGAGTGGAGTAATCTTTTTCGTTAATTTATCGAAACTTGTCGATTTTCCGGGATTTATATACCTTCTTCGAAGTGATTACGTTTATCATTAACCGATTTTTATTAGTTGTACCAAACTTTAATAAATATTCGTAAAGGCTTGGGAAGTGAATATATACTATTATAGGTATTGGAAGTAATTTTAAGTATTTGATAATAATCCATAATATGTCATTAGTTATTCTACCGATATTAAAACTTTCTATTATAACGTAAGCTTTTAAAATTAGTACGTTTCGGTTTATATGCTGAAATTGAACGGATATACATTACATAAGGTTTACAGTAATTTTAAATCATCCTTTAAACCTTGTTTCCTTAACAAATATTATTAGAAGATCGATTTATGATATAAGCTTAGTATTATGAGCAAATAAACCGTCTGTAAAGATTATTAACTTCGTCTTCGCCAAATTTATAAAACACAAATTAATATATTTTCCACGTAGTTCATTCTATATTAAATCGACTTATTTAACCTATTAAAGTCTTTGTCTTATAGATCTTATGCCTATACTATAATGGAATAGTTATATAATATTTTCGGTTAATAAAGCGTGGCAATATAGGCTGTATGTAAATTTTATTTGAGGTATTTTTGTAATTTTTCCTCGTTGGTTCCATTCATAATTATTAAACTTATTACTTATCTTTTTCACTATAAGTTTATACAAGTATCGTTTTAACCTTAATATTGCAAATGTGGATTAACGATTTATTAAAGGTAAGTTATATACCCTTAACTAATGTTTTAATAATCTTATATTTTTCAAGGTCCAACTTTTCGATTCAACGTTTTTTAGTCGTTATAAACCCTGAATATACGAGGAAAAAGGGATCGTAAATTTATATACACATGATGATCAAGTCTTTATTTTTCGTAATTAATAAGTATAAGTCAAACTTTAAAATTTTGATGCATAACTAATTTTTACTATGCGTTTCGTTCGTTAGGAAAAGGTAAACACCTGTTTCAGCTAGTCTATATAAAAGCTAAATATAACGTATTATTATATCGGCTGGAAATTTATTACTTAGTTTTTTTTTTTTTTTTTTTTTTTTTTTTTTCAAATCCAATAGTACAATCCGCTTAAAAGCGGTGGTAAACTACTTATACATTTACTCAATGTCCCAGATATTAAATATTAACTAACTTTTGATGTTAATAGTCAAATGAATGACAATTATAACGATTAAACGTTAGCTAATCTTTTAAATTGCAATCGATCGGGTAAAAATGTAATCTTTATCTTTATTACCGTATCTTTCAGCGATTAACCGTAACCTTTCGTACGGCGATCCGTAATTTTACCTTTAACTTTGTAAACTGTTTTCGATTTTAGAAGAATTACGTTTCAATCTTTAAATTTCGTTAGAGGTATAAATTATATGACCCTTCGTAAAAAAAGGCCAATAATCTTTTTTTATTATCATTTCTTAAATAGCTTACCTAGTATATTAATAATTCCTTCGATACGTAGCTTGTGGGTATTGTTTCTGTTAAAAAAATTCTTCCAAAACGCTTACACCGTTATATATGTCTTATCAGGCCTTTAATTCTTATCACCGTCTTCTTTTTTAGTATATATCATCCATTTGGGTGGTTTTTCATGCCGAAGATATTCTATTAAATTATTAATAATTTACTCGAAAGGGTTATATTAGTTAATTCGTTCAGCTCAGAGATAATGGAAGTTGGGATTTTTATTCAACTTAAAAAGTCGTTTATATGGCTTAACCTATATAACTCAAAAAGTTATAAGTCTATTAGTAATTTTAACTTTTATGTTTAAGTTAGTAATTTTTAAGATTTCAAACTGTTTATTTGATTTACCTAACTGGCGTTACATAGGAATTTTACTTTTAAAAGGGAGGAATAACACGTTTATTATAAATGGTTCATTCTTAGTGTTAAGGGTATTGTTGATTTAGCGGCGTAATGATCTTTTTTTAAATTCCTTTAAAGATTTGTTATTTTTAAGCTAAGTAGGTGCCTTCATCAATGTGGTGTTGATTTATTCATTGTAGAAGAAACGGTTTCGTATAGTAGTAAAAGTTTGGACTTAATATCTTGAGGGTGTATTATATTTGGGGGTAGCTTGGATTCGTTATCATAAAAGTGACTTCATTTGTAATATTAACTAGATTACGATTTCGGGCCGCTTTTTTCCACCTTTTCACTTTTATACTTTTGTATGATTATTCAGTGAAACGAGCTTATACTATCTGTCAAGTTTATAAATACATCGTGGCCTCTACCCGTTGATCTTTTTAGGGTCGGTTCATCTGTTCTGAATTCTTTCATCTAGTATTTCAGACTGCAATGGTAAGTTTAAAATGCTAATTTTACATAGGTCATTCCTTATAGCTAATATTTTCGAAACATCATTTTTTATCTATAGGGAAGGTATTATTGCTATAGCTTTTACTATTGAATTTTCTTTTAGCATCATAGCAAGCGACATTGTTAAATTTATTTAAACTTTTGGGTAAACATCGACAATAAGTAGTATTAAAATAAGCCTACTCGGTCCGAATATATTACTTACAACGTTAACTTCCATTTATAGGATATATTTTTTTGAAACTCATACTTTTCAGTTTTCTCGACAGTACTTTATACGCTTTTTTAAACGGTTTATAATATCATTTACATTTTACAATAGCCTATAATAATTTTATCGGTATCTTTTTCTATTTATTTCCGGCGATTGTAACCTGGGCACGCGATTTAGTCGATTCCAAAGCTACACCAACGTCATAGGTAATCCAATCCGAAAGTCCTAAGTAAACTTTTAATTAGTAATTCCGGCTACTTTATATAAACGGCTGTTGGAATTCCATTGCATGCAGTGCAGTAGATCAACTTTACTTACAGTAAAGTTTACTGTACTGTAAGTGTATTGCATTGTGCGAACTTACCGCATTGAGTTTAAGTCGAGTGCAGTACGCTGTACTTCACTCTAGGGCATGGGCCAAAGCATTTGGCTATACAAATTACAGTGCAGACCGGCTAGCGGTTTGCCAAACCTAGAGCAATACATCTACCATGTGACCACGCAATACTACTATTACTTCGACCAATCGAATCGACAACTTTGCAATGTCCAAGGCCTACTAACAACGGTTTTAATTATACTTATTTCGGGGGAAAATCAAAGGGGTCTGAATTTAAGGCGAAACGGTACGAATATACCATCTGAAGCGTAGATAAGTTGATTAGTCGTATTCCGGACCTCGATTTCAAGCTTATTTATATCAGCTAACAATAATGAAAATCATGTTTTAAAATTTATTACGTAAAAAATAATCAGTTAAAATCGCGTGTTTATAACGATAATTTTAAATAACGACGTTATTATTTTCACGAATACAATTTCCAGATAGCATCATATTTAGTAAAATTAAAATGTTGGAAATTTGGCCGCAAACGCTTCCAATCATCTTTTTCTTATGGTTAAGATTTCGGCCGCACGGGTATTAGGTATAATACCATAAAATCAATTGGCGTACCTATTTTAAAAATGTAAATTACAATGTCATATAGGTGTTTAACACGTTGTTTTGGAAGTTTAGCTTATAAGGATTCGCTAAACGGTTTCTTTATCTTAGGGTATTAGGTAAGTATCATCATCTTTAAAGATTTCCTTTCCGGAATTGTGTTTATATAGGTAGGTATTAAGTTCGTTTTTTGTACTTTGGTATTCAGTTATATATATTGTAAAATTAACTTTCGTCTTATCCTTTGTTGGGTAATGGACGTAAAACTAAAGTTTAATCCAAATTTATTCATGTATTGGCTAGTTAGTAAACTAATAGCTGATTTTACTGTATATAATACAATTTTTAAAAAAAATCCGTAAAACTTCGTATTTTTTTCCACGGGTGTTGTTATAGGTGGGGTACGTTTTTCCGTTAGCTATCGTTTATTCTAGATAATAATTGTTTTCATTTCGGTTTTCAAGGCTTTCTTCTTAATATTTATTCTTTTAGTAACCATATTTAAAGCGTTTTATTTTCCTTAGATATACTTTAAACTTTCGATTCAAAACGTAGTAAATTATTCCGGCGAAGTTTATTTTGGTAATTTAGCTTTTGAATTTAGTTTTATCGGCTACAAATGTTCATTCGAAGCTCGTTTGTCGGTGTATAAAGGTTTCAAACTATTTTCAAATCTTGTATACATATTCTGGAAGTTGTTTTCTAGTTTAAATAGTATATAGTCGAAGTTTTCAATTCCGCAGTATTCCTTTGTTTTCATTTAAATAAATAGTTTATGACTTTTATATTTTTGTTCGAAAGCCGCCTAATCTTTTTGAAACTTCGCTAACACGGTATTTAACATTTTCATAGGCTTTTGTCAGCGTTTTCACGTTAACGTTTTACGGATTCTTAAGTAATGTAAATCCAGTTTTTATCGTAAAGTTCATAGTTAATTTCTATATTAAGTGCGATTTTAAGCGGTTATAATACTTCTAAAATGTATTCATCTACGTAAAATAGTGCATATGCTACTTTTTAGTCTATCTAAATAGTATACTCGGTAAGATAACATAAAACTGTAACATATTAATATTTATTTTTTGTCATTATTTGGTATTATTCGTATTTTCTTGTCGATTACGTCGTATAGTTAGCCTTTATATTCTTTTTTTTATTTGATAGTTTAACGAAGTTGGTAGGTTTTATTGGATTGCTTTTATTAGTTCGAAAGCGATGTGGAGAAAGGTTACACTAAGGGTCGTAGTTGGTGAATATTAGTTTATAAGGTGCGTATTAGCATTTTACACCGCTTGTATTGTCTACGAGCGAGCTGTTTTCTCTATTCGGGCCGCTTTTGTTGCGAACTACCTGGTTTTAACGGTATCCGGGGTGTGGTTTAATCTTGATTTTATGTAAAAATGTGTTTTGGAAAAGGTTCGTATTCGACCCGCGTTGTAAATAATCTTTGTAACCCTTCCTCATTTTCCATCGATTCCTCCAGCCATATTTCCACTTCGCGGCGTGCGTTCAGCCTTTTTAAATGCTTCATTCCCTGTATTTGCGGAATCTTGTCTCATTCTTTATCTATTATTTCAAAAAGGCGTTCCTAACGCTTTTTCAGTTAGTATCCCTTTATAAACTTTACCTTTATTACTTCATCATTAGTCCACTTTGGTATTTGAATAAGTCATATCAATGTTAATAGAGCTTTTACAATACAGCTATGATTGTTTCCGGTGATATTAATACCTTTGCTCTATAGTTATTTTCTTAGTATTTTGGAGATTATACTATGGATTTTATACTACATGTTTGTCGTCTAGTTTATAAAGGCTTTCCTAATATTATGGAATAAATCGCTCATTATACTATTTTCGTTACTATAGTTAAAAATTATATCAATAACGTATGTATTTTCCGTAAAAGGGTCTACATTTTCATCAGTGCTTCGATTTCGTTATTTTATAAGTTAAGGTCCAAATAATTTGAAATATCAATTCGAAACGACATGTTTGTAAGTAGGTAGTCTATGTATTCATTTGCTTTTGTCAGGTTTATTACTAGTGAAGCTATAATTATAATAATTGGATCGGTTGGAAGGCTGGTTTGTACATGTACCGGAAATGTTGGAGCGGTGTAAATGTCGGTTTTACGTAGTATATAGGATTCGAGTACGATAAGAATACAGTATTTAAGGTGGTTTCGTTTAAATAGTTGAAAATGAAAAGTATACAAATACTTAAATATAAAATAAATAAAGTGGAGTAAAGCGGTTGAAGTAAGGCATCTAGCGCTTACCAGAAAAGAAAATGAGGTATAATTAAGGCGTAATTACAAGCTAGTCAGGTGTTTTAAATTAGTGTTTTAAGCGCTTTACAAGCGTTATAGGAGCTAAATTGTTAATAAACTTAAACTTCGTATGCAAGAAACATAAATTAACAGTGTGGTGTAAGTAATAGAAGGCTAACGGGGTAATTAAAAAGGGGGGAAAGAGATGTGGGGGTGGGGGCCGGTATGTGATTCAGGGTGGTATATAAGGTTCAGTTCGCGTTTGGTGGGCGGTTCGGATGTCGTATTGTAGCCTTTTTTATTATTTTCGAACAGTTTGAGTGTTATTTCCTAGCCGCTTTGGGGTTCTGTAAGTTATGTGTATATTACGTCTTAACCGTTACCGAAGTGTATATGCGGTTTGGATGCTATATTTAGATGAGATAAGTCCTAATAAAAGGCTCCAAAATGTAGTGATTTTGACTTTCGTAGCCAATTACATAATAAGACGTTTTTTAAAAAGTGTTCAGGTACGTTTAAAACGTTAAATCGAGTTAACTAATAAAGTAATGAAGATTTTAGTAAACAGGGTAATAACTAGTTAATGATATTATACCAAAGATTTTATTAAAGTTACTTCGGATTATAAAATTTTGTTACGCCTCGAATTTCAAAGGCATTCCAGCGTATTTTACAATTTCATACGGTTTTTATAAGTCTTATTGTTAAATAATAAATAGTTTAAACTGTTATAAAATTCTACTATAAGTATTAAATTTACGTTTGTCTTTTTTTTCCTAAGTTATATATAGTCCACTAAGTTGGTTACTTATTAGTATCGGTAAAATATTTATACGTTAACATAGTGAAAAAGCAATTTAAAATTTAATATTATAGTAGTAAAGATAAAATGTCAAAAAGAAAAGAAACATTCAGAGAGTATACGCTATATGTAAGAGGTTATAATCTTTTACCTAGATAGTGTCACTTTACTATTTACTCTACTAATTACCCTTTTGGGTAGTGGCACTTTATTGTTCACTCTAAAACTGCCACTTATAGGCAGTAATACGCTCATACACTTTGCAGATGCCACTTTTACGCAGTGGTATATTATAATACAACTCTGCAGGAATTTACCTTACAAGGTGGTATGTTACCATGTACTCTGCAAAGATACACTCTACGGCGTTGCCGCTGATTATATATAGAGATATATGGAAATATCCACAAAATGAATATTAAACGAGTTGAGGAAAAATAACGACGAAAACGATGTCATAGCTATAAAAAACAATTACCATTTTCATCTAATCGACCGTCTTTTAAATAATCGAAACGAAATTAACCGTAAATTTTTAGCATTATTCAATAACGTAATAAAGAATTTACTTACTAAGTTTTATAATAAACGTCATTACTTTGGTACCCAATGCATAACCGCTACTTTAAACAGACTTAATTCTCAATTTGAAAGTAAATTATTGAATATAAATTCCAAAGGTCATCTACGATACAGTTAAATTTAACATAATGACTAAAGCCTTGTGGGAAAGTTACAAACAATACATGTACTCAATAAATCGATATATACTATTTATATGGATTTTATCGTAACTTTGCCACTGGAAATTTGGATATACCATATTGCCTAATATACAAAATATTAAAGGGAACGCTTTTTTTCAAGGCACAAAATCTATACGGCTAGTAAACGGGCTGCTTTCTCGTTAAGAAACTCATTGTTTTCAGATTAGCTTTGTCCCAAAGAGACAATCGCGGACCGAAATCCTGAGTTTTTTTCTGCAATTTAACAAATATTTTTGAATGGTTATAGAACAAAATTGATAATGATAATTGCCTATTGTCCTTAAGCTCATAGTTAACTTAAGAGGAAAAATAAGTTCACCAAATTAATATTACTTTACTGTGCACCTCAATACATTGAATAGCTATAGATCAAGTGTATTTCAATATTATTATAAAAATTTAATAACGCCTGTTTTCGAACAATCAACGCTAGTTTTTATGAGTTTCTTTTAGCTTAAAGTTGTGATTACTAGTAAATTATTCATTCTATCAATGCCTCGCTCATAAGTTGTATACATTTTATACGGGAACATTTAAAGTAGGATAGTTAAATAATGATAGATATCATGGTTTCGAAAGTTAAAACTATATGCCATGAAAATCACAAAGGGTATGATTTTGAGGGTGGTAACCAAATTTAAATTGAAACTATCCGAATATATTAACCATTTTATCGTTAAGCAAATGTAGTTTCTCCTGGCTTAGGAACGTTTACTATTATTAATAAGTTTACAAAATTCGCTTTAACTTTAGATTTTCTTTTTAATTCACGGATTTATATAATTGGTAGTGTTTTTTTTTACCTGACACCAACACGAAATAATAAAATATTTAAACGAGTTTATCTTCCTTTAATGCCTATCAAGTAAAAGGGCGATAAGTATAAATGGGAAGTTAGGAGAATACTAAATCAGAGGTTTGATTGCTGTCTTTAAGTAAGTAAGCAAGTTTAATATCTTATACAATAAAATGTATTTACAATAAAAGATAATGAATGGGTTAATATTCAGGATTTAGGATATTATAAAGAGTTTATTAAGGAGTTTTAAGAGAATTGGGGATGATTCTGGTAAGTGCTTATAGCTTTTTCGCGAGAATTGCCTCTCGCGAGAACTACTCCCCGCGAATACCCCTTCTCGTTAAAAAACATTCTCATAAGATTTGATGGATCTCTTACACCTGATTGTGATAGGGATATCATGCTTTTTTTTCTCCCCCGGCATTTATTGGACCTAAGTGGGGTACCAAACCTCATCTATTATTTTTATTGTTATTGTATATACTTGCTGCAAACTCTGTAGCTTCAGAGACCTAGACTTAATTTATTCATCTTTCAATACACTTCAAATCACACCATCATCATCTATATCCAACAATTCTTTTAACTTTAAACAATATGGTATATAACTGTTAAGGTGCGTATGAAACATTTTTGGGATATATAATATTGATTTTATGAATTTTCCACATTTATTATTAATGATTGAAGCTCGGATTGGATAATTGTCCTTTTGATTATCTAATGTTTTTATGAGGAATTGAATAAATTTTATTGGTGGTATATTACCTTGAAGACGATAATAGTATTAAACGAGAAAATTAAAATATTTCAAAGTATTTATGCATTATCGTCGTCTTATCTTAATTTAATTCAATATCAATTTTTTTCATATGTTAATTCGCACTCAACAAACAGAAATTGACGGTTACCGGATTTAATTGGAATAGATTCGTCAATAATTAGTAAATGTTCTCAATTTTTTAATGAAGAGAGATATAAAATTAATAACTAGTTCGGTGAGAAGAATTGTTACGTTGTTATTGAATTTATATAAAAATACATAGTTAGATTAAACGGTTATAGTATATATTGAATCATGAATGAAAACTTGAAATCATTGGTCACATCTGGCGACATAATATAAGGTAATCGATTAAATTTAATTCAATTTGCGTAATATCAAAACTGACTATTTAAATAAAGTCCTTGGTTAACTTTACAATAATTACCATATAATAAGCGTTTTGAATCCATTCAATATCGTTTTAAATATCACCAGTAAATACACTATATTTTACTTAAATATGATTAATCGCGCGATTAAAACCCCTTTTCCTTCGTAGGTTACATCCGGTTCCCATTTAACCCCGGTTCTTATCGTGGATGATACGGTAAGTAATACACATAAAAAGTTTAAAGTCTAGAACATTTTCGAGATAAAAAGGGGAAAGAATGGTATTGAATATAAGTTGTTTAAATGAAGAGGTTACGATAGATCTACGGAAAAATTATTGGAAATTCATAAATATATTATAGCTTTGGATAAATTCGATGTGGAATATGGGGATGCTGTTGATAGGTCTTAGACGTTGCAACGTTATCGATTCGATTGATCTTTGAAGTAATAGTAGTATTGCATGGTCAGATGGTAGATGTATTGTTCTAGGTTTGGCAGACCGCTAACCGGTCTGCACTGTAATTTGTATGGTCAATTGCTTGGCCCGTGCCCTAAAGTAAAGTGTAGCATACTGCAATCGATTTACAATCAATGCAGTAAGTCCGCACAAAGCAATACATTTGCAGTACGGTCAACCTTACTATAAGTAAAGTTGACCTACTACACTATATGTAATACTATTCCAACACTGGCGGCTTTTTAGTTCGTACGCGTACGCCAGTGTGGCTAACTAATCTTTTTTGGTTACCGTTAAATTGTCTCTTTGTCAACTGGCTAGACCCTTGTCAATTCCAGTTAACTTTTATATTGTGTTATACGCAATGGTATGCAAATTGACGCTCATTTAGCCTTCATTGCTCTGTTGCCACGAAGTCCGAATTTATTAACTCCTATAAAAATTTCTTTCGATATAACCTTTCGCAAACATTTGATTTAATTGTGTTACTTAAATAGATTACTGTTACGAATCCCTTAGCAGTCTTCTAATCTGCCAAAATATCCTTGTCTACCGTTACGTAGTTTTCCTGGCAGCCTACTCACGTAGCTGTTAATGCTTATAATTAGCCTATTATTATTTACAAACCTTTTCGGGACCTTATTTACTGATGCCTTCGTTATGTCGTTAGCAGAGTTGTCTTTGCCATAGATCCATTGAAACTCCTTGATTTCCCTCCCTTCATAGGCTTTACGAAGTGCCATCATGTCGATTATCACGTGCTTTTCACTAGTGGTTCCGAGTTTTAAAAAGCATTCGAAAAGGCTTTTTAAGTTGGTACCAATTACTACCGGGATAAGAAGAATCCATAGCTGCCTGATAATAAAGTTAAAGGTCTCACATAATATTATACCTACGTTAAAACCCGCTATTATACTATAGACCTCCGATATCATTACGCTTCGTATAATTCCTTTCCATTTAACAGAAAATCAGTAAATTAGATTACCAATAATGTTAAACGAATTTTCCTGCTTATTTTTATTAACAAGGGTTATTCAAAAGACGATCTATAAAGATAACTCGGTATGATTTATGAAACACATATTCGTAAAGATTATTTACTTAACCTTCAAAGGATTCATTGGTACTATATTAATCCCACAGTCCAGATTCCGCGTCTGCCACTCCAACCTTTTATTCAGTTGATCATAGTCTTTATCTATTAGTATTTGTATTCATTCCGTAATAAATAGAACGTAGAAGGCTTTCGATTAGTATAATTTAATAATATAGCTACCCAGTACACACTTTTTCAAATATAGTTCAGTTCTAACCTCGTCAATCTAATCGATTATAATAAAAATGGCGTCCTGGCCCTTTTGGTAAAAGCTTAAGCCGGTATTAATACCAAGTATACGGATTAATGATCTATTAAAGTTAAGTTGGCTATTTTCCGTTAGTATTGTTACTGGCTAACAATTTCAACACTTAAAGTCCTCAATTGCTTACTATTTTAACACTACAGAGCTAGCCGTTCCGACAAAAAGGGTTTGTTAATTTATATGCCTATTATACCGAAGTTTATTTCTTATGTATTGATAAAAATAAATCATATAATAAAGACTTTATTGTTAATTGGAATTTAAAGTATAACCAATAAGTTTAAAACTAGTAAATACCAGCTTTAATCAATCTATACAGTGGTTTGACATATTGTATTACCGTTTCTAAAGGATAGATAACACGTAATTTGTATATTGATTCCAGTAGTATATTTTTCTATAAATCTATTAGTAACTATGTATAGGTTTACGTAATATTACAGCTATTAAATTAAAAATTACCTTTAGTTTTAGTTAATAAACTTATTATTAGAGAAATTACGAAACGTTAGTTAATCTTTTAAATCTTTAACGACTTGTAATGATCATACTAAATACCCGTGGGTATATAGAAAGTATCATAGGATTTATGTTATCAAGAAGATAGTAGAGGTGCTGAGTGAACAATATCGCAACCGTATAAGTAATGATCAAAAGCTGTGAGGCTATTTAGAATATACTGAGACAGAAGACTTAGATTGACAACTGTGTCCTTATATATCCGTGTCTTCATACCATCTTCAGTACTGGATCCTTTGGATTAGTGCTAAGCCCGCTGATCCTGGATTACTTGGATCAGTACTGATCCCACTGATCCTAATCACGTAATTGGCTTAGTCATTTCCCTGCTGACAAAGAAGAGGAGTTACCCACCTAATGTGTTGGACTTCAGGCTATAAGTAACTTAGCTGCATGCTGGCTTGCTTCCTGACCCGCCATCATGCTTGGATCATAACACGACTATGTAAAGATCCAGTCTTTACCTTTATCGCCGTATCCCAAAACGATTAGTTGCGAATTTTCGTACGGCCGCCTCGTGGTTTTACCTTTAACCTCGTGAATAATCCTTGACTTAAAAATCGTAACGTTCGGGTTTTAAAGGTTAAAGTCGGTTTTCGATACAAATTATACAACTTTTCGAATTAACAGGCCGTTGATTTTAACCCTATCGTTTTTTTAAAAATGTTTGCTAAAGGTTTTGATAATCCCTTATACACTAAGCTCTATTACTAAGTCTTCGTTATCCTTTTCTTTTTTACTTACCTAAACAGTATTATAAATACAATCTGGTATACATTTCTCCTCTTCAATGTTTTCCTTTTTTTTCGGGGGTTACATACGCCAGTAACGTTTCATTAGCTTCTAAATAACGGGTAAAGAAGGTTCGTATTAACTTGGTTGGTTTACTTAAAAACCATAAGGGTTTTTATTTTCAGTACCCCTAATATAGGGCTAAACCTAGGTGGTTTGAAAAGACACGAAACCATTAGTTGTTTTAATAACTAATTTAAAGTTTACTATATTTAATACATTGTATAACCCTTTTCATTTATCTGACTCCCGCTATACAAGAACTTCAATTTATAACGGTAAAGTAAAGACGTTAATCGTTATAGAGCCGTTCCTAATGTAAAGGGTATTATTAATTCGACGGCGTACCGATTCTCTTTGTAATTCCCTTAAAGCTTTATTATAAATCGCAATACGTTTTTAGATACTTATTAAGGTTGGAGATTTACTCTTCAAGCGTAGGTATGCTCCGAAAAATAAAAGTGTTAACATTAAGCCGTTAAGGTCTACAGTATAGTTTAGACATTTTACTGCTATTTGTAAACGTTCCTTCAGATCTGTAAAGATTTCTATTGTTAGCGTAAGGATATTATACGTACGGCTAAATAGGGCTTATACCCTTTTAACTTTTTTAATACTTTATGGGTTTCCATAGGTACCTTTTTGCACTAAATACTTATTTTTTTTGATATATTTATGAAATTCTACCGTCGCAAAATTGGTCTCGCTAAATTCAACTAAGATGTTAGGTGGGCTCAAGGACGTTTTAATTTATCTCATCCTTAGCGTTTCCCTCGTATCCTTTGTCGAAAGGGACTATAGAAATTTATCCCCATAAAAAGAGGCTATGGAATCAACGACGTAAAGGATAGGCTTATGATCTAAGTAAAATATATTAATAAAGATCTCATAATTGAAATTCTCATCGTTTTTGAACGTAAAATTGAATCTCTGGAGGAATTAAGCATATATTTAACAGTAATAACAAAGTTTTTCCAATTGTTTTTAAGATACAATATTCTATATCGTTATACCTTATTAACCTTAAAACTTTGTATAGCTTATTAACGGTTAGATAATGAAAACTCCGGTATAATTGACGTATTTTCGGCTTTATTTGGTATAATACCATTACTTCCAGGCCTTAAAAATAAAATTATAATTGATCCTACTTAAAGGCGAGTAAAAACCTTTAACCGTTTTTAACCAGCTCATCTACGTTAACGTTAGCGTTGAAGGTGGGGGTTTTTATATCCTTTAAGCAAAGAAGGAAATAGGTAGGAAACTAAAGGATATGGAACGTAATTATACTTACAATAGTTTAAATTACGGTTATCCCTATTATGGATAGTTATTCGCCTAGATTAAAGCTAACTTTCGCTTTACCGGTATCGTAACGGTTAATTTTAATCGCTATAATTCTTTCCCTCCGTAGTTCTACATACTACGAATAACCTCCTATAAAGTAATTTATTGACCCTATATCTGATTTAATATATTAAAACGTATCGTCCGCGTAATGATTACCAAGGTTGAAAATATATAAGGGGTTAAGTGCTTAGTTAAAAGAAAAGTAAAGTTCTTTACTACCTAAACGGTTTAAAAAGGCATAGTCGACTAGTTATTATACCTTATTTGAAGTAATATCTTCTTCGTGCCATTTAATCCATTTAGGGGCGTCAATGTTGTTAATTAGCTTATTGCTTTCGAAGCTTGTGGTTTAATTTAAGTAATACTATTTAGAAACAGTAGGATATTAAACGTGGTATACTGTTCTTTTGTTATTACTCTCGGAAAAATGGTGTCGAGTTTACTAGCAATCAGGTTTAATACAAATCCAATATTTTTTACCACCATTACGATGATAGTGTTAGCGGTCAACAGTTCCACCTAAACCTTAGCCTTATTAGTGCTAACATAGGTATTACCTCCAGTCTAAAGCTAATGTCGATAGGCCTGACCTTAGACGTTATAGGCACCCGTACTTACGGTTGACGTAATTGATCACCGTAAAGTCTTATTTACATTAAGGAAGTTGCCAGCTTAGGGATACATATTAAACGAGTTTTGTATACGCGATATTACGGTAACAAGCGAGGAACGCAACTAACTAAAAATGCCTTTATATATAATATTTTGGCGTTATAAAGCGTATTCGAACTTATTGACGCCTATAACTACTGCCCGTACCTGCTCGAAAAGTATAACTTCGCTAGTGTAGGCTTTTCTCATTACATTTTAACACATTATTAACTTGTTAAGCATTTAATTAAGGACACTTATTGGTAATCCGTCCTCTTTTTTCTTTTTCTTTATTGTTATCTACCTCATGGTAACCTATTTTATATAATATTACATAAGGTAAAAGTCGTATTCTAAATATCCTTTTATAACATCGAAAATTTAGAGAAACTTAATAGCCTTTGTGAAAAAAGTTAAGTAATAGTTTTCGGTGTAACCTATAAGTATTTCGGGAAATAGTAAATAAAAACCATAAAGTAAGACTTCTATCCACTTACAACTATTTAAAAAAGATATTAACTTAATATCGAAAAGATTATAAGGCTTCCCTTTATACTTCTTTATATTATCCAAGATTCTAACGAAGTCCATCATAAGTTTTTAATTAATATTATTTATTTTAACAAGTCTTAGAAAAAGGTTGCGATAATTATCCCAGCCTCAAATGGTATTTCCTTGTGGTTTAAGCCTTGGGGCTTCCGAGGTATGGTATTGGAGGTAATTTCTAGTCGCCTGACCTAAGGGGTAAATTCTTATAGCAAGACGTATGGTAGGCTCGGATGTGTAATCTAATATCAAGGGGAAAGGTTTTTAAGGGTTTTAAAAGACTTGACGACCGAATTGCTAATAGGCTATAAATATTTCAAGGTTTTAAAAGGCTTAACAATCTTGATTAATTAACTGGTAGAAAGCGTAAACATTAATACCTTTAGCCATATTAGCGGCCGCTACTTCACGTGCCCTACTACCACTAAAGTTATACTCCGAGTTATTACGTAGAGGTACAAAACGACTGAATAGGTTAATAGGTTTCTTATCGCTAGCACGTAAAAAGGCTTAACTTAGCTAAAAGTGGATTAGCGGTCCCTTAAAACGCGTGTGTAGGCGTTGAAATCCCTTGACGTCTTTCTCTTTAACTTTAAAGTCTTAAAGTTTAAGGTCTTAAAGACGTTCCTCCAATTAAATAATCACAAAAATAGGTTTTACCACTTTAGTAAGGCTTCCTCTTAACACATAAATATTTTGGCGCTTAAATTCGGCCTTTATTTTGGACTTAACGGTCTCTTAGATTACCTTACACATGTTAATAGTCCAGTCGTCGAAAAATTCACGATACTTGCGGAAAGCACGATTGTGATCTTTACCGTTGTTATGTTTTAAGATAAAATAACTAACGAAGTTGGTTAAATACTTAATTAACTCTTTATTGACATCGTATCCATAAATATTGTGTTTATAATGTTTGGCGAATAAGTGACAGAAAACCTTAATTGTTTGTTTCCTGGCAGGGTCAGTGATAGTTTCAAAGTAAGGACCTACGGTAGCCATCTTAACGGTTTGGCTTGTTTAAAACATATAGGATGTGTAAGTCGAGGGACTTAGTAATTTTAAGTATAAAGGGTTAGTGTTTTGGCGTTTTGGCATAAAGTTACCTGGAAACTTGACGATTTAGCATGGAGTTACATAATGTGGCTTTCTCAGCGTGATTTATTGTTTTCGCTTAAAGCAGCGAATTTGACGATTAACTTGGCGCAAGAAGTGAAAAGAGAAAAGTATAGGCAAAGGTTTGGTATAAAGGGTAAGGTTAAAGGTTATTAGTGGTGGTAGAGGTCGAAAGTTGTTTATTGTAATTGTTTGGCGTAAAGACTTAGTCGTTTTTCTTGTAGTAACAGCACTCGTAGTTGTACCAACTTAGCCGTTTTCTAACTTGCTGAACTTCGAGACTTTTAACAGTTAATTCTAATATATTTAAAAAAAATTATAATTATTTCTTAGTTTTTTTTAATAAAGATACCGTCGCTACCTTCAAGCTTCCGTAAAAACCAATGAAGATTAGAAGTCTTTTATACTTACTGCCGTAAAAACCGATGCAGCAGTAAAGACCCTTCGCAAAAATATTTCCTTTACCCTAGCCGCCGTTATTTAACGTAAAGCGTAATTGGAAAGTAGATTCTTCTTCTACTTAGCTTATCTGTGCTTAACCTAATAAGCAGGCAAGCACCGATTAGTGTTGGTAGGCCTTAGACGTTGCAACGTTATCTATTCGATTGGTCTCTGAAGTAACAGTGGTATTTTATGGTCAGACGTGTATGTATTGTTCTAGGTTTTGCAGACCGCTAGCTGGTCTGCACTGCAATTTGTATGGCCAATTTCTTGACCCGTGCCATAGAGTAAAGTACAGTATACTGCAATCGACTTACACCCAATGCAGTAAGTCCGCACAACGCAATACACCTGCAGTACGGTCAACTTTACTGTAAGTAAAGTTGACCTACTGCACTGCATGTAATACTATTACAACAGATGCGCAGTTTTCTAACTACTTACAATATTAACATTGAATTAAAATACACTTTACGAAAATTATGTCAGTTATATTGTTTTCGCCCTAAATTTAGTATAATAATAATATAAAGAAGATAACTTTATTTTTGTTCTTTTATATAATAAGTAGAGCCGTATATACTACGGCCGACTTTCCTAGATAATAATCTAAACGTATGGCGGTTGTCACTAAACTTTAATTTTAAGATATATTTATCATTTCCCTCTTCAACGATCAAAAAAGCGGTTGATATTAGGAACCTTATTATACCCGGCCTAAGGCGTTGGTGAACGCTGATTAACAGGAATAGTACTGAGCAAGACAGGAAGGGCGTTTTTTTAAGCGGGCAACGAGAGATCGTAACACATTTATTTACGTTTAAGTTATGCACTTAACGTTAACAGAGTTATTAATCCGTTTTCGATTAACCTGATCGGGCCGTTTTTATATTAGGTTAATAAACGGGATACAAATAAATATAACGGGTTTCTACGGTTAGGATTTGGATATTATTCGTTTCATTTGAAAAGCCGTACCTAATATTGGTTATTACGGATAAGGCTTGAGTCGTAATATCGTTTTAACTGCTTTACTTGGAATTATAGAAGGGTTCTCAGCGGGTATTTGTCGAGGTCAGAGTAAATATATTACTGGCTAGGACGTAGTTGACTAAAGGTGTGTAGTTATAGTTTACGGGGGATAAAATTTCGGGCGTTCCAGGAGATGACTAAATAGAAATAAAAACAGAATGGGAGTGTATAACTTGTGGTTTTGCAGCTTATATAGTCGCGATAGATAGTATGTATTAATTACACGCAATATTACGTAAACGGATAAACTTGTTTACCAACTCCGAAAAGGCAAAAGTAAAAACGAGCTTATAATCCATGAGGTTTCTATTGTATGTAGGGGCCGCCGATAGGATATAAAAACCTTTTTAAAAGGTGATAACTAGCTAGCATATTGAAACGCGTAAGCCGGGAGAAGTTGTAACTAGGTTTGTTTTTTAAACTCATTGCAAATGAGGTTAATAGATACACAGGATTTTTATGAAATTAATTTTTCGGTTTACTTTATTTTATATCCTTCAATAGGCTCACTTCTCTCGAAAATGTTAGATACTAACTTAAATTAATGTTAATTTTAAGTTTAACAAATGATTTACGTAAAACATGAAGACATTTGGGGTTTACATAAAGAAAAATTCCTTTTCATTTTTACTATCGCCTAATATTAATGGATTTCTTATAATATGATGGGGTTACGAAAGATGAATAATTATAAGGACATTAAAAAAATAATTGGGCGGTATAACATACGAAGCGGTTAGTTATCGTAACCTAGTGTGTTAACGACGGCGTAATAAATGTTGAATGTATTAAAAATATCCGTTACTGTGGATATTACCATTTGTTTCTAGAGTAAGTAAGCGGTTACACTGGCGATTGTATTTTTGCAGAGTATATAGTAACGTACTACTTTGCAAGGTGTATTCTTACAGAGTGTATGATAGCATGACACTGCCTAGAAGTGGTATTGGCCGAGTGCATGGTAAAGTGCCATTTCCCAGAAAGGAGATTAGCAGAGTATATAGTAAAGTGTCATTGTTCGAGAAAGAGATTATAAGCTCTTAACTGTAATGTATACTTTTTAGATACCACTTTTCCATTCAATCAATTTATCTTTAATATAAATAATATTTACGATTACTTTTTTACTTTATATCATTTCGTAAATGGGCAAAAACTTTATCGATACTAATAGGTAACTAACTCAGTCGACTATAAATAGAATGGGAAAAAAGAGAAAAGGTTAAGTTGAATACCTATACCAAGATATTGTAACAGTCTTAACTGTTTGTACTTTGATATTACGACTTATAAAAATGAAATGGTAATATAGAAATGAGTGGGAACGCTTTGAAAACTCGAAATATAAAAAGACTATAAAATCCAGAGTAACTTTAAAAAGGATAAATTTAATACGATATTATTAATTTGATTGGTATCTGGTTACTAAAAACTCCGTTACGTTATCCGTTAACTTGTTTTGGCGTTTTAAACGTATCCGGGTAATTTTTAAAAAGCGTTTTATCACGTTTTAGGCCAACTAAACCCAAACTACTAAGTTTTGGTGTTGTTCTTTCTGTACTTACGAATGTATGGTGGTATTTAATTCTGTATTTTAAGGTAAAAAACAAGCTAACGGGAGGAATTTTCCAGAGAATCATAATAATGAGTACTTATGATACTTATGAGAAGAATGAAGCATAAGAAAAAAAGGCGCATTCATGAATAGTTAGTCTCGCACGAGATGCTACAAAGTACCCCCCCCCCCCGTAGTACAACAAATGCTGGGAGCCAAAAGAAAAAAAAATGTACTTATCATTTAGCAGCAATAACTTTCTCAGCAATGTTCTCATTATTCCTATTAAAGTCCTTAATCAAATCCGGGAAATTCAATTTTAATACCGGTTTCTATTTTTCGTTATAGGCTATAAAGCCTTTTCATCTGAAAAGATTTTAAACCTAATCCCCCTTACGGCGACGTTGATCCACCCGTTTAGCCATTATATGTTCCACTTCCCAGTTCTTAACATTCAATCCATTGTCCTCTTATTTAACTGACTAAGGTGGTAATGATTTTGTTAAATAAATAGTTTATAGGGTTATAATAGAGTAATGAATAAGTAATATTAATAGTGAGGTTAACTCGTAATCTGGTTCGAAAATCTAAGTTAAAAGCTAAATTATTTACTTTTTTTTACAATTGTACATAGCCTTATACGCGATGGTGAGAATTTGCCTTTTTTATAGAGTGGTTTGTAGGCATTTCCTCGATTTTATGATACTTTTTCACCTGTAGAAAATTTATGCCAACGATTATTTTGATCGTATTGTCTTTTTGTTTTGGCAGAAATGATATTTATTGTTAATTTTGCGTCCCGTCATCAATGTTTT
Organism: Anisogramma anomala; assembly: GCA_038502455.1. Lineage (NCBI taxonomy): Eukaryota > Fungi > Ascomycota > Sordariomycetes > Diaporthales > Gnomoniaceae > Anisogramma > Anisogramma anomala. The sequence goes on along the minus strand of JASMMZ010000001.1, from coordinate 39,998,178 downwards.
CATATAAAACGTCTTTCTTCCTATTTTTGAGGCAGAATTGTTAAAAGAATATTTACTAGTAAAGTAAGCTTAAATCCGAATAAATACTTATAAAGACTAACTTTTAAGGTACTTCAGTAGGAATTATTAATGTTTTAGTATAAAGCCGGTATAACATTAACCTAATTTTATTTAGAGTACTTGGCAACAAAGTAACATAAAGTTAATTCGACTATTTGATTTTTTTTCCTACTTGTCCGTTAGCCCATGAATAATAAGCTGTTGTTATTATTGAACGTATTCCTCATCTTTTCTATAAACTTTACGACAAGGTCAATACAAGTTTGATATATTTATTTAAAATGATTTTCCGTAGATAAAGCCAACCGTATAACCAAAACTGTCCAATCTATGCATATCATTATATACCTTCATAGATAGTATATTAGGTGGCAGTACATTACGCTGTAAGGTACACTCTTGTACCATGTACGACAACACGTCATGTTACAAGCTATACTCTTGCAGAGTATATGTTAATGTGATACGCTGAAAATTACACTGTCATGCGTAGAGCGGTCTAGAAGAAGGTATTCCAGAGTGGTACGCTCTGGGCGAGGGCTTATAAGCCCTCACCTATGGCGTACACCTCTGGATACTTCATCTGATCAAATCATCATCTTTTATACTACAATACCAATCATTCTGATTACTATTTAAAGACCTTATGTTCATGTGCACCCTATAGGCTTGATACCTTACCAATAGAATCAAAATAGCTACCTAATCTTTTTCCGTATCCGTTGAATAGCCAGGAATTAAAAGTGTTTTTTTTTAATGTTTTGCATATGATAGGCATTATGGCATCGAAATATTTCCTTTTAGGTAATATTTAAGGTGTAACTTTGAAAGGTATTTTTAACACTAAGATCATAAAATCCATGTAAATTATATATATTGGTTTCTCTAGTGTTTAAATTGTTTGAAGGTGACCGAATGGTTTCTGGTTGTCATCATGTATTCTTTTGTAATACATGTAATTTTTAATGTATGCTTTTTTAAGCTTACGTTTCCAGCAAAACTATACTTCGTTTAAGGTTGCTTTTTTTTTAGATTCGAAATAATGTTTTTCATGGTATATCCCATCGAAAGTTTTTTTATACGAATGTTATAAAAATTACTAGTTTTTTATAACCGCTCATATCGAGATTATATAACAAGCGATAAACTAATCAAAATGTTTGTTTACATTTAAAAGTATTAAGCGGAATGTCTTTATCGTTTTTGTTGTTTAAGAAATCTTGTAAAATTCCATATGAAACAGCATCCTTACGATAACTAGTCTAAAGGTGAAATCGTATACTATTATCCATTGACGCCTTAACGAAGTATATTATAAGATGATATTATTTATTTACAGCTGGCAATTTATCAAAGATTTAATCTAATACCGGCGTATTCGTCCTGCGAGATTATTGGTCCTTGTGAAAAGATAAACGACTAAGGGAATTTCATACTAAATTAAAGTGCTTTAACAAGTAAATTATATACAAAAAGTATAAATTAAGGTAATTTAACGTATCAACTAGCCATCAATTTACCCTATATGTAAATATTATATTGAGAAAAATTTGGTTTATGATGTAATATGTAAGTATGGAATAAATAAAAATTATAATTAGCAAAGGATTGCTAACTAATGTTGTTCGCAAACGTTTATATACCTATACTAAATAAGCGAATTTTTATTTTAAATAACCGTATTGAAGTTTAGCTCGAATTGTGCAGCGACTGAAAAAATTATTAGCTTGATAACAGTATTTTGAATAGGTTTCCCGCGTTGTTAAAAATAGCCTTTTCAATATAAAAAGGCATAGCACCAAATCTTCGTTCAAAACTTTCGCTGATTTAAAGAAAGAGTTAACACGTTGAATTTAGGTAATGTGATTCAATCTGTTTACATACATAGGCTCATGTAACGTAAAATAAAAATCTTTAATTTAGGCGTAAGATAAATAATTGTAAACTGCGTATACTATAGTCTCCTTTTATGATTACCGACTTTATGTTATCCATTCTCTTCCTTATGATAGTTAATCTTTTACAAGTTTCTAAAGTGATTTTAGCAATTGTACGTGATAAGTAATTATTAGTCATAAAAATAATATTACTCCCATATATATTGCGAGCGCCTTCAAGTTATGAGGAAACAAGAAATCCGAAAACTTTAAGTTTTCTCCTTAGTAATTGAAGGACAATGGGTTTCCACATAGAATACTAAAGGTTACACTAATTAAAAGTCAATTAAATATTTATTTGGCGATAAATCGACTTCGTTGTTAGAAAATCCTTAAATAGAGCCTTGAAATAGGAAAAATATTTTTCGAAAGTATTATAAAAAATATCATTGATAAATAAACGAAAAAAAGGTTGCAATTCCTTTAATATTCGATTTATAAAACGTTAGGCGTAAAATAGTAAATTGCGAAAACCTATAAGAGTAACTTTATTTGGTTATAATTCATTGTCAGTAACAACAATAAATCGGTCGCGGTAATTTGGATATATTAACAGTTAAAAGAATAACTTGGTCACTTTTACACTAGTAATTCATTTTTTCCGCGAATTTCCTTAATAATATCCTATTGTAAAGGAAAAGAATAGACGTTCAAAACATCCTATTTGTAAAATAGTTGTAAATTTATAATTACTCGACGTTTATTTATTTTTGAAATGGTTTTTGATATGATAAACACCGGTAATATGAATGGCGATATATTGTTAGAGAATTCTATATGTTTTTACCTATATAGGGTATTGAATTCATTAATCGAAGAGATTTTCGTCTCGTTTAAATAACTAATAAGGACAACGATTAAGTTTAGTATATTACCATCCGTTCAAAGTAAAACCTTTATTATTTTATTTACAGGCACATTGATTAGACCGATGTACTTCTAAACGGTAAGGTATCATTATTAATTTCGTTGTAATAAAACAAATTAAACCGGGTGAATTGAATTAATATAAGTGACGTATATTTTTTTTTACCATAGGTATATTTTCAGGTGTTTTTATCCCTAACAAGTCATTTCGGTAACGTTGCTTATCACGAGGCTTAATAAAATCTCTTTTTTAGGAACCTTAGATTTTTAAATTAGGTACGTTACTAATTTTAGGAAAAGGGTATTCATTTAAGGTTGAATAAGCGCCTGAAATAGAAAAAGAGTACTTGTAAACGTAATAGTAACGCAAAGAGTTGGAAAATCCAACTTAGATTCAGTATCAATTACTAAGATAGTGGTAGATTTGCCTAAAACTCACATAGAAGTAAAAAACACTTAATAGTTATGAACAGCTATCTCGATAGGTTACGTAACTAAAGAAAATACGTTACCAATACTAATAACTTATTTAAGGGCTTATATATCTCCTATCTAATTTGCCTCAAAATAGGCATTGTCTTCGCATTCCGTAATAGTTTTGAGACGCGTATATTTCGCGAGTCATACCTTCTTAGCAGTAGAATTGTAAATTTACACCGTAGAAGAGGTGGTCGTATCGATTAAAGCATTGAAATTATATGGATATTAAGTTGTAAATATAAAAGAACTCTTTTTAGAAAGAGTAACATTTTGAATAGATATTTGTATTGTTTATCCAAATTGAATAAAGATTTTAAAGTTGAGATTAATTTTACGAATAGCCGGTAATATAGCCACCTTATATATTGAGGAAAAATCTCGAAATAGCTATTTTAAAAAATAATAATTATATTCCTAGACATTAAAATATTTATTCTACAAAACTTTATTTAGTAGGTTATTAACAGAACGCGTATATTTCAGCGATTAATAAGCTAAGTTTTCGGTACTTCCTGTACTAACAAGGGAATATTGTTAAGTTTATATCTAAAAGTATGAAAAGCCTAACCCTCTTTAATGGTGAGGTGAATAGAAGGACCTACAATTAGAATAATTATCTAGTTTTCGGTTACAAATAAGTTTATCGTAATATAATTAGGGAAGTTAATATTCAGCTAAAATTTGGATACAAGGTCTTTACCAGCACCTGTATTGAGATTAAGCGTATGATTTTTACCTATAAAGCTAGCTCTTATAACAATTTGTAGGTAACGATGACTACTTATAGCGAGTGTTACCTCCTCGTTAACAAGTTTAGCTATAATAATATTAAGGATTTTCGTATTTTTTGCGATATTATTTAAGCTAATTACTGATTGTGTACGGTGAACATATCGTATACGTCTTTTTATATCCTTAAAATAAAACTCATTTTTCTGGGTACAAGCCTTTAAATACTTAAACAAGGTATCACGCTAATTATAACTCTCTTTATAACACATATAAGTCCGGCGATTAGGAGGCGTAATATTAAACTGTATTATATAGTACACATTATTACCCAAATAATACGAACTTATAAAAATACTTGTAAGTAATTAAAATGGTATTAATCTGAATAGTTAGTATCGCTTTCTTCTAATTATATATTGTTAACTCTATACTTGCGATTACAGTCTCGTTTGACGAGTTTGTTGCGACGACGATATTTATCACGATTTTATTTACGTTCGCGTTTATGTCTACCACAGTTTCAGTCGGTATGTTTACAAGAATGGTAATCATTGTAACGCTTATGGTAATACTTTTTTCGGGGTTTTTCTCGTACTTCAAGGTCTTTTTTTTAGGCTGAAGAGATTGTTACTAATTATTACAAGGTTGGTATCCGTTCTTACGAAAATACCTTAAATTATACCTTTTTTGAGAGTTTTTCAGTGAGGTTATTAATTGTGATATCTTCGTATTACTACAGCTAATAACATAGTTTTTAACCTTTTAACGTTAACTCAATATTCTCTTATACTTTGCTTATAGTATAGAAATGATAGATACTATCAAAGGCCGAAGTTCGATATAAATTAAATATCGATTCTAACGTTACACCAATTGTCCTGAAGCCATTCATTCTACACATAACTTTTACGTATCGCATTTTTATTGAAACATACTTATATAAGCTGTACTCGTCGTCCAATAGATCGCATAATAGAAACTTGGTCTTTTTATACTTTATAATAACTCGTTTCAAATTTATAACTAAATGGTTAACGAAAATAAAAATAATATACGCGAAGCTTCAGCGAAAAATTTCACGACGTTCATAGAAGGTAACCTCGATATTTTGCTAATATACTGTAAATTCATATAATAAAATAAAGAATATTTTTACTATTGAACTTTTAAATGCTAAAAACGTATCTACAAAGGTATTCAATCGTTGCTAAAAGATTTAAATGTCAATAAAAACCATATATTCATCTACTTTAATAATACTCATATCTTAAGGATGAAAATACTCTAGGTTAAATACCTCAATCTCTTTACGTTTGAGTCGGCGAGTGCCGCTAACCGAGTATTAAGTAGCTATCGTATTTCGAATTCGAAAAAATTCGCGGCAGATTCGAAATAAAAACGAAAACGACGGCGTCGAAACAACTCATACTCGCGGCGGTCACACGAGTGATGACGGCAAAAAGACTCACGCTCGCGGCGGTCCCGAAAGGGTTTGCAACAATAGTAGAAAATCTTACGACGGTTAGATGCCTTCAATTTGTAATGGTGGCGGCCACATTCAAAAGTATCCAACAAGGTTATGAAAATAGGTAAAGCTTAGCAATAATAGTGGTAAAAGGGCTCTCGTTCACGAGAATGGCGACTTTTAAAAACTTGGCTCTTAAGGCGTCATATAACGGCGTCATGATTTACTCGTTTTACAACATCTCGTTTCTTAAATTTATGGAGTAGGTTTACCATGGGTTCCGAGACATTAACGTTACCAACAACCAAACCAGTTATTAAAGATACTTTTCCTAATTTCATAGTAACGGAAGGTGTAAAGCTCGCGATAGCCACTAACAATCGGCGAATTTTCGCAAGTAAAAAACGATCTGAAAGTATATAACAACATAAAGTCGTAGGCGAAAATATGGTGAGTAAAGGTAAACATATAGACGAAAGTAGGGATTTTGGTAATAGTAAAGAGAAAGTAATAGTTAACGGCTTCGGCGTAGCAAATGTAGACTTTTCTCGGAATTATTTTATAGGAGTTTGCTAACGCGTATGATGAAGGGTTTAGGGTTTATTTGGTATAATACGTAAAGCTTACAACTTTTGCTTACTCATATATTAAGATTTGATACTTGTAAAACAGAAGCTGGCGATATAGAGTAGTGGTGGTATTACGGTCAATATTTTAATGTAAAAACTAAGTTAAAGGTAGGAATCTACTAGAGCATCATAACAATAAGTACTTATGATACTAATGTGAAGAGTGAATCATGAGTAGGCAGTCTCACACGAGACGCTGCAAACTATCCCCCCCCCCCTCCCCGCGTGATACAACATTCGGAATCTTTTACTAAAACCTATCTGATTTCAACATAGCATTCAAACCGCTTATATACTTTAGGAGCGGCTAAGACGTAACATTTAAACCGCTTACGAATTACAAAAAGGGTTAGGATACAACTCTTAAAACGCCTTCATAACTGAATTACACCTCCAAAATAACAAATAAATTTCCGAACAAATATATACTTTTAGTCGAATACATATACTAATCCTTTAAATACTACCTTAACTTTAATATATATATATATATACCTTTCTGCAACCTTTTTACACGTTCTTACTGCCTTATTCGCCTTTTTTTGTTTGCCTTACAACGCTTACTTAAGTTTACTATTTATAAAGTTTATGTTTACTAGCTATTTGTCTTAAGTAAGGCTGGTGAAATATTAAAATACTTATTTAGGATGCCTAACTAATTTGTAATTACGCATTATTTACATTCTTTTTAAACGCTGTTAGCGTTAGCAAGCGTTCTATACCTTACTTTAAACGTTTTACTACATCTCAACTGCTTTTATTTCATAAATTATACGTTTTTATTTAAATCGAATCTTTTGAAACATTATATTTTCCGTGTACCTCAATCTTATCTACTACGTGATATTATACTTTACACCGCTTTTATTGGAATAGCAGTCAAACGAAGTACAGTCAAGTCAACTTTACTTGCAGTAAGGTTGATTGTATGTACTGCAGATTGACTACAGTTTATGGGATTAGAATACACTGCTCTACAGGTGCAGTGCAGTAGGTGACTACTTCAAAGTGAGGCATAGGCCAAAGCGTTTGGCCATACAAATTAGTATACAGACCGGTTAGCGGTCTGCCAAACTTAGAAATTACACTATCAATCGACAATATCAACGAAACACCAGTTACTTCGACCATAGTAATTCGAATAGACTATGTTGCAATGATAAAAGCCTACCAATACTAATCAGTGTTTATTAGGTTAAGCTCAGATTGGCTAAGTAAAAGAAAAGACTACTTTCCGGTTACACTCTATTTCAATAACGGCGGTTAGGGTAGAGCAAAGATTCTTATAGAGGGTTTTTACTGCTATATCGGTTTTCACGGCAACAAGTAAAAAAGACTTTTAGGCTACGACGGTTTTTACGGCAAATTAAAAGTAGCAACGGGATCGTTACTTAAATAACACCAAAAAATCTTTATTAATCCTTTTTAAAAACGTTAAGATTAACTGTAAAAATTCTTAACGTGTAGCAAGTTGGTAAACAGCTAAGTCAGTACTACTGCGGGTATTAATACCGCAAGAAAAACAACTAAGTCTTTACGCCAAAAACAATAACCCTCAACCTCTATTATTAGCAACAACCGTCAACCTTATACTTTATACCAAACCTTTGCCCTACTTCACTCTTTTTACTTTTTCCATCACTTCAATCGTCAAGTTCGCTGCTCCGAGCAAAAAAAACAAAGTCGTGTTAAAAAAAGCCACATCGCGCGACCTTACGCTAAGTCGCCAAGTCTCTAAGTTTATACGCGACTTTACGCCAAAATGACTAATTCCCTCGCTCTACACGCTTTATACAAGTCAGAACGCTAAAATAGATACCGCAAGCCCTTACTTTTAAATTATTACCGACCCTTCCTGGAAAGAAACAATTAAGGCCTTCAGTTTCCCGTTCGCTAAATATTATAACTACGACATTTAAGGACACGACGTTGATGAAGAGTTAAATGAAGAATACTTGACTAACTTCGTCGGCTGCTGTATTATTAACAATAACGGCGGTGAAGAATTTGACTACGATAACCGTACTTTACTCAAATACCGTAAGTTTTTCTAAAACTTTATTATAAATATATGAAAAATAGTTTAAAGAACTATCAAGTCTAAATTAAGGTAAAAACTTAAAAGTTAAGGGATTTACTTGTTGGAAAAAATCTTCACAAGGTTGGCAAAAACTTTGTTTAACTTAGTTTAACTGAAGGAATACCCTTGAGACTCTTGGCCTAAAAAAAAAGGTGTTAAGAAATTTTACCGCCAGTATACGCTATTTAGAAGACCTTTCCTTTAGCTTTAGCTAACCTAAGCCTTTTTATATGCTAATAATGAGTAATACGTTAACCTTCTAGATAATCCTTTACCTTTATGTGATAACGCGGAGTATGCCTTAAGCAGTAGTCGATAGCGTAAAGCAAGAGCTTTCAATACAGCTAAAGGTATTAATATTAACGCTTTACACTAATTAATTAAATAGGAACCTCACCGATTACCTAAATACCAAGAAGATCATCGCTAAGTCCGCCGAAATGAAAACCCTTAAACTCACTTTCCCCAAAATTCTCAACACTTTCAGTTCCAGTAACCAAATTAAGGAAGGACCGGCTTTACACACGAGCCTATTATGGGAACAAATACTGGCTTCTTTCCTTTAAAACTGACTAAAGGTAACTATCCTGACTATTAGTACCAATAACAACCTCAATACTTTCTTCGGCCAGGTGAAAAAGATATTTACGACTAGTATATTACCTTTCCTCTTCGGTCTCTCCCTAGGGAGGATCCAGACTATACGGAAATTACCACGTTTGTTAAGATTTGGGGAGGAAAAGAAAAGCATAACAGTAAGTCGTATAACCTCCTCAACGTCAAGTTAAACCTATTCTTTAACATTTTCCGTTAGATAAAAGTTAAGGTGTCAGGTTTTTACTCGTTATTTATCTGTATCCTTACCTATTAAGCTCAAGACTACTACCTCTGATACCTAACGAATTGTACCCCTTTCCGCGAAATTTACAATTGTATAAAAGGCTATTTCGAATACGATATCAACCTTACCCAGTATTATACGAATTAGAATATTATCAAGAAGTCTTATATGTTTGTTTATAAGGAAAAGTCGGAAAGTAAAATAGACCTTTTAAATGAGATGCTTAACAGGTTGATGATTTGCTAACAAGTAATAGGAAACGTTAAAATTAGCGAAGACACCTTATACCAGCAAGTCTGGTAAGTAATTATGGGCTATAAAGAATTCGAATACGCCTTACAATGTTTTAATGCTACTTTCGAAGAGTTTTTTTAGCCAACTATGTTTGTCGTTACCGACCGTAACCGTTCGAGTATCCGGATCTATTAATATATACTTTGAGGCTTCGGAATTCAGTAACGAAAATAAAAACTTTTTATCTTGTACTATATTAATCGACGGCATGGAAGACTCGGCAAGTATGGTTAATAAAGGGTCCGGACCTCTACCTACAAAGGAAGGTATTCATCTTTTTAATGTTTTTAGCTCGGCTAGATAAATTGAACTTAAACGTTAAGAAATATTAGATTTGCAATGAATAGGGTTGCTAGTTAAAACGTTATACTGTCACTAAGTGTGACGCAAAACCGGAAATATACTACACGTAATACCTTTTCGCCTTTAAATAGAACTATATAGAGAGTGTTATACAACTTAGGGGAAAAGAAGTTCAAAATGAAGAAAACAAGCCGAAAGCCATCGGCTCACATAAATATATTGGCACTGGCACCTGTACTAGCTTTGAAGCTATGTAATGACTAGCTTACTACATATTTCTATACCGCCTTACAAGTAAAGACCCCTATCGCCGCTATAACAATGAAAACTCAGGACCTATATATCTTTTCACTATTTAAAACCGCTATTCGGAGTAAGTCTTTTAGAGGATTATACCGGATACGTAGGTAATAGAGTACTTAACCGAAGGCTATTCGCAATCCGTCGCGTTTAAAAGGGATACTAATATTGCTACAAAATTTAACTACGCGGACGCTAGTAAAGCTAAGGTTGGCTTCGGTCTTAGAAAGAAGTTATCCTTACTGGGATCGACGATAGTGAAGATTATTGTTAGTCCTATTGTTTTTTATATCTTGGAATCCCCTATCCCATTTCCCTTTTGCCTTAAAAACATGAAAAACCTCGACGTTAACGTTGATATTTAGACTAATAAGTTAATATATATTAAGGCTAGTAAAAGGTTTCCACTAAGCTTTAAATGGTGGTATTTCTAATTTCACCTTAAAAAACCAAAGGTAGTAGGGTTGAACTTGATGGAGGCAGAACTTCGTCAACTATATCGTAGGTTTAACTACCCAGAAACTAATAGGCTTTATAAGGTCTTAGAGGTAACTGGTTACGAAAATGTGGATTTTCTAGCACTAAAAGAGGTCAAATGCCTTTATTATTATTGTTAAATACACCCCTAAGCCCCCTTAAGATTTAAGTTTACATTAAAGAAAGATTTAAATTTTAACTCTGAAATCTTGGTAAACGTATTTTATCTAAATAGCAAGCTAGTACTATACGTTATAAACTCCTCCATGGTTTTTTACAGCGCCAAATTCCTTAAGACCATGACTGTGAATGAAATATAGAATGTATTACATATTTTATAAATTAACACGTACATTAACCTATTAAACATATTAATTTGCGATGCTGACACCAACTTTATCATAATGGAGTTTTGAGTTAATGTAAGGTTCTTGGAAATTTAATGTAAATAGGTTCTTGTAAACGTTTACTAGGGTATTAGTAAGTTTAATAGGATACAAGCCCTCCTATGAAGGGCCTACAATATCCTTTTACTGGAAATCGGAAGCTTTATAAGCTAAAAGGTACGGCTTTAGATAGCGGTAAAAGGTTTTAACAATATTATTGGCCCTAACGGAATTATACCTACTTTATTAGTATTTAGAGCTTACCTACGTATAATATCAGAGTTGCCACCCTTTCCAAATACCTAAAAACGTGTTATGGCATATAGCAAAACCCTGAAAGAATTGAGGAAGAAATTGGCACGCCGTCAGGTTAATAGTGCTCTTAAGACTAAAAACGGATCTTTAAAAATAAACGATCTTTTACTCCTCTTTTAAAATAAAGTCCTTACGTAGCGCGAGTAAGATAAATAGAATAGGTAGAATAAGATTTTGAGTATTATTAACTTCAACGTAATGGTTAAAACTGTCAATGGCCCCGTAACTTTTCGAGCTATATAAGTTAAACTATATAAAAAGATCCTTAAGTTTAATAGAAATCCCGACATTGATAACCTCTGAAACGAACAAATCAATTAATATAACACTTCCGAGTCGACCATTGACAAGCTAATGAAACGTTAATAGCGTGAAATATCACTTAAAAAGAATACATATTAAATTGAAGAAAGACGGAGATTACAGGCTTAATAAGGAATATACAACGGCGTGAGTATTTAAAAAAGAGAAGTTGAATAAAGAACTTTCCTTTGAGTTACGTGTCGAAGGTATTATTAATACACCGGGTAAGCCTTTTAAGGAAAGGGACTAAGTGGAAATTAACGGCCTTTTATTATGGGAGGTTATCTAGTTTATAACATTAATATAATTTAAAGGCCAAAACATTATGATTTTTAAGTCGAAGATAGTTTTCGACATTAAGGGCAAAACCATAAACTGGAGTTACGAAAATTTACAGTTAATTGCCTAAGGATATAGTGATAAAGGTAAGGATTATATCTTTACTTATAGCCTACTATCGAGAAAATCAGCTAATATTTCATTATTTTTAATGTTGCTAGTTTAACTTTTAGCGTCAAAGAATTACTTACATTTCATGGCTGGAATATTACGTAAGCGTATAAGTAATCTTCCACCGATCTTTAACGGATCATATTACTGAAATTACTATAAAAACTAAGGGACAAGTTTCTGGTTAATACGATAATACACTATATTAAGTCTTTATACGAATTGACCGAAGCTAAAGTCTCTTGGTTTTTAATGTACCAAGCACACTTAAAACACATGTTAGGTATAAAAACTTTAACATTTATCTCGTATTTATTAATTACAAAGGTTAAAGACTTTAGTATCGTGGGTATGTAAACTAATAATACCCTTTTCTTCGATGATATAAGGTTTGTAACGGCGAAATAACGTGTTATTGAAAAGCTAGGTCTTTAAAAGTGTAAGTTAGTTAAAACGTTGGTTGAGGGTATACAATTTAACTTTAATGGATCGTTACTTCATATCTATAGTAATAAGGCTACAAACAGTACTTACATTAGATTAAGTTAAAAAGAGCAAGTCACGAGCCTAATAATTATCGATAAGGCTGACGAGATAAAGACATAAGGATATTTAAAGTAAATAACTCGTGCGGTTTTATCGTTATTTTATGCCAACCAAAGATATCGTACGACCTTTCCATTACGGTATAAGTACAGAACCCGTAAAACGAATATTTTGATAATTTAAATAAACGGATTTAGTAATAAACGTATTACATGGAAAGAGGGATTGATATGGTTTTTGTAAATTTGACGAAGGCAAAGTTAACAATATTTGTGGACAGGTTATTTGCCAATAATACTAACCTTATATCTTAAATCGGCTTTTTGATAATGTTCGTTAACGAGGATAGGTTTTAAGAGAAGTTTATCATTACCGAGAATCTTATACACTTGATATTTATTAAGTATAAGCGCGTAAATAGGAGTATATTAACTTCGGGAGTCTATAACATAATGGTAGGCTTTAACATTAGTATGGTAACTAACGATATATTAAGGATTATTATTAAAAAGCTGGGTTTTCCATCGATATTTCTAGTGATATATACTGATTACCGGAGCCTTTACGAATGCCTGTCAAAACTTGGAACGACTAATGAAAAACTCCTGATTATAGACTTGATAGAGTTAAGAGAAGCATACGAAGCATGGGAAATCGATAAGTTCTGGTAAATCAACGGTAAAAATGAACTTGCCGATACTATAACTAAGGTCACACCTAATAGCGCCCTGAAAGAGTTTATGGATAATAATACGTCAACTATATAAATCGAGGAATACGTGGATCGCCTAACACGTAACGTGAAGAACCAAGATTACCCTAGCAAATTAGAAGATCGCTTGGGAAAATAGTAGCAATGGCAGTAGTTTAAACTACAGCAATGGTGGCGATGGCAATAGTTAGAATTACTGGTAAAAGGTACGTAAGTAGTAGCGTACCTAATTTATATAGATCTGTGGTGAAAGATCTGTGCACGGGACTTAAGGAACGAAGGCCTCAGAGGGGTAAAGCAAAAGAGCCACAAAGGGCCATAATTAAAGTTTTTTCTAATACAGATTAATCGGAATTAATAGGGTTCTGGATTGTTGTTGGTTTGTAGATAAAAAAAAGATTTCAGAAATTTCCACCAATTGATGGCAAGCCACGCTGACGCATAAGCACAAAACAAAAAGCTGCTAGTGTTGGAATAGCAGTCAAGTACAGTACAGTCAAGTTAACTTTACTTGAAGTAATGTTAATTGTACGTACTGCAAATTGACTACAGTTTGTGGGATTGGAATACACTGCATTACAAATGCAGTGCAGTAAGTATCCACTTCAAAATGGGGCATAGGCTAAAGCGTTTGGCCATAAAAATTAGTGTGCAGACCGGCTAGTGGACTGCTAAACTTAGAACTTCCACCATCAATCAATAACATCAACGCAACAACAGTTACTTCGACTACATTGATTCGAATAGACTATGTTGCAACGATAGAGGCCTACCAACACCTTGATTATTTTCGGTAAACGTATATATTAGCCTTCCAACCGCTTAAATATACTTCGTCCTTTTTTCAATTAGTATTTTAATCATAGTAAACTTAATGAAAACTACTGAATGTATGGATTATTTGTTTCAAAATATATCGTTTTATAAAACCATGTTTCAATGATTAGAACTCAATTTGTAAGATAATAAAATCAAAGCGTGAATGGATAATTTCAACGATTTTATGGTAAGTACATATATTATAAATATCATTTTAACTATTCTAATGACGATATGAAAAGAAGCAACTTATTTGATGGTTTTAGGGGTGACTTTGTGGATTGGAAGCTAAAAATGTGGCATATAATGAACGATATAATCTTACAAATACTACGTTGATAACTACGGAGCAAAGGCATTAATACGACCTGTGGTAATAAAATCCGTATCGTAAAAACATTATCGGATATGACACGGCTTACTTGAATGTTAAAATGAATTGAAAATGAATTTATAGACATGAAATTAGTAGAGGGACACTGGTTAGAGAAGCGTCAAAACCGGCTTCTTGAAATAACGGATAATAAACAAGAAACGACTTTGTAAATACAGGGAGAAAAATACGTAGTAACACTAAAAGAACGCCGCGAAGTGTAAAAAAAGTTGGAAAAATTGACGGAAGACGAGTAAGAGTTATAAAAATTATTCATTATTCAGATTGAATAGAAACTCTTTTTAAAACGCACATTTTAATAGAAATACAAATAGAATAAATTCCGAATACAATTTGAAACCCGTTTTACCTAAATGTTCGCAGCCCAGATGATGGAGACGGCCCGCCCAAAAACAAGATAAACGGTATAGAACGATAATAAAAACATTACAGATCAATACCTAATAATTGATATTTATATCGAAACTTTCTACCACAGCATTTTTCCACTAATATAAGTTATCCAATAAAAGTTTCCAACTTCATCAACCTATAGGATAGAAAAGAGAATTATCATAACGAATTATATGACGTAATAAATCATAAAATATGTGTAATACTAAATATATGCAAAAAACTAAATATTAAGCCGTTACAGTTCCTTATTATTTTATCTGGAAAAATATTTGGGTAAGTTCAAAAGTAGTATCTATACCACCGTACATAGGTCAATATATTTACCAAATACTATAACCGTTCAAGTATATACTTCGATACGGAAATAAACTACGAACTTTAAGATAAAAACTTGATTACTATTATTGGGGAATCAGTAAAACACTAACATAAAAACGCTAATAAGAGTTTACAACAGGTGTTTACTGCCTTATATCTAAAGTTCCGGATATTTTAGGCGGCTCTTCAACCGGAATACAAAGGAGATGAATTGTTTATTTAAATAGTTATAAAAACGTTCCGCGGAAACTTAGGCCTTAACATTATGTTATTTAAGCCGAAAAATGATTTGAAAACTTTTTATACAAGTTTTAAAACCTTGTTTAAAACTTCAATATTACGTTAAATAATTTTTGGATTAGTTTGTATAACCAAAGAGACCGTAGTCTAGGGTTAAATTACTACAATAGAATTTGCTAAAATGATTTACTACGTTTAAAATCGACATTTGAAAGTGTATTCAAAATAAAATGAACGCCCTAAATAAAGCTACCATAACGAAAAATATAAAGGAAAAAGCCTTAGAAACTAAGGATAGAGTAGTTATTAGTAAGGACGATCCTGTAAATAAGGACGTAACTTATTATACGTATAGAAATACCTACAAAGAAGTATATGAAGTTTTATAGGTTTTTAGAAACATTGTATTACATAAGGCAAAGTCGGTTATTAGTCAGCTAATTACATAGTACACGAGTAATTTCCGATTGAACGTCAATTTTACGTTGATTACCCTTCGAAATATTAGAAAAAGGCTCATTTTTTAACGTTAAGTAGCCGATTACAAAAGTTTAAATGATAAATATAACACCTACCCTTACGATTATACCTTTAAAAGAGGAAACTTTAAGGAAGATAAGCCTTACTTAATAGATTAAGAAAATGAAACCAACTAGCGAATTTGTACAGGCTTATAGAATACTTTATTTTTACATAAAGGCCTAGAGTACGAAAAAAGAGTGTTAAAAGCCTATATAGCGTTGTATTTTACGCTTTTTAATAGATACGAAAATATATTTCAGGTTATTATATAAGATACTGACATAACTGATAACTCGACCGCCCCAAAACAGAAATTAGAGGCGTTCGTAGCGAAATTTCCGAAATTTAAACTTGACCGGATAGGAAGATATCGAAAATTCTTATTGAACATAGGCAAAACGTTATTGCTCAACAACGTCGTTATGAATACGCGATTTGAACCCGTTATATTTTATGTAATGGATTTTGGAACTTCATATCTGCTATTATTAGCCAATATAAATAAGCTGAAAATTAAGTTTTCAGACGCGATTAATGAACTTTTCCGCGTTTCTTGTAATGTATTTGTTTTGATTCACTTTAAATTTAAATACCTATGGTTCTTCCCCAAAGTACATATAATTAAAGGTATCTACTTAACGTGACTGGAATTAAGGACATTACACCGCCGGTTAAAATAATTAATTAAGAAAAGATTTTTACGACGACTTTACGCTATAAAACACAATAACATAGGGGGGAAAACGTTAAAAGCTATCGAAAGGTTATGCTACAAAGGTCAACTATACTAGTAAACCCTATGGTGATTTGAATTCCCCCTTTAGAACGATATAATCTTTAATTACGAAGTAATTCTAAATATAATATAACTTAACGACCAGCTAATATCATACGATATCGACGTAACAATATTATTCCAAACCCCGAAATTCACTCGACGCGTTTTCGCTGCGGATTACTAGAATACTTTGGTAAATTATGAGCTCAACATTTACTTAGGACCCCTAAACTAAATTATTTTGATTGTAATATATCCTTCGACTTTACTAAATAACGTACTAGAGTTGAAATTGCTGGCAATAAGTTTATTTTGGTGATAGAGCTATATAAAAACATCTTCGTGCTAATAACTCAACTAAATTGATTTACAGCAATTATAATCGGTCTAGTGCCAAATAGAAATCTTAGCTTCCAGATACCATTTATCGTGCTACTTATATTTAAAGATATATTGTGGTATTCCGGTCTGTATTCTAAAGTAAAGACTAAGTTAAAGGTAGGAATCCACCAGATCATCATAACAATAATTACTCATGAGTAGGATGACTCATGAGTAGAAAGTTTCGGGAAAAGGTAGTCTCGTAAGAAAGCACTAGACGCACACAAGTACCTTCCCGAGGTACAACAAGGTACCAAATGGATTTTATAATTGAGGTACTGTGAAACACTAAAAGAGGCTATAGTGGTCCTCTATACAAGACTTATATACATAGTCCATGCGTAGTCCGTTATGTGCTCTCGCAAGTGATGCCTAAAGACCGTACCAGGACCGCGCTCAGGCCGCACCTGTGCCGCGTATTACATATCCCATTATGTATACAGTTACGTAACCTATAAACTCAATGGCTGAAAGCCTAAATCCAT
>JASMMZ010000001.1:39944591-39979983 GCA_038502455.1 Anisogramma anomala | reverse complement strand
ACTCGACGATAATAAAAGCGATGTTGATATCCCTCTGTTGCAAGCTAATGATACCAATATATTTTATATTAATTCGTCGTTAAATTTTAAAGTACACCTAAATAATATCCAAATAACCGTTTTTAACAATATAGCTACTAAGATTAATTATTGCGATTCTAGCAAAGCTAAAGTTGGTTTTAGCTCAGGTAAACATCGTTACTAGGGATAACGGTAATTCAAACTATTCTCAAAGTAATCAAGTTCTACTTTTTCAAGTCTCCTACATCGTTTTTTCTTTACTTAAAGTATATAAAAACTCTCGGTACTAACGTCGACGGTAACGCAAACGAAATGGTTAAAAACGGCTAATAGTTTCTATTAGTCTTTAAATAGAGCTCCCTGTAGTTTCATCTTTAAGATCCGGAAACAGTAGTAGTAAACCTAATAAAACAGAAATACATTAATTACACCAGCTCTATAAATATCCAGTCGTTAACAGGCTATAAAAACTTCTAAAAGCCGTAATGCATAAAGATATGGAATATTCCATCTTGAAAGTTATTAAAAGACTTGACTACTACTACTAGACGTATACCTAAACCGTTCGGAGATTTAAATTTATGTGAAAATTTGACAAGGATTTTAATTTCAAAATCTTGTTTTATATGTTTTACTTGAATAATATTGCTGTCCTTTATATTATTCATTTAAGGACCTTTTTTTACGAGGATAAATTCCTCAAGTCCTTTTCGGCAAAATATACGTGGAAAATGCTAAGGATACTATAAATAAACACGTAATAAGGCCTAACTAAAGTTGTCATTTACGATATCAGCATTAACTTTACTACAGTGTAGTTTTAGGAAGATACTAAAATAATGGGTATTGAGTATAAATAGGTACTTATAAAGGCCTATTAACACATTAGGCAAGTTAAAAGGGTATATACCTTATTTTGTTGAGTGTATAATATCCTTATGATAAAGATGAAAAGCTTTACGAATCCGGAAATACGCATACAAATAATAGTAAAATATTGAAACTATATTATGGGTTTTAACGGCTTGGTGCCAACAATATTGGTCTTTAGAGTGTACCTATACCTAAAGAGTAAATATCCGCCCTTGGCAATTACTTAGAAACGTGTTACGGCGTATAGTAAAACTTTGAGGTAATTGCGAAAAGAACCAGTACGCCGTTAAATTAACGACTCCCTTAACAATGAAAGGGGCTTTTTAACAATAGACGTATTTAATTTGCAGTTGTAAAGTAAAGTTCTCGTGTAACGGAATCTGGGAAAATAAAAAGGCCCGTATAAAATATAGAATATCGCAACCTCCAAAGTAATTATCGAAATTACTAACGGCCTTATACCTTTTCTAATGACTTATATTAAATATTATATTAGTGTTACAAAGGATAAAGACCCTTAAATCCTTAAAATTAAGCAACCGAACTAATAAAACCCTTTTCCACCTGTTATCAATAAGTCAATAGAACGCCGCCGACGCGAACAACTTCCGAAAAAGAAGAAAGACGTTCTAAATGGGGAATATAAACAGGGTCGTATTTATAATACTACTTGGGTAAGTAAGAAAAAGAAGGATAACGAAAACTTAGCACTAAAGCTTCGATTCTAAAGGATTATTAAAACCTCTGGCAAACATTTTGAGGAAAGCGACAAAGTTGAAATTAATGACCTATTAACTTAAAGGGTTGTATAATTCGTAACAAAACCAGATTTTAACCTTTAAAACCAAAATACCACGATCTTCATGTCTAAAATTATTTACAAAATTGAGGGTAAAACCATTGGGCGGAGGTACGTAAAATTTTGTCTAATAGTTTCATGATACAGCGATAAAAGCAAAACCTAAATGCTTTCACAGTCGCCAACAATTAAAAAAATCAACTTACGTTTGGTAATTGTTTTCATAATAAGTTTATTAGCAAAAACTAAAGGAAAATTTATGCTTAATAATCATAATATAATACAGGCCTACACATAGTAAGTAACGGATTTATAGCGGATCATATTACTAAAATTACTACAAGAATTCCGTGCCATTTATCCTTTGAACACATTAATACGTTGTATTAAGCTATTATACGAATTAGCTAAAAAAAAGCTTCTACGGGTTTTTAACTTACTAATCGTATTTTCAATTACGACTAACACAAAAGTTTGTAATATTCGATCCGGGCTTATTAGTAACGTAAAAAAGGGACTTTAGTGTAATAGATATACATGTTAACGATACTATATTCGTCGGAAAGGCTGGATTAAAGACATTTAAAAAATAAACGATCGAAAAATCTAAGTTTTTAAATTACAAATCGGCAACGCCATTAACGAAGGATAGTTAACTTGACTTTAATTAATCGTTAATTTGTGTATTTGATGTTAATACCAGCCTTAACTTTCGTTAAAAAATCTAAAGCATTTTTTTCATTATAATTCATGAAATTACAGAATCTAAGACTTAACATTATTTCAAATAAAGTATTCGAAGCAATTATATTGTTACTTTATACCTGTCGAAGGCTTTTTACAACCTATTCATTACGACGTAAAGACAAAAGCTAACGAATAAGGATTTTGACCGGTTAAATAAAAGGCTCGAATGGAAAATTCGAAATTTAGGCCGCATAATTAACATGATTTTAATCAAACTTTTAAACGCTAGGCTAATGATCTCCAAGGACGGGTCCTTTATAAATAATACCGATATATATTTACAAATTGATTTCCTAAAATCCTTCGTTAACGAAGATAAATGGGAAAACTAATTCGGTATTATCAACAGCCTAATTTACCAAACCTTTATTGAATGTAAAAGAATTATACGAAGCTTATTAATATGAGAAGTTTAAGACATAATAACAGGCTTTAATATCGAAATAGTATTGTGGAAACTCCTCAATTTTAATACTAGGCAGTTAAAAATTCTTTTCATCCCGGTAATAATTTGTACTCGCTTAAGAAAACTTTTTAAGTATCTTTTAAAACTTGGAACCACTAACGAAGAACGCCTGTTAATCGATATAATGGCACTCCATAAAGCCTCCGAAGGAAGGGAGATTAAGGAGTGTTGATAGATCGATGAAAAGAATAATATTGCTAATGCTATAACAAAGGTATCGCCAAATAAGGCTTTAAAAAGCTTTTTAGATATCAATAGGCTAATTATATATATCGAGGTCTACGTTAATAGGCCTCCCAGAAAGCTTAGATCACGTGACAGCGGATAGGGATATGCTGGCAGACTGGAAGACTGTTAGGGAATTAATGATGGTAATTTATTTGAGTGACACACTTAAAGCAAAAGCCTGTAGTGAAAGAACTTTTTGTAGTAGTTGATAAACTCGAACCTCGGACTAATGGAGAAATTGAGTTCAAAGAGGGTTAATTGGAACGTAATTGTGTACAATGCAGTATGAAAGTTAATTGAAATTAATAGGGAGTATGAGGTTGCTGTTTAGCGATAACTGGAAAAGATTGTTCAGCCATACTAGCGTGCGCATACAAACTAAAAAGCCGCCAGTATTAGAATATTATTATATACAGTACAGTAGGTCAACATTTCTGTAAGTAAAGTTGACCTTACTACAAGTATATTGCTTTATATGGACTTACCGAATTTAGTATAAGTCGAGTGCAGTACGTTGCACTTTACTCTAGGGCACGGGCCAAGAAATTAGCCATACAAATTACAGTGCAGATCACCTAGCGGTCTGCAAAACCTCGAATAATACATCCACCATATGAATATTGTAATACTACAGTTATTTCGACTACGATTCGAATCGACAACGTTGCAACGTCTAAAGACTTACCAACACCTGAATAATATAAATTCACGTTATAATTATATTTATATGCAGCTGCTCTAGCTATACGGGGCCTGATACTTATCGACTAGAACTTTTTTTAAGTTTAAAGATTTTAACTTGTCTGTAAGTTCGTTGTATTTCGTTAAAGCTGTAATATAATCGTTACGATTAACGTTTGCCGTAAGATATTTGTCGTAAATGCGCGGAGATATTCGAAAGAAGAATTAATTGTATATAACGGGTAAAAGCCGGTTTTAACTAACCGCCTAAAAAAATGATTTTCGGAAAATAATTTTTCGAACCTCATAACAAATAGTATTCATTGGTTTTTATCACTTATAAATAATCCTTTTAACTCGATCAAGGTTTCATAAATGAGGTAAAGATATTAAAAAGTAGCCTTAATTTATTAGAAAAACCAACTCGTATCGTACATTCCCTCCTATTTATTGACCTTATCATATACTGTAACAGCTTGTTTTAAAACCAGCATATAATAACCTTACACGTTACAACCTGGATATTGGCTTTCTTTAATCTATATCTTATTCGATTTTAATAAAAATTCGATTATTCAACGCGTAGACATTTACGTAAAGGTAAACCTTTCGAATCACGGTTAGTCGTATCGATTTCAACTATTTTGAAGCTTTAAAAAAACAGCCCGAATAATCGTTAAGTAGGCTTTTAATTACAAAATGTTAGTAACGAATCGATTAAAATCAGACGTGGGGTCTAGAACGAAGGTCAATTACATATTTCAGTACATTTTCTTTAAATTAAACGCGGTATAGATTATGATACTCTATGAGTAAAATGTATCGACCTAAATCGGCACTAAAAAGGTAAGAGATATGTCTACAAAGGAAGATAACTGAGTATTTTCTGACAGCTTATGTTTCACTTTAACTTTAAAGTATATCGTCAAATTATTAAAATATGTTATCAATTCATTTATTATAACTAATATCCTTTTAAATGAATGAAAATAAACCTTAATTATATATTATATTCCGATTCATACTAGGATAATAAGTAGATGCCAAACGGTGTTTACAATTAAAATACGAAAAACTCAAAAAAGTTACAATGATCCTTTATATAAGACTTATATGTATGGTCCATGCGCAGCCCGTCATGTACCTTTACACGTAATGCTTACAGACCGCGCCCGGATTGCGCTTAGGTCGAATACTGTACATCCTGTTATGAGTACAGTCACGTAATCTATAGAATTAATAACCAATGGCCTAAGTCTATGACATCGAAGGCCTGAATTACTTTCTGTATTATGGGGTTGGTAGTAACATTAATTCTATCATATTTTAAAGTTATCGTAACAAATATCAAAGTTTAAAAGGGGTAAAAAGATAATCTAAAGTAGTCGATCGTATGTTTGCCATTAAAGTTGGTATTTGTTAAAGATTGTAAAACTTAGTCGTTTTTGATTTAAAGTTCGTAATAGTAGTACCTGTTGGAATAGTACTACATGCAGTGTAGTAGGTCAACTTTACTTACAGTAAAGTTGACTGTACTGCAAGTTGAGTGTATTGCTTCGTGTGGACTTACCGCATTAGATGTAAGTCGAGTACAGTACGCTGAACTTCACTCTAGGTTACGGGCCAAGCAATTAGCCCTAGAAATTACAGTGCAGATCGGCTTACGGTCTGTCAAATCTAGAACAATACATCTAGCACTTAACTAATATAATACTACTATTACTCCGATCACGATTCGAATAGACAACGTTACAACAATCTAAGGCCCTACTAATAATAATTAGTGTTTATTGGGTAAATCACAGATTATCTAAATGAAATAAAAAGATATTTTCCGATTGTTACACTTTTATATTAAAGTTAGGATAGAGGAAAAGTTCTTACGAAAGGCCTTTACTATTGTATAGTCTTTACAGCAGTTCGTAAAAAATATCTTTACGCTATGTAGTATTTATAGTAGACCAAAGATAGCGACGGTATCGCTATTGAAAATAATAAGAAATATTTATTGATTTTTTTAAAGAAAAACATTGAAATTAACTATTAGAAGTCTCAAAATTCGGCATTTTGGTAAATGGTTAAGTCAATACTACTACGGGTCTTACTACTTGGTAGCATAGAAAATTGATGTAAATGCCAAGCATGACTTATATTATGGAAATGGCTGCCTGCAGTCATGGGAAGGATGTTTGAAGGGTGAAGGGGTACTCGCAGAGACTAGTCGAACTAGAAAAAACAATGCAAATACATCTTTCTACCCCTTCAATTACCCTACTTAAAGATCCCGTTTGTACTATAATCGTCTGGTAACCTGCGTAGAGATCGTTTACTTTACTAATATCCTGATTCGCAGTCGGAAACATATGCATTTAGAAACATAAACCCCACAATGAGAACGAGTATAAGGCGAAAATAAACGAGTAGGAGGCGAAGACGAAACAGTACGAGATGGAACGAGTTCGAGACAAAATGAGTGCGAGACGGAACAAATGAAAGATAGCACAAGTGTGAAAAAGTTCGATTACAAGACGAGTATAAGGTAGGACGAGTACTAAAAATGAAAACGAAACCCCAACAAACCTTATAGTTAGCCGAGGCTAGCTACTTGAAACTAGGGAGGTTCAAAAAACAGGCAAAAGATAAATTATCCAAATACGTGAAACTTATTTAATAGTTACGACTACCATACGCACATATTACATTAAGAGATTTTATTCTTCTAAAAGTAAGACGATACCAACGAAATATAACTATTATATATACTACACATTTTAAACTAAGTTTTACATGTATATTCGCCGGATAATCTGGCGAAAGTGCAAATAACTATATTGAAGACATGGAGATCACGGCGGAGATGAAATCTTAAAACGCTGCTTTTGTCCAAGTGATTTGTAAAAGTTATTTTAGAACGGGGTTAATAGAAGAGGCGGCTAAATGGTACCGTAATATACGAGAAAGAGAGAGAAAATAATAGGAGGATTATAAGGCACTTTTGAAAACACATTTTAAGTCTATTCTGATAATGAAGAATGACGGAGCGGTAGCTAAAGTAAACTTTTTCTAAAGGCAAACCTATGAAACGCTAGTAAAATACGTAAAAAGGTAGATAAATTTATTGTATAATATCCTTATATACTTTCAAAGGAATCGAAAAATAGGTTTTTGGCCTACTCTATAGATAACTGCTGAAACAACGACACGATATTGTAAACGAGAGTTACTAACCGTCTGGTTTTTAACAACCTTATGGACTAGAGCAGAATGTATAAAGATGAAGTAACGTACGATGTCGTGCGAGAAACATTAACCACGGTAACTGTGGATTCTAACCGTAATAACAACCCTTTCTTTTTGTAGGACGAAAAACAAAATGATGTTTAGGAGTCCCTAATGAAAAAAGTACTCACAAAAACGATTTTACTATTAATGTAAAAATAGATAGGTAGTAAAACGCTTTAGGACAATGGGGAACACACTTTTTATAACTTAGAAAATACTCTCGGATGTAACAATTTATATTAACCTTATTTTGAACCTATTTTATAAACAATAATAGTAGACTCACGAAAGTTATACCAGATGAGAAATAAAATAAGTAATTGTTCATATTGATAACAACAATAACAGCAAAGATGAACCTAAAATAATGAAAAGATATGGTTTAATTACAGTAACATGTCGAAATAATATTACAGGTTTTATGAATATCTTTACCCCCGGTAATTATAGGTGAAAATATACCAAATACGAGATCTGATATTAACAGGGCGACTAATTCCCGCGAAGTTAAAAATGGAAAGTAAGGAAAACGTAAATATGTGCGAGCCATTATTTATAACATTAATAAATAGAACAGAGTACTAGGACTTTTACCCTGACTTTAACATTAATATTTTGTATTTTGCGGATTTAGGTATAAAGGGAGGTAACGTATAGGATTCATAAACCGAGCCTAAAAAACGTTAATATGTTTGTAAAAATAAAGAGAATGGTAAAAAGGTCGAAGACATTATATCTTTAATGGTTGCCGAACGCCGTAGTACTCGAATTACAAGGTAAAAAAACTTATACGTTCGAATTGAAGACGAGAAATAAGGCCTATTTAATACTCGTACGAAACCAAATTCTCCTTATGCTCGAACGATATAATTTTATACACTCGCATTTATAACCTAAACCGATAGAAAATTATTTTGCAAAGGGATATCTCAGTTTCACATCGTTATATAAAGGTAATACGAAACGAATAACCCGGGAAAAAGAAAAGATACTGTATTTATCCGAATACTTTTCGTTTGGTTTAAAAAACGATTTAATCTAATAAATACCTTACGAAAAATTTACCTTAAAATTACTTTCAAATAGTTGTTAAACTGTAGTCCTATATTACAAAAAAAATGTCAAGGATATGTGGTTTCGACACCGTTCGATAAGCGAATATAAGAAGAGTAACCGCGAGAAAGAAACGAAAACGTACAGAATCTATGTATTCGAAGGTAATAACAGCTATAAAATATCGTAACAAATCACGTATTATAAAAACCTAATTCAGGTACATTTAAGATAATACTTATAATATCCATATTAACAGGTATATAGTAAATAATGATTTTTTGATTAAATTCGTTACGCCAAATACGGTAACTCGTATGGGAATTACTGTTTAAACAGTCAATTTACTAATAATATTCACGATGGTTAATAAGAGTTGTATGATATTAATAACCTACATATTATTTCTTTTTGTCGTTATTAGTATAGTTTTTTTTTACTCTTTTATTACAGCTAATTATTTATTATATAACTTATTATTAAGCCGTAATTAGCTCGTTTATCACTTAGTTGTTAATCATTATATTATAAATATATTTATAGTTGTAGGTGAAGATGGATACTTAGTTGTTTTACTAGTGAAACGACGTATAAAACCGTTATCTTTTAACATTTAACCAGTTTATATAAACCGTTTTTCAAACGTAAACTAACACTTGTCGGATAGGTCGACTATGAGTAGTAAGGAAGAAAAGATAGAATTAAACTCAGAGGACGAAAAAAGTAGCGACGAGGACCAAGACCAGGATTTGAACGAGGAGGATATTAAATGCTTACGAAAACAAAACGAACTTATTGATTTTGCGGATTATATGTAAAAGACAGGGAAACGCACAAACTAAGGCAAGCCATAAACCTAAAATAGGCTATTCGATAACCGAAAAACCCATGAGATCCTGGTACTTACAAGTAAATACGCTTCTAAAAAGTTTCAATTATACTAAAAATAGTCGAAACGAGATAAAAACACAAGAAAAAGAGATGAGAATGTACGAGGGCGAGACGAAAACGTGTATGAACGAAACAAGGACGTTAACAATGATTATATAACGAAATGGTCCAAAAATAATATTGAAAAGAGTTATGACGTTGGATGAGATAAAGGGGTCACTTATTGAAAAATACCTCGTTATCTTTAATCATTTATTGCGTTGACTTATTTCGCGTACTTAAATTTGGCGTTTATGAGAAAAAATAAAACCTTTTGATTGTTTTGTGTTACCACTGTCGTCTGTCAGGTTATTAATTTTTAATTAGAATGGGAACATGATTTCGGGATTGGACAGACAAAACGATGATATTTTGGCGTTATAGGTGTTAAGTAACGAAAAAAACAAAGAGTCATTTTTAAACGTTTCCAAATACGAATATTAACGATAGTAAAAATGAATGGAGGATAATGAGAAAGATTTGAAAGAGTCTTTCCTAGTATATGGCGAGGTAAAACGAATACTAATGACGTAAAACAACAAATTCAACAAAAACATTGAACTTCGCTCCGGAAAAAAAGAATTGGAGGACGTATTACATCATATTATTAATAAATGGGTTAAAGCTTCTGGTATCCACGTCGGAAATAAAGGTAAAAAAAATAAGACGGACGAATTCATTGACAAGGAATACCCCTAAATTTACGAGAATATATGTAAAGGATTGGTATTAGTTAAAAGGCTGGTATACATTTGGAAATATGCGATTGACTTTAAATTAAGTGATGTATGAATAATCGATTTCGTTACTTATTTAGTCGAACTTAACCTGATTAACAAAATGTTTCGATTAAAGCAACCTAAATACTTACAAAATAAGGTTTTATTCGTATAAAGGTTTTATCAAGCTATAATGGAAACGGAATTTTCTATACCAAGTTAATTTAAATGGAATGTATACTTACGATACCTACCAAAAAAAAATAGCGAATACCGATTGATTGACAACTATATTCCAGTTAATAATTATATAATTAAACCACAATAACCGATACATTTACGAGATAAAGTTTTTGATACTATTTTTTAAGGTAATTATAACTTTTTCTCTAACGTAACGTAACGAACCTATATTAGGGAATTTCTATTACTTTAGGTTATAAGTAAAAAACGGTATTTATTACACCGAATATATGATATTTAATGTTTTGGATACCTTAAGGAATGACAAAAAGTAGATATAACTACTGTGTATTTGACGATATTACCTTTGATAAATAGCTATTATCAAATGGCGAGAACGGTAAGAATAATGTGAAAATCGACGAGAATACCACAAAACGAAAACAAAAAAACGCGAAAATTAGCGGACCAACACTACCCTTATCAATGGGATATAACCATACCTGGAAAACGGCTTTCGACATATATATTAACGACCATAACTCCTTATTTTATCATTTAGTGTAATATTCATCTTCCTTTACTACTAATATTTTCCTCGCCTCGAATTCGGAAAAATTAGCTTTACCTCTTACAAGAGTGTCTTATTAGGAAGTTAAATTTACTCTTTATAATTCGAATTGTAACGGGGTCAAGTTCGGCCGTCCAAAAAACATCGAAAAATATTCGAAATATGGGCGAAACCTAAAAATTACCTTACTTCATCAAAGATACTAAACTAGTTACTTTAACTTATACTATATGTTACGAAATATATACCTGGAAAAGCATCTTGGACGATAATTTTAAAAATATCCTGCATAAAAAAAGTGATTAAAATAACCTCGATACGTAAAGTTTCAAAATAAACACAATAGATTTCCAAAGAATTTGAGTTAAAAAAGGAACATGTTAAGGCTTTCGTTACTATACATCTAGTTATCTAAAAAAACGTCATTATAATATTAGATTTCTGGTTTTAATATTACCTCGTAATATATAGCTTAAATAAAGAAATGATAGTATCGTTTTTAAACCAAAAAGATTTCCGATGGGTACCGAAGTTGTCGACAAGTTAATATCTTAAGTAAGAATTTCGGCTTCATTTTTATGGAAATTAAATAATATCGAGACGAGGCATACTGTTGGTACGAGAAAAGCACTGGCCGTAGTAAAATACTTGAAAGAAATTAGACTATAGGTAATTAAGTCGTTTTTTTTTACAATAGTATATACCGACTACGCGAACCTGATTTTATCGTTAACGAGATCGATAATACTTACAGGTAGAATCGCGTAATGAACAGATATTTTCGGAATATTTGACGTAAAAATAGTATACCGCTTTGGTACAAATAAGATTATTAAAATCGAGGACAGGATTTCGAGATTATTAGGACCAATTATAAAGTTTTTGAAGTTGAATATAAGATAATTACCGTATATAGTGGGAAAATTCTTACTCGTAAGACTAACGATGTTAAAAGATCCGAAAACGGGATTTTTTTTGCTTAATGGAGTTCTAAACCATAGGTGAATACTACAACTTAGAGGAGCAACGATGGTAACAACATATATAGACGAGACGAATTGGTACGGGGATATTATAGGATACCTTTTAGGTGGCTAAATGTTAATCGAGGACTTACCGATATAAATAAAAAGAAAAGTAAAACGGGATTTATAACAATTATACATCTAGAACGGCGTACTATGAAAGCGATAATTTGGTCAAGAACACATAATATACACAAAAAAAAGTAAGGTACCTCGATAATTAAAGTAGGATTACGACCTTTATAGGCAATTCGGAATAGCCACGACCTTTGACAAATTAAAGGAAATACTATAGTAACTGACTTGGTATATTAACATGGAACAATACGTCAAAACTTATTAACCGTACGTTTTATCTAATACCGCCAAACAAATTAATATTAAACTCGTACCTATTATGGCTTCCAAACTATGGGATAATATAGGTTTGGATTTTACAGGCAAGATTAATTTCAAAGAAACCGGCGGCGAGACTTATTTTCACCTTATAGTTGATTATTTCTCGCGATTTTTATTTCGTTTAGTAACAGGTAAACCGATAAGCGAAGAGGTAAATCTAATATGAAAGTCTATTATCAACGTATTTGGCTACCCTAAGGAATATTTTTCGGATAAAGTAAAATACTTTAAAACCAGACGGTAATGAAGTTCTTTTTAAGGGCGAATTGAAAATAATGAATAAACCTACGTACTTAACCATATTAGTAAAACTAATTAAAGGGTTAGTAAAACTTGATAAAAATAGCTTTAAGCTTTTGCTAATATTTTAAGGGCTATTAATAACAGGCTCGTGAAACACTTAACCTACACACTATTACAAATTATATTGGGCTGGTTAATAAAGCCTTCTGGAGCTATTATTACCGAGGTAATGTTAAACCTAAATCGAGAATAATTGGCAGTAATATTGAATAAATAGAAAGTTAATAATGAGGCAATTTACAATAAGTTCTTTAGCTGGCGTGTCAATTTATATTAACGAGTAATTAATACATGTGTGGAGTAATGAATTAAATCTAATATTAACCTCAAAGATAGTGGTAATAGGTTTAAAATTGACGACTAGGTGTGGGAAGTCGTACCAAAGACCCCCGATATTAAACTAAAAAGGTTTTTGATTAAGAAAGATAAAAGCAAAAACTTAAAGAACATCTGTGTGCTTATCTTTAAGCCGCGATGTATAGGACCATGGAAGGTTAACGAGATCGCTTTATCCATGTCGTTTTAGATAGTTAATTCTATTACCATATTAAAAAGAACGAAAGTCCATGTCAACTTACTAAAGCAATACGTTTAAAGGGAAAAGGATAAGGAGAAAAGAACGAAAGAAGAAGAAGGAAAAGGTAATATATGAAAGAAATAAAAGATCCTTACGTCAGTAACCTCAAAGGCAACGAGCGTACAATCGATCAGAACGCGCCGCGGTTGAGTGACACCATCTATCAGAATATACCATGATGGAATGACGATATTAACTTTCGTTAAGGTTAAAGTTGAAAAGGTTGAAAAGGCGAAAGAGGAAGTTGAAGTTGAAGATGAAAGTTGAGATTGAAGTTGGAGGATTATCGTGAAGTATGGTGGGAAGTTTATTTTTGACCCTTGTTTCTATTATTCCTATTGTTTCTATTGTTTTATTATCCAACTTCACCCCAAATTAATATTTGATGTAAACCTCAACTTTTATCCACTTTGTTTTATATGGCTTCGGGGACTTTGCCATACATTAATTGGGGGAAATATGGTAGTATAGAGGATTAATGTATATGCTAAGCATAACTTATATTAGGGAAATAGCTACCAACAGTTATGGGAGGGATGTCTGGACGGTAAAGGGGTACCCGCAGCAACTAGTCAAACTAGAAACAACGATACAAATACACTTTTCTACCCCTTTAATTATCTCACACAAAGACCCCATTTGTACTGTAAGCATACTCCAAGAAAAACGACCAAAGCCTTATGCCAAACAAATTTTAACCAGTAATAAACGACATTTAACCTTGTTTTTTATACCCAACCTTTACCCCTACTTCACTTTTTTCATTTCCTCCACGTTAATTTAATTGTTAAGATCGCTATCTTAAGCAAAAAAACTAAGAATCTTGAATTCTCGTCAAAAAATCTACGTTAAACGATACCACGTTGAATCGCCAAGTTCATACGCAACTTTATGCCAAAAAACCTAGTCCTTACGTTTAAAAATCCCTAGATCTCTCGCTCTACGCATCCTACGTAAACCAGTACGTTAAGAAGGCTTCCGTAAGCAATTATTTTCAAACTAATACCGACTCTGCCAGTAAAGAAGTAATTAAAGCCTTCGAATACTTTTCTACCAAGTATTATAACTACGAATTCTGGAGACAGGACGTTAAGGAAACCTTAACCTAAAAGTACCTTACTAACTTCTTCAGCTATTACGTCGTTAAGCATTATGATGTTAAAGATCTTGAAAATTCTTTTAATACCTTTTATGGCCTTTTTAATAACTTAACCATTGATATGTAAACCTTAGTTTAAAAAGGGCTAAGATAAGGGTTAAAGTGAAACTTGAGCGACAAGGGGTTTATATACAAACTAAAGGTAATATAAAACTAGTATAAAAACTCTTCGAATAAACCCAATTTAGAGAATACTCTTAAGACCTACAGCCTAAGAGAAGAGATGTTAAAGAACTTTAACACCCTTATACGCAATCCAGGGGACCTCTCCCTTACTCTTATCCAAGTTAAACCTCTTTACAAGCTGGCGATAAAGAACCTGTTAACTTAATTAGCAACTTCACACACATATATGACAATGCAGAATACGCCCTTAACAGTGGTAGAACGCGTGAAGTAAAGGCTGTCAACAAGGTTAAAGGTATTGACGTTGGTACTTTATGCTAGTTAATTAAACAAGACAGTCAGGCTGTTCAAAACCTTTAAATACCTATCACCCCCCAGCAATTTAATCGACAAGACCATCAAGACTCTTCTTCTTTTAGGTTTGCCTATACTCGAGAGCCTAATATAGGCCTTATTATAAGACTTTATCCCTCGATTTAAGCAACTGGTAATTATCTTTAACACCAGGTTTCGGAGGCCATAAGGCTTAAACTACTAGGAAATACCAATTAAGAGTAAGATAATTATCGAAATTTACCTTTAGAACTTGTTAATATAGTTGATATTAATTAAAAATTGTTTACGGACTTCTCTAAGATTTAAAACTACGTGGAAAATTATAATGGAGAGCTTTATAACCTTTTCTATACCAAGATAATACCTTTTGTAATGATTACACTAAATATCTGTGAGTATATAGAAGTTGTCGGAGGGTTTATGTTATCAAGAAAGTAGCAGAGGTGCCGAGTGAAAAATATCGCCACGGTGTAAGTAATGATCAAAAGCCGTGAGGCTATTCAGAATATACTGAGACTGAATACTTAGATTGACAACTGAAGAGCTATGAAGGAAATACTATTTATGTGGTGCTGACCATGTCCTTATATCCTTAATCCTTCATACGCCTTCAGTGCTGGATTATGTTGGATCGAAACATGATCTCAATGATCCTTAGTGCGTAACCCTAGCCCTAAGGTTGCTGACATAAGAGATATCCCCACCTGATGTGTTGGACATTAGGTTCTCAGTGGCTTAGCCCCATACTGGCCTGTTTTCTGACCCTCCGATGTTCTTGAGTCATAACACCCTTTTTAAAAATTTACAATTAGATAGAAGTTCCCCTTTAAGCTTTTCACTTACTATTTCCCGGAAACTTTGTAGAATACATCAAAGATTGTTACCTAATATTCCTTACTAAATCTATTACGTTCCATGAGATTTACAATATTATAAAAAGTTACATCGAGAACGATATTTACCTCGACTAATACTATATAAACTGGGCTACTACACGGTGGACTACAATGATGGCGAAGAAAAAAGAGGGGACGTTAACAGATGTCTTTAATTAAATACATAATAATTTAATGTTATACTAAAAAGTAATGGAGAAAGCACACGTTGGCGAAGCCCGACTTCGCGAGTAGGTACACGCAATAGTTACGGGTGTTAGAGAATTCTAATGCGCTTTATAACGCTCAAATACCACTTTTGAGAACTTTTTTAGCCAGTTACATTCCTTGCTTACCATTATAATAACGCTAACACCAAACTCGTTTGGTATTTACCCTAAGCCGGCTACTTTTCTAATGTGAATAAAAAAAACATTAAGGTAGTTAATTATGTCGATCGAAAACATGACCACAGGCGCCTACAAAGCTCTAGGTTTGGCCTACCTACTATAAACTAGAGGTAACAGTTACGATGGCGTAAACAAGGCCAATATTAAAGCGGACTTGGTAACCGTAAGTACTATCAGCTTAATAGTGGTAAAATATATTGAATCTGTAGCCAATTTAGCTACTAGTTAACTCGGTACTCCCTCGCCGAGTGTAATAATAGGAAAACAGTATATTACGCCTAATTTCCAACTGCTTTTAAACAGGACTAATTGGATTAAATCGTAAACTTCGAGAGCAACAACCCAATTCATATCGTTAACTCCCCTAAGTAAATTAGGTAACACGGTGATATTGCTCCTGGTACGGCGTAATAATTAATCGACTACGCCTTCTTGTATCGTTTTAGTAGTAAAGACTCTTTGCTTTAACCAAGCCCCTAACCTCTTATACACTTTTAACCTTCGCGATTGTTATGCGGACTATACGTTTTAGGGTATTATGTTAGACATAAGTGTAGTAAGGTACTTAATAGGAGTTTATTCGTAATACGTGGAACTGTGGAGAGAAAGTACTGCAATTACTAATATTAACCTCCACGATATTAATAAAGCTAAAGTTGGCTTTAACTCAGGAAAATAGCTATCGTTACTAGGGATAATAGTAGTCTTAACTGTTATAAAAGTAATTACATTTAATATTCTTAAGTTCTTTATCTATTTCCTATTTTTTTTAAAGTATATTAAAACCTTCGACGTTAACTTTAACATTAATTTAGACGAACTAGTTTAAATCAGCCAATGGTTTCTCCTCGCATTCAAATGAGGTACTTATGGTTTTATCTTTAAATCCTGAAAGTCTGGGTGTTAAATCTAACGGAGCCGGAGATACATTAAATACACCAGTACTTTAATCAACTAGCTGTTAATAAGCTATATAAAATCCTAAAGCTCGTAGGGTATAAAGATATAGAATACTTTACCTTAAAAGTTATCTAAAAACTTTATCACCACTGTTAAACGTATGCATTGGCCCTCTGGATATCTAAGTTTATATTTAAATACGATAATGATTTTAATTACGAGATCTTCTTCGATGTGTTTTATTTAGATAATAAGCCTATTCTTTCCTTCTTTTATTTCGCAACCTTTTTGTACAGATTTAAGTTTTTAAAATCTCTTTCGGCAAAAGATAGATATGAAACACTAAGGATACTACGGATTAACACATACTTAGGTTTACCTAACAACGTCGTTTATGATACCAGTACCAGCTTTATGACGGAGGAATTTTATTAAAATTCTAAGATAATAGGTATTAAATGTAAACAGGTACCTGTCAAAGCTTATTGGAGTATTAGGAAATTTAAAAGGGCACACGCCCTATTTCTCTGAACGAATAATATCCTTCAGTTGTAAATGAAAAGTTTTACGGATCTGGAGGTACGTCTACAGATGGCAGTAAAAGGCCTAAACAATATAATGGGCATTAGCGGTTTAATGCTAATGCTACTGATTTTTAAAGCGTATCCAAGCTTGACGAGTGAATCAATGACGTCATAAATACTTAAAAACATGTTAAGTTTTATAGAAAAGCCTTGAGGAAGGTACGAAAAGCATCGGTACGTCGACAAATTAATAAGTTACTTAACTTCATCAAAAGTACTATAATGATCGACGTATTTACTTTTCCGTTATAAAGTAAATTCCTCATGTAGCGGGAGCCGGGTAAATATAAGGGCCTATATAAGATATTAAGTATCGCGAACTCCGAAAGAGAGAAACATTGAAAACGAGGAATATATTCCACTGCGCGTTTATAATACTGCTTAGGTAAGAAAGAAAGAGAAGGATAACGAAGATTTGGTACTAACGTTACAATATTTAAGTCGAGGATTATTTACAAGGTTAAACGAAAGATTACATGGCGGCTGTACAAAAATTTACGCTTAATCATTGAAGGATACGGATATAAAGTCAAGTACTAGATCCTTACGTAATCGCTAACGCTTAATGATCGCTTGAACAGGAAGTTTACTAGTTAAAACTAAAGGCAAGTTTATGTTTAATAGACAAAATGTAACGTAAGCCTCTATGCAATGAGAGATGGATTTATAACGGATCGTAATATTTAAACTATGATAGGAATTACGTATTACTTACCTTTTATGAACGGTAATACAATATATTATCTTATTATACGAACTAGCTAAAGTAGGTGTTTACTAGTTTTTAACTTACTAGTTGTGTTTTAAGTTATAGCTAGCGATTGAGTTTTTAACATACGATATGTATTTATCGGTAACTTAAGAAAGGGAATTCGGTATAATAGGCATATAAATTAACGATACCCCTTACGTTGGAATAATTTGCTACATAATACTGTAACAATAGGCGATTAAGGACTTTAAGGTTTAAAATTATAAATTAGTAACAATGTTAAATAAAGGCAGCTAACTTGACTTCAATGGATCGTCAATCCGTATATTTAGTATTAATATTAGCCTTCGTTTTCGTTAAAAGGTTTCAATCATTGTTTTGGTTACTATTGACAAAACTAATATAGTTAGGACTTAGCAGTATCTTGAATAGCATACTCGGAGCAGCTATATTGCTATCTTATATCAACCGGAGGTATTATACGAATTATTTATCGCGATATAGGTATACGAGCTAACGGATTAGGACTTTAACCGGTTAAAAAGAAAAGTTTAAATGGCAAATTCAGAACCTGAACCATGGAATTAATATAGTTTTAATCAACCTATTGAGGGTAAAGTTGTTTATTTTCACGGGCGGGTTCTTTATCAATAACATCAATCTATCTTTATAAATCGGCTTTTGAATAACCATAGTTAATAAAGATAGGCGGAAAGACCAGTTTAGTATTATCGGTAGCCTAATTTACTAAACTTTCGTCAAATGTAAAAGGATTACTCGAAACGTATTAGCTTCGGAAGTCTACAGTATAATAACGGGCTTTAACGTAAGTATAATACTATGGAAAACTTTTAACCTTATTATTAGGTAGTAAAAGATTCTTTTGATCCAGGTAGTAATTTATACCTAGTCGAAAATCCTTTTCGAATACCTTTCGAAGCTCAGAACCACCAGCGAAAAACGCTTGATGATCGACGTAATAATACTCTGTAAAGCTTATGAAGGAAAGAAGTTAGAATGATTCCGGTGGATTAATAAAAAAATATAATCCCGCATATGCCATAATGAAGGTAATGTCAAATAAAGCCTTAGAAAGGTTTGTAAATAACAATATACTAACCATAAGTATCGAGGATGACTTTAATAGGCCGCTCGAAAAGCCCAGATCACGTAATAGCAGTTAAGGATATGGTGACTGACTGAAAAAATATTAGGGAATTAACGATACGAACCAATTTGATTAACACGTTTAAAATGGAAGCCTATAAATGCCTATGAAGAATAAAATTTTTGTGGGAGTTAATAAACTCGAACCTTGGAGCGATGGATTAGTTAAGGTTGAATGGAGTCAATTTGCATGCAATTAGGTGTAATTTAGTATAGAAGTTAATTGGATTTAACAGAAGGTTATTAAGTTAACGAGGTTACTATTTAACGTTAACCGGATAAAAATGGTTAACATCACTAGCATATACAAACAAACTAAAAAGCCGCCAGTGTTTGAATAGTACTATATACATTGCAGTGGGTTAACTTTACTTACAGTAAAGTTGACTGTAATGCAAGTTGAGTGTATTACTTTGTGTGTGTTATGGCTCGACCTACGATGGTAAGCAAAGTAGGTGCCAAATGGGGTTCACTATTGAGGTACGATGGAAGACTAGAAGAGGCTACCGTAGCCCACCGTACAGGACCTATGGGCATGACTAGTATCCAGCCCGTTCCGTGCCCTTATACGTGCCGTACATGGACCGCGTCTGGTCCGCACCCGGGCTGGGCCCGGACCGGATACTACCTATCCCATTACGTATATAGTAACGTAATTTATAAGCTTAATAACTAATAACCTAAGTCCACAATATACCCCCCTTTTGCACAAATTTTGTAAGGGTTACGGCGTCCTGTTAATTAAAAACGAAAAGCGGGCCTTATCCGTTTAGTATGCGGATCGGGTGCAGGTTAGTAACGCGACGTTCAACGTATCATATAGCGTATTGAGCGATCCGACCTTAGGCCGTCGACATCGTATAACGCGCCTTTAACGTACCGTATAATATATTAACCGGTTTAGTCCTAGGCCGCCGGCGCCGTATAACGCGCCTTTTAACTTATTATATAATATTTTTCATCGTCGGCATCGTATAGCGTACCATTTAACATACCACATAATATTTAGAACGATTTTACCCTAAGTTTCCGAAATTATATAATGCACCCCTAATATATTACATAGCGTATTAATTAGTTGAACCCCTGGTCGAAGATATCATATAATGTACCCATAAATAAGTTATGTAATATATTAGCCGGTTTAACTTTAGGTTGTTGACGTTATATAACGCGCTTTTTAACTTTACCGTATAATATATTCTTTTTACCGTTCATACTGTGTAACATACCTTTTAGCACGTTGTATAACATCTCGTTTTTACATTTAATATCGTATAATACGCTCCGTATAATACATAATCGTTACCGAATCCTGTCCGCTAATACTTATAAATACAAACACCTTTATAACCTTAAAAATTTCCGTTTTTCCCCTTTACAACTTCGTTTTTACATTATTTTTTACCCTTTTTATAATTATTACATTTTCACTATTTTATCGCTTAATTATTAATTTCCGCCGAAATCTTTTAACTATTTGTTTTACCTCGTATTTATGACTAACGTATTGAATAAAACAGATTTAGACTACATTGGCGCCAACGCTTCTAGTAAAAATAATAAGCCGTTCCGTAAAGTATACTACCCAGATATATATAAATACATTACCGCTAATTGCCTTTTATAACCTCCTTATATTATAAAA
This sequence comes from Anisogramma anomala, assembly GCA_038502455.1. Lineage (NCBI taxonomy): Eukaryota > Fungi > Ascomycota > Sordariomycetes > Diaporthales > Gnomoniaceae > Anisogramma > Anisogramma anomala. Next base: position 39,959,209 of record JASMMZ010000001.1, on the reverse strand, counting down.
AGCCTTTTCGTTCCTAATGAAAATAAAAATAAAAACGAGTTTCCCATTTAATAGGTTAAAAACGCGTATATATTACATATCAACCGTTTTTTTCAATTTAGGTATTAATTTTTCTTATATCCGAGTTTTTTAGGCGCAAAGTTATCATTCATACCGCAAGGTTTATAATAAGGTAAACTTATAAATCAACTTTATAAAAAATCCGCCTGTATTTTAACCCTTTTTTGTAATAAATTTGAAAAAATGAACTTATTTACGGCCTCTTCCTAGTTTACGCGCATTTTTATGTTAGTTAGTTATTACGGCTAAAATCAAGCTTATATTTTATTTTTTACATAAAAACGGTAAAATTCTATTTCGGATTATCAACCAGTTTTTTTCCTGGCTTTTACTCAAATGAACTCATAAATTTATCCGGTTTCGCGATATTACTTAGTTATAAGGAATTCCTATTGTACCGGCCGTATAAATTGTTACCATTTTATTTATATGTTTTCGTCGCCTTTTCCTCCTGGGTTCTTTTTCCCTTCAAACTTTTTGTTACCTTTTACGATATTGCTTATTTAAAAAAATAAACCACCCTAAGCTAACCAAGCGTTAACGCGTAACCTTTTCGCTCTGAACCCTTTGAATACCAATCGTATACGTTTTCGTAATTATGGGTTGAAAATCAAAATAATATAACTACGAAAATTACATTTTTATAACTAATATAAGCTATGGTTTATAAAATGTAACGAACAATATTTAAGGTTTAATTATATAAGTCCGAATTTTACCCGTATTCTATTTATTGATTTTATTAAAAACAAGTTAATTAGGCTAACCGTAAACGGGGGAAGGATTATACCCGAGACGACTGCATCGCCCGAGCCTAAACTAATATATTGTAACCTTTAATAACCTGTTTAAAAGTTGTTTCCTCGCCTCTCTTTTTACTTTATTTTGTGTTAGTAATTATCATCTGCCTCCTTTAATACCCGTCCCTTTTAGTGTTATCTGTTATTTTCGACGTTGCTCTGCGTTCGTCCCGCTTTTTACTAACACCTTTTATCAACACCTATTAGTATTCGTTACGCTCTTCGGCATCCTCTTTTACCGGCGTTTCCAATATTCTAAGTTAATTATCATAACGCCCCTAATTTTAATAACGCCGATATTTGTTAAACCATAATAAAAATAAAAATAACAAGTAAGTAAAATTGTATTAATTTGTGGTAAAAGTTGCTCTAAAGTCGAATATATATTTGAAAAAGTCGGGAAATATTTACTTGGCCTCATTTATCATATTATAATATCATTGAATAGTAATTTTTCAGTTTTTCATAAGTAATATAGGATTTCGAATGTATAGGTGATTTCTTCTATATCATATTTAATAGAAATTCGACACCGCCTCGAAATACCGGATTATTATAAATCTAAGTATCCCTCTTTTTTATCGTAAATATATTTAGGATTATAATATAATGCTAATGATTTTATAATTTTCATTTTAACTTATTATAAGCTTTTTACTTAACTAATATACAACGAACTCTGCTCCATCCTATTTTTACCGCAAAATATTTTAGATTTTAAATTCCTCGTATATACACTTTTTTATATAATTAACGACTTGAACCAATTTTAAGCGAATATCGAATGAAACCTACGAATGAAGGGGGTATAAAGTCGTTTATTTAATTGAATTTCCAAAAAAGAAATATTTACTAAAAACATCCAAAAGTACATTGAACGGATTTAAAATATCGATGACCCGGTATTAATTGTAAAACTAATCGAATTTTTTACTTAGGTGGTTTGTTTTAATATTACAAAGGTGTTGGTAGGCCCTAGACATTGCAACGTTGTCGATTCAATTGGTCGAAGTAACAGTAGTATTATGTGGTCAAATGGTGGATGTATTATTCTAGATTTGACAGACCGCTAGCTGGTCTGCACTGTAATTTATATGGTCAATTTCTTGGCCCGTACCCTTAAGTGAAGTGTAACATACTACACTCGACTTACACCCAATACGGTAAGTCTCCACAAAGCAATACACTTGCAGTATAGTCAACTTTACTGTAAGTAAAGTTAACCTACTGCACTGCATGTAATATTATTCCAACACTGGTGGCTTTTTAGTTTGTACGCGCGTACGCCAGTATAGCTAACTAATCTTTTCCGGTTAATGACAAACAACGGCCTCGTACCCCCTGTTAATCCTAATGAATTTCTATATTATATTATACCTGATTACATGAAAATTAACCTCATTTGGCCTTAATTTCTCCGCCACTTCGAGGTCCGAGTTAATTAACTCCCACAAAAAGTTTTTTCGGCACATCTTTTCGCAACTTTAACTATGCTATTCAAACAGATCACTATCATCAATCCCCTAGCAGTCTTTCAATTTGCCAATACATCCCTATTTACCATCACATAACTTGGGCTTTCCGGGTGGCCTATTTACGTATCCCTCGATACATACAGTAAGCTTATTACTATTCTCAGATATTTTTAAGGTTTTTCGCAAAGATTTTGTCATAGTATTAGTAGGGTTATCTTTGTCATCGATTTATCAGAACTCCTTGATCTCCCTCCCTTCGTAAGCTTCATGGAGTGCCATCACGTTGATTATTGGACGTTTTTTACTAATAGCCCCTGATTTTTAAAAGACATTCGAGAAATATTTTCAAGTCGATATAAATCACCACCGGAATAGGAGGAATCTGTAGCTATTTAGTAATGTGGTTAAGGGTTTCCCTAAATTCTATACCTATATTAAAGCCCGCTATTATATTATAAACTTCCGATACTAATATATGTCGTATAATTCTTCTACACTTAACAGAAAACTAATAAATTAGATTACCGATAATATTAAACTAATCTCCTCGTCTAATTTCGTTTACTTGGGTAATTAAATGACCGATTTGTGAAAATAAGTCGGTGTTATTTACAAAAAACCCGTCCGTAAAAATTATTTACTTAGCCTTTAGGAATTCGATTAATATCATATTAATTACGCGGTCCAAGTTCCGCATTTGTTACTCCAACCTTTTATTTAGTCGACTAAAGTTTTTATCCATTGGTATTTAAGCTTATGCTACAATGACTAAATTGTAAAATGCTTTCGGTTAATATAAAGTGATAGTATAACTGCCCTATATATGTTATCTCAAGTACCGATAAGCTCTAGCTATATTAGTCTTATTAATTGTGGTAAAAACAACGCCTTAGCCTTTTTAACGAAAGTTTAGGCCGCCGTTAATACTAAATATACTAATTAACAATGTTACTGACTTATAATTTTAAAACTTAAAGTTTTCGATCGTTCATAATTTCAATATCATAAAGCTAGCCGTTTCGACAAAAAAAGTATTGTTAATTTGTATACCTACTATATGGAAACTTTACTTTTACAATACCAGTTAATATAGATCTTATATTAACGAATTTATCGCTAGACGGGATTAGAAGTACGACTAATTGGTTAAAAACCAATAAACACTTTCTTCAACGAACCCATATAATAGTTTAACACATTATGTTACCGTTTTTAATGGATAAATAATACGTAGCTTTTACGGAAGTTTTAACAATATTATTGTTAGAACAGTATTGTAATGTTATTGTATGTATTGCAGTAAGTCAACTTTATTTGCAAGTAAAGTTGACCGTACTGCAAGTGTATTTCTTTGTACGTTCTTACTGAATTGAGTGTAAGTTGAGTGCAGTAAACTGCACTTCACTCTATGTCACGAGCCAAGCACTTAGCCATACAATTTACAGTGCAGACCGACTAGGGGTCCGCCAAACCTAGAATAATACATCCACCATCTGACCATGGTAATACTACTGTTACTTCAATTAAAACCATACGAATCGACAACGTTGCAACGTCTGATGTTTACTAATACTAATCAGTAATTATAGGGTAAATTAAAGATTGGATAAAAAGAAAAAGAAGTTACTTTCCAGTTATTCTTTACAATTGCGCAAAATAGAGAGAAGATTCTTGCGAAAGGCCTCTACTGCTACGTTGGTTCTTTATGGTAGTCTATAAGTAAGCAACGGCATCGCTATTGAAAACACCAAGAAATATTTAAAGATTTTTCTTAAAGACGTTAAGATTAACTGTCAAAAGTCTCAACGTACGGCAAGTTAACAAACGGCTAAGTTAGTATTACTACGGGTGATACTACTGTAGAAAAACGACTAAGTCCCTACGCCAAATAACAAACAACCTCTTTTACTAACAACGACCTTAACCCTTACTTCCTACACTAATATTTTGCACGACTTCACTCTTTTTAAGTCCCCACGCCACGTTAATCGTTAAATTCGTTACTTCGAGCGAAAACACCAAGTCGCGTTGAAAAAGCTACATTACGTGACTTCATGTTAAAACGTCAAGTCCCCTTACCCCCAGATTGCTAAGTCCATCTCCATTAAGCCTTATACAAACCAGATCGTCACAATAGTTTCAAAACGCACTGGAATTAATACCGTTATCAATCCCGTCAGAAAAAAGACGATTATTAGCCTTTAAAACATCTTAAAAAGGCACTGTAATAAAAACCTATAAATCGAAGAAGCGAACGAAAAATTTACCTCCAAGCACTTTACCAATTACATCAGCCACTTTATCCTCGATATCGCCTATAACAATTAAGTCACAAGAATTAAAGCCTTTTACGAATGTGTAGAGTTCTTTGAGGACTAGAGTTTAAACATATAGAAAAAGATAAAAAGGTTGATTAAAATCAAGTGAAAGTCTAATTTACGCTAACAAAGGATTTTACTACCTTTAAAGGTTAGTAAAAACGGCAACCTCGACGATATAATTTATGAATACGTTGCGGATAAGAACTCCTAATGAACATTAGCCAAGGAGAAAGAGGTTATCGGCAATGATAACCTATAATGACTATACTCACGCTCGTAAAAACCTATCTAAGAGGAATTAGTGGATTTACATCTTTTAACCATAAGATTTACCAATCCATTGAGTAAAAGCTTCGCCGAACCTTTTACCACCAAAAAGATTATCGTCAACCTTTTTACGGCGGATAATACCAGGCTTATTTCCCCTAAGCTCCTTAATATATTTAGTTTAATAACTAATTTTAGGAAACATCAAATTCATTCATAGGTCGACTATAAGTACGACTATTAGATTTTTCTCTCCAAACTCGGCTGAAAGTAACTATCCTATTTACCAACACCAATAGCAACCTTAGTCTTTTCCCTGATTAAGTGGAAAAGATCTTTACAACCAGTACATTATTTTTTTACCTCGGCGCTTCCCTAAAAAAGATACGAACTATACAGTAATTAATACGTTCGTTAAGATCTGAGGGGACAAAAAGAAGTATAACAGTAAGCTGTAAAACCTCCTCGATGTTAAATTATGATTATCCTTTTACATTTATCGTCAGATAAAAGTTAAATTGCCAGGTTTTTATTCGTTATTTCCTAATATTTTTACTGGTTCATCTAAAAACTACTACCTCTAATACCTTACGATTTATACGTCTTTCCGCTAAATTTATAATAGTATACAAGGCCACTTTGAATACAATATTAACCTCGCCTAATATTATACAGATTGAAACATTATTAAGTAATCTTACATATTAAATTATGAAAAAGAGTCGAAAAGCAAGATAAATATTTTAAATCAAATGTTAACAAGTTAATACATTGCTAATAGGCGATAAGGAACGTAAAAGCTAGCGAAAACACTATACGCCAACAAGTTCGACAAGTAATTACAAGCTACAAAAAGTTCGAATACGCCTTATAATACCCTAATGGTACTTATAAAAGGTTTTTTTAGCCAATTACGTTCCTCGCTAACGACCGTAGCTATTCGAGTTTCTGGATCGACTAATATATACCTATGAGCTCCAGAATTTAGTAACGAAGAAATTTCTTTCGATTCGTAATATATTAATCGACGGTACAGACAACCAAGTAAGTACGGTTAATAGAGGGTCCAGACTTTTACCCACGAAAAAATATATTTATCCTCTGTAAAATCTTTAAATTAGTTAAGAAAGTTTAACTTAAACGCTAAAAAATATTGGATTTATAGTAAACAGGGTTTTCAATTAACACGTTACACTACCATCAAACGTAACAAAAAAAAGGTAATATATTATACGTAATACCCCTTCACCGTAAAATAAACCTATATAGAACGTATGACTTAATTTAAAGAAAGTAAAGTTAAAAGGGAGGAAAATAAACTGAAGGCTATCAATTAACACGTAGATATCAACGTTAACACCGATACTAACCCGAAAGCTACGTAATAATTAACCGACCTCGTATTTTTGTTCCGCCTTATAGGTAAAAACCCCTATAGCCATTATAAAGAAAGACCTTGGCTTTATATACCTTTTTACCATTTGAAACCGGTACGCGAAGTAAGTCTTTTAGGGATTAAACCGGATATAAAGGCAATACTGTACTTAACAAAAAGCTATTCGTAGTATATCGCATTATAAAGGAATACAGATATTATTATGAAACTTAACCACGCGGATACTAAGAAAGCCAAAGTTAACTTTAGCTTTAGGGAAAAAATATCCTTACTAGGATTGACGATAACAAAGATTGTTATTAGCCTTATTGTTTTCCATATTTTAAAATCCCCTACTACTATCCTCCTTTACCTTAAAAATATGAAAAACCTCGGCGTTAACTTTAAAATTCAGATTAATAAGCTAATATATTTTAAGGCTGGTAAAAGGTTTCTACCTAAGCTTAGGTTAAAAAAATTTCAATTTCATCTTTAAAAACCAAAAGAAATAATGTGAAACTTAATGAAAACGAAACTTCGTTAATTATACCGTAAATTATACTATCCGGTAATTAATAAGTTTTACAAGGTTTTAAAAGTAGCTCGTTACGAAAACGTGGATCTATTAGTATTAAAGGTAGTAAAACACCTTTACCACCATTACCAAATATACTCCTAAACCCCTTTAAGATTTAAGTTTACGTTAAAAAAATTAAAACTTTAACTCGGAGATCTTTGTAGACGTATTTTACCTAAACGGTAAACTAGTACTATACTTCGTAAATTATGCTACGGCTTTTTATATTATTAAGTTTTTAAAAACCATGACGGTCAAAAAATATAAAAAGTATTATATACTTTATAAATTGACACATACCTTAGTCTACCAAACGTACTAATTTACGATACCGACACCAATTTGACTACAATAAAATTTTTAATTAATAGAAATTAAATAGAAATTGAGTATAAAAAAGTCTCTTTAACAGCTTACTAGGATATTAGTAAAGTTAAAAGGGTATACGTACTCTTACGAAAGGCCTACTATATTTTCACTTTGGAAATCGGAAACCTTACAAGTTAAAAAACACGGCTTTAACTAATGGTAAAAGATATTAACGATACTATCAGCCCTAACAAACATATATCAACTTTACTGGTATTTAAAGCTTACCTAAGTATAACAGCTAAGTCGCCACCTTCGTTAAACACCCAAAAGTATTCTATAACATATAAAAGAACACCAAAGTAATTAAAGAAGAAATAGACACATCGCTAAGTTAATAATACCTATAATACTAAAAACGGACCTTTAAAAACAAACGTGCTTTCACTTTCCTTTGAAAGTGAAATCTTTACTTAAGGTGAAGCAGGAAAATAGGATGAAATATACAAGATCTTAAGTATTACCAATTTAAAAGTGGTGGTTAGAACTATTAACGGACCTATAACTTCCCGAGCTATATAAGTCAATCCATACGAAAAATACCTTCAATCTAATGAAATTTCCAACGTCAATAACCTCCGAACCGAACGAATTAATTAATGTAACCATCTCGAGCCGACTATTAATAAGCCGACGGAACGTCGACAGCGTAAAAGACTACCTAAAAGAAAAATACTCATTAAAAAGGAGAAAGAAAAAAACTATAAGCTTAACAAGGTATATATAACAGTATAGATGTTTTGAAAAAAGTTGAACGAAAAATTTACCTTGAAGCTACGTGTCGAAGGTATTATTAACACACCAGGTGAACATTTTCAAAAAGAGTAATTACGTGGAAATTAACGGCCTCTTATTACGAGAAGTTATATAATTTATACCGTTAACGTAATCTCAAAGGTAAAATATCACTACCTTTAAGTCGAAAATATTTTACAAAGTTAAAGGTAAAACTACGGACCGGTCGTATAAAAAGTTACGGTTAATCGTCTAAAGATACAGTAATAAAGGTAAAGATTAAATCCTGATTTAATCGCTTATGGTTTAAACAAATCAGCTAACATTTAATCGTTATTATTACTACTAATTTAAATTTTAGTATAAAGAGTTAATTAACATTTAATAGCCGGGATATTACATAAGCTTACACGTAATCTGTCACTGATCTTGAGCGGATTATACTATTAAAACTACTATAAGAATTAAAGGATAAGTTTCCATCTAACACGATAATACAGTATATTAAGCCTTTATACGAATTGGATAAGGTTAAATTCCATTAGTTTTGAACGTACCAAGTACATTTTAGAAATAAGTTAGGTATAAAGACTTTAATATTGAACCCGTATTTGTTGATTATAAATAGTAAAAACTTTGGTATCGTAAATGTATAAATTAACGATATCCTCTTCCTTAGCGATACTAGGTTTATAAAGGCGAAATAACGTATTATCGAAAAGTTAGACCTTAAAAAGTATAAGCCAGTTGAAATGTTATTTATTGGTATATAACTTAACTTTAACGAATCGTTACTTTGCATGTATAATATTAAATCTTAAAGTGGAACTTACATTAACCTACGTTAAAAGAAGCAAACTACAAACCTAAAGATTATCGACAAGGCTAACGAGGTAAGGGCACAGAGATACGAAAAATGAAGGGCCCATACAACTTATATCGCCACGTTATATTAACCGAAGGTATCATACGACCTTTCCATTACTATATAAATATAAGACCCGTAAAACGAAAACTTGAATAAATTAAATAAGCGAATTTAATAACAAATATACCATATAGAAAAAGCAATTAATATGATTTTTGTAAATCTAACGAAAGCGAAGCTAATGTTTTTTACGGACGGTTTATTTGCTAATAATACTAACCTTATGTCGTAAATCGGCTGTTTAATAATATTTGTTAGCGAAAATAAGTTTAAAGGGCAATTTACGATTACCGAAAACCTTATATATTAGTTATTCATTAAGTATAAGCGTATAACTCGAAACGTATTAGCCTTTAAAGTCTATGGTATAATAATAGGTTTTAATATCGGTATGGTAACTAACGGTATATTAATGATTATTACCAAATAACTGGGGTTACCACCGATACCTATAGTAATATGTACCGATTTCCGAAGCCTTCATAAATACCTATCAAAACTAGATACAACTAATAAAGAACGCCTAATAATAGACTTAATAACGTTAAGGGAGGCATATGAAGCCCTAGAAATCGAGAAGTTCCGGTAAATTAACAGTAAAGATAATCATACCGATATCATAACCAAGGCCACGCCTAATAGCACCCTAAAAAGGTTTGAGGACAGTAATACGCTAACTATACGAATCGAAAGATACGTAAATCTCCCAACACGTAACGTAAAGGAACAAGGTTGCCCCAGTAAATTGGAAGACCGCTAAGGAAATGGTGGCGATGGCAGTAACTTGAATTACTAGCAAAAGGTACGCAAGTGGTAACGTACTTGATTTGCATAAATCTGTGGCGAAGGATTTTTATACGGGATCTAAGGAACGAAGGCCTCGGAGGGGTAAAGCAAAAAGGTTACAAGGAGCTGTAATTGAGATTATTTCCAGTATAGATTGATCGGAATTGACAGGGGTATGGCTTATGGATCAAGGAGGGATCTTACAGGTTGCCACCAATTGGTAGCAGGCCATAGTGAGGTACGTAGACACAAAACAAAAAGCCGTCAGTGTTGGAACAGTATTGCAATAGTATTGCATACAGTTTAGTAGGTTAATTTTACACGTAAGTAAAGTTAACCGTACTATAAGTGTATTGCTTTGTAGGAACTTACTGCATTAGATGTAAGTCGAGTGCAGTAAACTACACTTCACTCTAGGGTACGGGACAAGCACTTGGCCATACAATTTACAGTGCAAACCGGCTAGCGGTCTGCCAAACCTAGAACAATATATCCACTATCTGACTACTGCAATACTACTGTTACTTCAAAAAAGACCATTCGAATCGATAACGTTGCAACGTCTAAGACCCACCAACAATAATCCTTTATAAATCCGTTACTAATTATATATAGGGTTACATAATGTTACAACTATTAAATGTAAATTTTCCTTTAATTTTGGATATTCAATTTACTATTAAAACAACTAATAAACGCTAATTGGTTTTCTAATTCGTCAACGACTATATAAGGATTCATTCTTTACTTTTATCGCCGTATTCCTAGGCGATTAGCCGTAACTTCTCGTACGATCGCCCCGTGGTTTTACCTTTAACTTCGTGGATGATTATCGACTTAAAAATCATAATGTTTACGTTTTGGAGGTTAAAGTTAATTTTCCATATAAATTATACAATATCTCAAATTAGTAAACAATCTATTTCGACCTTGTTATTTTCTTTAAAGGATTCACCGGAAATTTTAATAATCTCTTTTACCTTAAGTTTTATTATTAAGTTTTTATTATCGTTTTCTTTTTTATTTACCTCAATAGTATTAGAAATACGGTCCGGTATATATTCTTTTTCTTCAACCCTTCCATTTTTCTTCAGGGGTCGGCTGCGCCAATGGCGTTCTATTAACGTATTGATAATTGGTAGAAAAGGTTTGTATTAACTCGTTTGCTTTACTTAGAAGGTTTAAGGGTCTTTATTTTTAGTACCCCTAATGTAAATCTTAACTTAGGTAATTTGGAAGGATATAAGTCCGTTAACAGTTTTAACAACTACTTTAGAATTTGTAATATTTAATATAGCCTTTTCTATTTGCCAAACTTCCGTTACACAAGAACTTTACTTTTTAACAGAAAAGAAATCACGTCGATTGTTAAGCGACCGTTCCTGGTGTTAAGAGCTTTATTAATTTGACGTTGTGTTGATTCCTTTCGCAATTCCCTTAAAGCTTTGTTCCAAGCTGTAGCACGTTTCTAAATACTTGCCGAAGGCGGAAATTCACTAGTTAGGCATAAATACGTTCCAAATTTTTAAAGCGTTAGCACCAAACCATCAAGGCCTATAGTGTTATTAAGGCCTTTTACTGCCATCTGAAAAAGTGCCTCCGGATCCGTAAAACTTTTAATCTTTAATATAAGGATATTATACGTTCCAAGAAGTAATTCATATACCCTTTTAACCTTTCTAATACTTTAATAGGTTTTTACAGGTACCTATTTACACTAAATACCTATTATTTTAACATCTTTTTAAAACTCTGCCGTTATAAAGTTGGTATTGATATCGTAGATGACGACTTTAGGTAAACCCAAATACATATTAATCTATAACCTCTTTGATGTTTTCTATGTATCTTTTACCGAAAGGAACCATAAAAACTTAACCTCGTAAAAAGAGGTTGCGAAATTAACAACGTAAAAAATAGGCTTTTTATTTCATTAAAACATATTAATAAAAATCTTATAGTTAAAGTCCTTGTCGTTTTTTGATGTAAACTCAAATCTCTGAAGAGCTTAGATATGTGTTTAATAGTAGTAACACAAATTTTTAATAACTTTGAAGGCAAAGTATTACATATCGTTATACTCTACCAACTTCAGGACTTTATATAGCCTATTAATAGCTGGATAGTTAGAACGCTCGCATAGTTAATATATCTCCGGTTCTGTCAAGTTTAACACCACTACTTCCGAGCCTTAAAGATAAAACCATAGGTGCCCCTACTTAAAAGCGAGTAAAAACCTTTAGCTATTTTGAACCAGATCGTTTACGTTAACGTCAACGTTGATGCCAAAAGTCTTTATATACTTCGAGTTAAGTAAAAAAGGGGTAAAGAATTTAAGGATAAAAAACGAAATCGCTTTTATAACAGTTTAAATTACCTTTATCCCTATTAACGATAGCTATTCGCTTGAGTTAAAGCTAACTTTAGCTTTACTAGTATCGTGACGATTAATTTTAGTGGTTATAATGTTTTCACTTCGTAATGCCACATACTGCAAATAGCCTTCTATTAAATACCTTGCCAGCTTAATATTTGATATAATACCTTAAAACGTATAATCCGCGTAACAATCGGGGAAGTTAAATGTATGTAAGAGATTAGTGGTATAGTTAGAGTAAAGTTAAAGTTCTTTACCATTTAAACGGTATAAGAAGGTATAATCGGCTAGTTATTATACAGCCGTATTAGAAACAGTATCTTCGTACCACTGAATCTGGTTGTAAGCGTTGGAAACATCAATTAAATTATCGACTTTAACGTCTACGACTTAATCCAAGTAATTTTATTTCGAAGTAGTAGGGTACTGAACGTAGTACGTTATTTTTCTATTGTTACGTTCGGCGGAGGGGTGTCGAATTAACCAATTGTCAGCCTTGCTACAAATCCAACATTCCTTACCACTATTACGATGATAGTGCTTACAGTTAACAGGTCCGTTTAAATCTTGTTAGCGTTAATATGGGTAATACCTTCAATTTAGGGCCGAGGTAAATAAGCTTAACCTTAGGCGTTGTAAGCACCTATACTTACAGTTAATATAATTAACTACCGTAAGGTCTTTTTTATTTACGTTAAGGGAATTGTCGGCTTGGAAATACGAATTGATCAAGTTTGGTATACGTATTATTACGGAGGTAAGAGAAGAACGTAACTATTTAAAAAGCCTTTACAGGTGGTATTAAGGCGTTATAAAACGTATTTGAACTTACTAATATCCGTAACAGCTACCCATACCTACTCGCGGAGTATGACTTTACCAGTGTAAGCCATTTCTATTTCTTTTTAATACATTATCAGTTTGTCAAGCATTTAATTATGAATATCCATTAATAATTCATCCTCTTTTTTCTTTGTCATTATTATAGTTTACCTTATAATAACTTAGTTTGTATAGTATTATGTAAGATGGACGTCGTATTCGAAATAGCCCTTTATGTCATCTTAAATCTCGCGAAACTTAATAACGCTTGTCAAGAAGGTTAAGTAATAGTCCTTGGCGTAACCTATAAGGATTTCGGGAAATAGTAAGTAAGAACCAAAAAGTAAGACTTTTATTCATTTACAGTTATTTAGAAAAGGCATTATTTTAATATCGAAAAGCTTATATGGTTTTCCGTTATACTTTTTTATATTGTCTTAAATTTCGGCAAATTCCGTTATAAGTTTGTAATCAATATTAACCATCTTAACAGATTTTAGAGGAAGGTCACGATATTTATCTTAATCTTAAATGGTATTTCCCAGTAGTTTAAACTTTATGGCTTCCGAAATATAGTGTTAAGGGTAATTGACAGTCGTTTAATCCAAGGAGTAAAGTCATGTAATAAGACCTATAATAGGTTCGCGTGCGTAGGCGAATCTAAAGGGAAAAGGTTTTTAAAGTGTTTAACGATTGTAATGCTAAGGGTCGATAAGTACTTAAGGGTTTTAAGAGTTTTGACGATTTTACTTAATTGACTGGTATAAAGCGTTAACGTTAATACCTTTGGCCGCGTTGACATCTCTCGCTTTACGTGCTTTCTCGCCATTAAGGACGTACTTTGCGTTATTACATAGTAGTATTAAATGGCCGAATAGGTTAACAGGTTCCCTATCGCTAGTATTCAAAAAGGTTTAACTTAGCTAAGGGTAAGTTAAAGATTCACTGAATCATGTATAATGGTGGTATAGTTCCTTAGTATCCTTTTCCTTTACCCGTGGTTTTTAAAGACATTTTTAAACTTAAGCCAAATCAATAAGTTTTTATACTAACTTCGTAATATCCTTTAATGGTACATAAACTCCTTTCTATTTAAGCTCTGCTTTAACCCTTAACCTAACCCTTTATGAACTAAAGTCTATATATTAACAGGCTAGTCGCCGAAAAAGTTACGAAATTTTTCAAAAGCGTGGTTAGGTTCGTTAGTATTGTTATATTTAACAATATTATAGCTGATAAAGTTAGTAATGTACTTTTCTCTTAATTCTTTGTTAATATTGAGCGCCTAAAGATTTTCGTCGTATAACTTGGTAAAGGTAATTCCGAAGGCGTTAATCACCTTTTAAATCTTTAAGGTAAGTGTCATTTCGAGGTATGGGACTTAGTAAAGCGTATTTGGCGATAAGCTTAGTGATTTTAGGTGTAGGGGCTTGGTGTTTTGGCATAAAGTTCCGTGAGAACTTAGTAACTTGATGTAAGGTTGCGCGACGTAGATTTCTCGGCGTAACTGGGTATTTTCGCTCGAAACAGCTAACTTAACAATTGAAATGACGTGTGGAGTGAAAAGAGTAAAGTATAGGTAAAATTTTGGTGTATAAGGTGAGGTTGGAGGTTGTTAGTGGTGATAAAAGTCGAAGGTTATTTGTTGTGTTTATTTGGTAAGAGACTTAGTCGTTTACCAACTTACTTAACTTTGAGACTTTTAGCGGTCAATATCAACGCTTTT
>JASMMZ010000001.1:39930744-39944466 GCA_038502455.1 Anisogramma anomala | reverse complement strand
AGAAGTTTTCTCTGTTTTCATGCCGTTATAAGACTGATACAGTATTAATAAAAGCCTTTCGCAAGAATATTTCCTTTACCCTAACTGCCGTAGCCGTACAAAGTAACCGAAAAGTATCTTCTTCTTCTACTTATCTTATCTGTACTTAATCTAGCAAGAAATCATTAATCAGTGTTGGTAGGCCTTAAGCGTTACAACGTTGACAATTGCATTGGTCGAAGTAACAGTAGTATTACGTGGTCAGATAGTGGATGTATTATTCTAGGTTTGGCAGACCGTTAGCTGGTCTACACTGTAATTTGTATAGCCAATTGCTTGGCCCGTGCCCTAGGGTGAAGTGCAGCGTACTGCATTCAACTTACATCCAATACGGTAAGTTTCCACAAAGCAATACATTTGCAGTACAGTTAACTTTACTGTAAGTAAAGTTGACCTACTGCACTGCATGTAATATTGTATCAACAAAAGGCTTAGTTAAATACAATCCCTTACCTTATATCGTTTAGCCAAACTTCGCCAATAGTTTACCATCATTTTTATTTACTATTAAGTATAATTTATTTCCTCATAAATTAATTTAGCCCTTTTATGTAAATATACCAAAAATGTAATAACTCGTCCAATGAGATTAGTTAACGACTTCGTTTCCCCGTTTATTTTCGAAATAAGTAATATTTTTCATCCATTTCCTGAACGTTTTATGTTAAATCTAATAACGATCAACTTCCAGTCATTTAACGTAAATTAAGAGACGTATCAATCAAAAACCTTATCGTATTACGAAAAAGAGATAACGATACGAAAATATTTTGTTTAAACTTTTACGTTTAATACTATGATTTATTTATAGGAAGTATATCGTAAAAAGGTTATTCGATGCCTATTACACAATATAAAGTTGATTAAAATACGCTTACCTACTTATAACAGTTGTTACTAGTAATAAATGCTAAAAATTCATAAAATCTCCATTATATATCCCGAAAACTTTTCGTATGCGTATTGGTAATTATAAACTATATAGATTTAAACTATATAAATTTGGAAAAGCGATTTGTAATAACTAATAAATATCGAGAACCGCCTTTAATAAGTGATACGTCGATTATGATGTCGATAAAAATATATATTTAATACCGATCTTAAATAAAAAGTGGTTAAAAAGGACTTATTATAAGGTACTTCAAGGTTTCATCTCATTCTATTGCGCATATGTTCGATATAAACATCAAATACTTACGACTATCCCTCTTCAATTATAATTCCGTTGAAAAATGAAAAACTAAAATGGTTTTACCTCAATAACCTAAAATAAGTGAATCTTAAATTTACTATAAGAGTTTCGTTTTTAATAATTTCCAATTTGATAATTATAAACGGCTAAAATAACGTAATATACTCTGCAAGTTAATTTTACAATTTGTAATTTATACGCCATTTTTGAATAATCGGTTTCCACTATCGTTAACCGATTGAATCCCAATATACCAAAATCGGCGCCGTAATAAAATTATTCTTTAAGGTTTGAAAAAAATATTCCTCCTGTTACTTCTAAGCCTAACGATTTTTTTACTTTATTAATCGAACGAAATGATTCGTTACTTCGGAAAAAATACTAACAAAATTACAATAAAAGTTAGAAAAAGCTAAAAAAAACTTCGAATCTCTCGGATAATACGTAATAACTCCTATTCGTAGATTACCCGGACTTGTTCGGGATCGACCCGAATACCTACCTTAACCGTTACAATAAAACCCAAGTATTTTACTTTCCTAATTACGAAATTATACTTTTTAAAATCTAGATTCAACTACGTATTACGAAAACGTTTTAAACTACGCGAACCTTTACTAAACAATCCTATTTGATAACGAAAGAAAGATTAAAAAGTTATTCAAGTATTTTATAACGAAAGTATATAAGATATCTGCTATTATATAATTAATATATCGCTAAAAAGTCTCCAACGTTTCCACCAGCTTAAAAGGGGTAACTAATTATTTAAATAACCTGAATTACGTACGAAACGCCGTTAATTCCTCCTATCTGGGTATAACCAAAATACGATAAAATGCTGTTCGAATATCCAACTTCGTATGTTATATCAACTTCGATAACGTGCGTAAAGTCTCATTAATTAAAGGCAAAAGAAGACGGTTTTACTAGGAAATTTTATTTAATATCCGGTAATCCACATAAAACCATTATTTCCCTTTCGATTCAAAAATAAATAATATCAGCGTTACAGCCAATAATAAGCTCACCTGAATCTAACTTTCATTTATTAATTCCGTAACTCATCGTTAAAACTTAAAGAGCTAATTTCGTAATATCGAATATAATGGTCTATAATATTATTTCAGCAATGGTTTATTTTCGTTTAGTTTAATATAAATGTAGTCATCAAGTTTTCCTTTATAAAAGGTAAGGTTATAACCTTATCTTTATCGAAAAGGTTATGAAATTGTATTAATTTTGGTAAAAAACGTAAATAATTTTTAACCGTAATCGTCATCATCGTTTATAAAATCCGTGTTATTTAGTAAACATTTGTAACAAAAGTTAACCGAAACTAATCCCCAGTATGTTATACCTTCCGATATGAACGTTTAGTTAAACCGATAAAAACCAATTTCATTATACCCCACATATCTCCTGACCTAATGCGTATTATGACCGCGTTGATAACTAAGTTTTGTTAGCTATAAATTATTGAACGATTACCGTTAACATTTAAAGTTACTTATAAATATCGTATCCAAAGTTTTTCAATAATAATATCACGATTTATCACTGCAATAATATATATTAATATCGGGTTTCATCCTTCATTAATATTTATGCCAAATTTTGTTATTTGGTTTATACATATATTTTGCCATAACCTTAATATTGTACCGATACTTCGAAAATATAGTTGCCGAATTTTCTTTATCATTAACCATTATATTAAAACCCCGTATATTATATAATAATCGTTATAGTTAAAATTGACTTAAACACTTAAAAAAAAGGTATTATTAAAAAGTATAGGAATAAGGAATAAATCCTCATTTATACCTATTTAAATTAAATGAAATTCCTTTTTACTCGATTTTACAATTTCGTTGTTAAAGTTATATAACCCTTAAATAAAACTGTATTTAAGAGTTGGGTTTTTTCGATCGCTGTTAATAGGAAACCTTTATTTACTTTTTCGTCTTAGACTGTATACACTTACGTAAAAAATAATACCGAGCGAAGTTTATAACCGTATGAGTAATAATCCGATTGGTTATAACGTACGTAACGCTTTATAACAAGTTTAACCTATCGTTTTTCTACCATCGCCCACGTCACTTTATATTCTTAGTTTTAAACGCGTACTGGATGGGTTTATTAAGATAATTAACCGTAATATCGATGTAATTAGCTGCGATTACTACAACCCTTTAACGAAAATAACTAAAAAACCTAAATCTCAATTATAACTATATTATTATCCGGCTGCTAAACTTATATGAGTTTTGCTAATTTACAACCAAAACGTCGCTTTAAATTTAAGGACTATAATTCGTCGTCGAATTCGTGGTACGTTTTTAAGGCTACGATATAATCTATCCGACTAATAACTGTCGTAATGAATTTGTTGTGAATACGTAACGATAAGCGAAAGCGTATGTAATTGTACTTTACAGCCGAAGGTCAATTTAAACCGCCCGCTTAAATTAAAAGTATTTCGAACCTAATAACGAATGGTACCTATAAGTTTGTATCGTTTATATCCAAATCCTTTAATTAGAATAATAATATATCTGCGCAATAAGAGTCGCTAAAAGTAACCTCGATATAATTAAGGAATTTACCTATATTATATATACCCTTATATCTGACGGCGTCGTAATAAATTGTAACCGGTTCTTTTACGGCCGCCGTATGATAACCGTATACGTAAAAGAACGTATACCGATTTTTTTTTATTTATATCTTATTTGCTTTTAATATAAATTCAATTGTTGAACGCGTCGCCGCCTACAAGAAAATAAATCTGTTGAATTGAGATTAATCATGTCGTTTTCGCTTATCTTAAACCAATAAAAAGCTAATGCGAATCGCGGATAGTTTAGCTTCGAATTACTAAATTTTAATTACGATTTAAACGAAGTCGAATATAAAGTTGACAGTTAAATTCAATTAATGCGATCATTATGATTTCTTGATAACCGACGTAATATAACCTATAATATACTATAAACAAGAAATATGGGTTTAGGTCGGCCCCAAAGGGGTAGGAGATATATTTAAAAAGGTTCAAGATTAAATATTCACCTATAGCCTATCGTTCTCGAGAACGGTAAAGTGTAATACAAAATTATTAACATTTACTATCAATTTATCTATGATAAGTGATATTTCTTAAAAAAAAAAACCTTAATAATTTATTATGGTCTGACTTACGATAATAAGCCAAATAGATGCTAAATAAGATTTATTATTAAGATATGGCAAAAGATTAGAAGAGGTTACCGTAGCTCACTGTGTAGAACTTATAGACATGGCTAGTGCTTAACTCGCCACGTGCCCTTACACGTGCCATACATGAACCGCGCCCGGTTCGTATCCGGACTGAGCCCGGACCGGGTACTACCTATCCCATTACGTACATAGTTACGTAACTTATAGATTCAATAGCCAATGACTTTAGTCCGTAACAGTGTAAACTTACCGTATTGGGTGTAAGTCGAGTGCAATATACTGCACTTCACTTTAGGGCACGGGCCAAGCAATTAGCTATACAAATTACAGTGCAGACCGGCTAACGGTCTGCCAAACCTAGAACAATACATCCACCACTTGACCAATGCAATACTATTGTTACTTCGACCACAATTCGAATCAATAACGTTGTAACGATCTAAGGCCCTACCAACAGTACCCGTAATAGTATTAACTGAACCGTTTGCCAACTTGACGATTTGATGATCTTTAAAACTTTCAAGCGATTAATCTTAACGCTTTTTCTTTAAAACTGGTTCAATAAAGGGTTTTTTAGTGATTTCGATAGTATTGGCCATACTGTCGCCCTTTCAAGCCCCTATAAACAGTACACGTAATTGAAAAGTCTTCTTTTTTACTTTCTATAAATAGCAGACGTAACAAAAGGGGCTTTTTGCAAGAATTTTCCTTTTACTTTACGCAATTGCAAAGTGTAACCAGAAAACAACTTCTTCATTTACGTAGCTTATCTATACTTAACTTAATAAACACCAATAATTGTTGGTAGGCTATTATCGTTGCAACGTAGTTGATTCGAATTACTGTAGTCGAAGTAACTTGTGTTGTATTGAAATTGGTTTTGAGTTATAAGTTTTAAGTTTGGCAGATCGCTAGCTGGTCTGCACACTAATTTATATAGTCAAATGTTTTGGCCTGTGTCTCACTTTGAAGTGGGCACCTACTGCAATAGACTTGCATTCAATTCCATGAACTGCAGTCAATTTGTTGTAAGTATAATCGACTAACTATAAGTATAGTTAACTTGACTGTATTGCGTTTGATTGCTATTCCAACAAATATAGTATTATAGGGGCATTTCATAAAAACCTTTCCTCTACCTTGACTAAACAAAATGTAACAACCCGAAAATTAATTTTCTTTTTACCCAACTTATCTATGTTTAACCTAATAAGCACTAATCAGTATTTATAGGCCTTCATCATTACAACGTAGTCGATTCGAATCTCTGGTTAAAGTAACTAGTGCTGCATTGAATGTGGTGATGTGTTGCTTCTAAGTTTGACAAACTGCTAGCCGATTTGTATATTAATTTGTATGGAAAATTGCTTTGGCCCATACCCCAACCTGAAGTGGGCACCTACTGCACTTAACTTGCAGTTAATGTAGTTAATTTACAGTCAATACAATCAACTAACTGTAAGTATATTGAACTTGACTATACTGCAATGAACTGATATTTCAACACTAACTTCGAAAATTTACAGTATAATAGCTAAATTTGACGTAGGTATAATAATATGGAAACCCCTTAATACTGTTGCCAAATGACTAAAGATTCCACCTATTTCGGTTGTAATTTATATCAACTCGAAAAACCTATTTAAATACTTCTCGAAATTAGGGACAATCAGCGAAAAACGCATGATAATCGATATGATAGTGCTTAGTGACGCCTACAAAAATAACGAAATAAAAAAATTAGATAAATTGATGGTAAAAATAACCCGGCAAAGGTTATTACGAAAGTAGACATCAAATAAAACCCTAAAAAGGTTTGTAGATCGCAATAAACTAACTATATATATCTAGGGTTGAATTAAAAGACTATCTGATAAGGTTATTTTACGTAACAACGGGCAGGGAAAAAAACAAAAGTACCCTAGTAGACTAAAAAACTACCTGGGAATTCAATCTAGCAATATGATTGACGAACATGGTTAAATTTAAGTTGCGTATAAGTTTGTGGTAAAAGACTTGTGTACGGGTGTTCATAAAGTCGTAACTCGGAATTGTAGGGTATCAGGAGGTAATTGGAGTTAATTTGGGTGCGGAAAATACTGAAATTGATTAGGGTTTGGCCGGCGGACGAGGATGTACTTCAGTGACTACCGCAAATAAGTGGTCGACTACACTGGCGTACACACACAAAACAAAAAGCCGCCAGTGTCAAAACAGTAGTTAATTATAGTACAATCAGTCAATTGTACTGCTAAGTAAGTTGACCATATCAACTTCAAGTTGAATGTATTGTTTTGTAGGTTAATTGTATTAGCTGTGAAATCAAATACAATATATACCCACTTTTAACCAAGGTATAGGCCAAGCAATTAGCCATATAAATTAAGGTGCAGCCCAGCTAATGGTTTGCCAAACCTGGAACAATACATCCACTACTTGACGACGCAATACTACTGTTACTTCGATCACGATTTCGAATCGACTACATTGCAATGATCAAGGCCTACCAACACTTTTTCTTTTTTTTTAAAAAAAAAATCATCTTGTTGGAACGGCAGTCAATTGCAGCACAGTGAAGTTGATTGTATGCACTACAAGTTAATTGCAGTGTGGTGCCCAAATTTAATGTGGGGCACAGGCCAAGCAGTTGCCCATACCAACTAGTGTGCAGACTGGCTAGCGGGCTGTCAAACTTAGAAGGACATGACCACTTTCAATGTATGTAATACACCAGTTATTTCGACCAGAGATTCGAATTGACTACGTTGCAAGGATAAAGGCCTACCAACTCCTTTTTTTTTTTTTTTTTGGCAAGGTCGAAGACCAGTCGTGACAGAGAGGAAACTTCATGGATCTACATTTGACCGTCCTCAGATTGAGTGGTCAAGTTGGACGCAATAAGACACTCATCAAGCAGGGCCACTTGTACTATGTACCATGATGCAGGACTCTGCTGTGATACGATGGACAAATGCCGTTGTGCTGCAGGTACTCCAACGCATTGGCTGCGTCGTGCCAGGCCCAATTCAGAAAGATATCGGGCTCATTGTCCGATCAAGTTAGCGACCTGGGACGTTTGTAGATCGAAACAACTTGGCAGACAAGGAAGCATGGACGACGTCAGGGGTTTGGGGCCTGAAAAAGCACCTGCCAAAGGCCTGCCAGCGGCCTGTGTCGGGGCCCATGTCGGGGCCCACAGCACCAACAGCCCTGAAGCAACGTGGATATGATCTGGAACATGGTCTTCTCGATCGCCAGAACAGAACAGAACAAAACGCTGCAGATCCTATACGAAATTAGTCGACTTCATCGACCCTCGCACTCGCCGCACACTCACCAGACGCACACGCAACGCCCCCGGTCAAGACCTGGAACAGATCACACCTCTCTTTGTCGCATCTTACCGTTCCACCCGTCGCTCCCTCTCATTACGAGTCCGCCTCGCGTCCAAGCTACAGGCCACCCCCCATTGCCAGTGCCAGGCCTCCATATCGATCGACGTCCTCACTGATACCGGATCCAAACCCCGCAGGCATAGAAGGAGGTGCCATACCGCAGTCCATCTCCAGAGAGATGATTTGCGCCCACCATCCGCGCTGAAGGAAGCACCACCCGTTCTCGCCCTCGCGGCTGCCGAAAGGCCACCCCCCACAGGCCACCGTGTACCATGCCCGTGGACGACAAGAAATCAAGAACCGGCATCTTCGACCCTCTCGACGGAAGCCAGTACAGAGTCCGCTCTGCCTCCATCAGCATGTGGCGACAGTCCCGTCGCCTCCTCTGGAGGTCCAGGAGCCTCATCTACTCCGCCCTGGTCAGCATGTTCGTCTGCTCGCTGCTGCTGAGCAGCTCCTCTGGCGCAGGCCGCCAGGCCATCCCCTGGGCCGTCGACACGAGTCGGTCGCCCTGGGGAGCTGACTCCAGCGGCGGCCTGCTGAGGTATCCCCCAGGAAACGCAAGGCCGACATCCAACGACTATGACCGCAACCTCGCCAGGTGGCTGTTCGCCCGGGAGTTCGAGGAGACAGGGTCGTAAGTTGCTGCTGTTGCGGGAGCGCTTCAGCAAGAATCGGTTGCCAGAGCTAACCCACGCCTTCGAAACAGACGTCCCAGCGCTGGCGCCATCTACGGCCACACGCTTCGCAACTTGACCGACAAACACAAGCTGCTCCCCGAGACTGAATCGCAGCTCACGATCGCCAACGACCCGCCAGCGTTCGACACCGACGAGAAGCCATACAACTTCAACCCATATCCTACATACGACAGTGACGACTGGAAGGAGGCCCACCGAGCCGACTTTGTGCCGTGCGATGGCCCCGTTGACCATGGGCAACGAGATGTCCAAGTCTTCAAGGGACGACCTGAGAAGTTCCCGAAGCCCAGATTCGGGAGCTTCGAGTTGTTTGGTATCGAATCCAACCTATGCTTCGAGCGAGACGGGAGAATGGGCCAATATGGGTGGCAATATCAGACTACGGAAGAAGGCAAGCGGCTGGATTGGAACAAAGTCAAGTGGGGACAGCTGCAGCAAGACTGCGCCGAGAAGAACAAAGCTCGGTTCGAGGAGTCCAGCAAGTCAACCGATGGCGATCGTTACGAAGCCGCAGTGAGCGCGTCCGGAAGAGGTTCTGCAGAGGACAAGCTCCGGAAACAGAACCAAGCGTCGCACCCGAGACGCGCCCTACCACAAGCCCCTTCGTCGGGTTCTGCGAGTCGCGGCCTGCCCAACGTCCGCCCCCAAAACCCGGCGGAATACAGGACGGCTGTGCTACTGCGGTCGTACACGGACAGACAATACACCGAAAATGACAAACAGGTCATACGGGCCATGATCAGCGAGCTTTCCTTGCGGACGGGTGGCAGGTACCAGGTCTATTTACTCATTCAAGTCAGGGGTGAACTGGAAAGTCAGGCGCTGTTGGACAAGGCAACGTATGACTATGTGCTGGAGAGCCAGGTGCCTCCCGAGTTCCATGACATTGCGATGCTATGGGGCAGCTCCGAGGTGGAAGAAATGTATCCTCGCCTTGACCAGGAAGTCGCTGGGACAGTGCACAACGCCCAATGGCTGTGTGTGCAGAAGTTCATGCGCGACCACCCCGAGTTTGAATACGTCTGGAACTGGGAAATGGATGCTCGCGTGTTGGGCCACCATTATGACATGCTCACCAAGATAGAGGCGTTTTCCAAGAAGCAGCCGCGCAAAGGTATGTGGGAGCGGAACGAGCGCTACTACATACCCGAGCTCCACGGCGATTATGACACCAAATTCCGAAAGACGGTGGAGAAGGCCGCAGGCAAGAACTCAGTCTGGGGCCCTGTCGACTTGCCCTTCATCGACCCTGTCGGTCCCAAGCCACCTGTCTCGTCGCCGAGAAAGGACAATTACAAGTGGGGAGTTGGCGAGGAAGCGGACCTGATCACGCTCGGTCCCATGTTCGACCCAGTCGAGTCCAACTGGATCCTGAGAGACCAGGTCTGGCAGTACAACGACTCCACCCACCAGTCGCTGGATCTGCCCCGGCGAACCACCATCGTGACGCTCTCTCGGCTCTCTCGGCGTCTTGTGACGGCCATGCACATCGAAAATCTGAAGGGGAACCACGTGGGCTCCGAGATGGCCGCCAACACCGTCGCACTCCTCCACGGTCTCAAAGCCGTCTTCGCGCCCATGGCCGTCTTCATGGACCGTCCTTTCCCCAGCCAGAGCCTGCAGAAATGGTTCAACCCCGGCCCCGGCGGCGTCGCTGGCGGACCCGGCAGCGCCGCAGGCTGGGGCTTCGAGCACCGCTACCAGGGCACGACATGGTACTACCGGGCAACCCCTCCGCAGCGCATGTACAACAACTGGCTGGGCTACGAGGACACGGATATTGGTGGAGAGGAGTGGGAGGCGGAGCACGGGCGGCCGTGTCTGCAGGCCATGATGCTGCACCCGATCAAGGAGCCCATGCCGACGTGGCCGGGTTTCGAGACTACATCGGATTTGCCCTATGGTTGGTTTGATGACTACCGGTCGGAAGAAGAGAAGGCGCTGGATCCCGAAAATGAGGTCCAGAAGGCTGGACGGTTATACATGAAAAGGAATGCTGGGACTTGAGCCGCACGGAGACTTTCTGCCGATCTTCTTTGTCGTTGTATGATAGTGAAACAACGACCCGCGAGCAACCTCAGGTTGGCTTGCGCGACCAGGATGGCAGACGGATGCATAATGCTCATAGAGCTGCCGTCGTTGCCAGAGGCCCGAGGCATCCACTGGCGCAGGGTCACAATACGTGTGATATTTTTGTGTGACGAAGCATCATGGGAATGGACGACGCTGTCTGTCTGTCTTCGCCCAAGCGAGGCGTTTTGGAGATGTAAGTGAAGTGTCAACGGGGACGAGAGAACGGCCAGGTGGAGACATGGAAGAGGAGGGAGGGCCATTGGCACGTATAGAACTAACGAAAGCCTCATCGCATTGCATAGATACTTACTATTCATGGTGCTTAGGAGAAATATACCATATCGAAGTTCATACCCCTTTGGTTACGTGGGAGCTTGCTGCTAGCTGACCGTGTCTAGTGTGTCTGGCTTTGGACGGCCGTCTTTGTTCACTGCACACGGGTATCATGTCCGGACCAGGCATACTAGCGAAGTTGCGATGATCCAGGTCCTCATGACTCTAGCCAGCCTTTGTCCTTCTTGGTAGGCATTGGTACAAAGCAGCGTTGGACAGGTCGCGTCGTCCCGCAATGAGTCGCTGGCTCAGAACATGCTCGAACATCCATCCACGTTCAGGCCGGAGGCGCCCTTCTTTTTCTCGCACACCATCTGACATCTCCATCAAAATAGCTCAGCGCACCAGAAACCAAGGCAAGCAAGGAAGGAGCAAATCATGGCCGCCGCCTCCGCCTCCGACGACGACGACACCCCCAGCCGCGAGTTCGTCATCCGCCTCGGGCGCGACCACATCAAGTTCGCGAACCTGCGCGCGGGAATCGGCGCGCCGGCCTCGCGGCGGCAGCTGCGCGCGCTCTTCGACGACGACCCGGCGCAGGCGTGGCGCGCGCCGTCGCTGGGGGGCGCGGCGCGCGGTGCGTGGGCGCGGGACATGCGCGCGCTCGGCGACGAGCCCGTGCTGTTTGCGAACGTGCGCGCGCGGCCAGTGCTGGACGAGGACGTGCAGAGTGGCGCGCGCGGGGTCGTGGGCGGGGTGGCGAGGGGGCTGCATGGGCTGGTGGGTTTTTATTTTATTTTTATTTTATTTTTATTTTGGTTTTAATTTTTTATTTTTTGGTTTTAAATTTTGAATTGACGTTTTTGTGTGCGTGTGTTTAGGGCTTTCGGTTCTACAGGACGCTCGGCTGGGGCGGCCAGGGCGTCGCGGTGCTGATGTACCTGTTCGACGCGACGGGCGCCGGGCAGCGGGTCGTGGCGAAGATCAGCCTGAGGGATGAGGATGGGCCGTCGCTCGCAGCGGAGCGGGCGATGAGTCTGGTGGGTGCCGCTATTCTATCTTTCCTCGTACACACACACACACACACAACACACGCCAACCCCCCCCATTCGCCGTTAACCTTCGGTCGGATGATACTGACGCCCCTCACCCCCCTTTTCCCCCTCGGCGACAAGCGGTTCCGGGGCCAGTATCATATCCTTCAGCGGCAGTTCGGCGAGGACCTGACCGGGGATCCGCAGTGGCGGGCGCAGCTGGACGCGACGCTGCAGGCGGCAGAGCGGCGGGTCATGTTGTTTGAGTTTGCGCAGTACGGCTCGCTGCTGTCGGTGCTGAAGCGGGCGTCGCCTGCGGTGAAGACGCGTGCTGATCCTCGTGAGACTGCGACCCTCCTTCCTGTGATGCGCTACCGGCTCAGGTTTCGCTACGCTGGACGGTCGCACGCTGACTTGTTGGTCCTGGGACGGGATGTAGTCGGGCTCCGGGCGTCGCGCGGCCAGCCGTTGCCGGATCGGGCTATACTCGCCATGATGCACTGCCGTGAGTCCCATCGTCGTGTTGTGTTTTCCTTGCTGCGCTGGTGGGCAGGAGGGCGAAGGGGCGGTTGCTGGAGAAACGCTATGGCTGACGCGCGCTTCTTGCGATGCAGTGGCGAGTGCTTGCAACGACCTGCGTGCTCCGGCCGCTGCCGGCGTGGGTGCGCGCACGGGGCTGCCCATGCCCTCCGCGCCGGTTGTTCATCTGGACCTGGAGCCATCAAACAGTGAGTGAGTCCGGGAGTCGTGGTCGCGATTCTCCGTTGGGTCTAGGCTCTGGGCGCGGGCCATCGTGGCGCTGCTGACTGGGACGCCCGCGCAGTGCTCTTTGGTGGAACGGAGGCGGTCATTCAGCCGGAGCATAACATGATGCCCATTCTCAAGGTAGGAAGCAGGATGCTGTCTGCCGACGGGTCATGGAAGGTCCGTTCCAAGTACTGAGAGAGCGCCAGGTGGCGGACTTTGGCTTAGCATCGGACGTGCCGGCCGACCTCGCCCACGAGTCCTCGACGTGAGTCGCATTCCCCCTTCCCCGGCTCCACGCTCGCTGGGGAAAAGATGGGCTGACCAGGCACAGGGAGCTGATTTGGCAGTTGCGAACGATGGAAAAGCCCCGATATTTTCTGCCAGTATGTTGCGAAGAGAGCGAGCGTGAGGGTCGCCCCACCCGAGCCAGCAGAGGCTGACCCGGCACCACAGGAGCAATTCTCGCAGGACTGGGACTACTGCAGAACCAACCCGGTGGCCGAGAACATCGCCACGTACGGCGAGGTCGCGGGCCGCTACGGGCCGGCCTCCAACGTGTACCACGTCGGCCTGGCGCTGTGGTCGTGCATCACGGGCGTCTGGCCCCAGCTGCCGACCTACGACCGGCTCGCGCACAGCCCGGTCCCGCGCGTGGACGGCGCGCCCTACTGGACCTGGTGGGCCGACATCCTCGACGACGCCCTCTACGGCGCCGTCGACCGCCAGATCCGCCAGGCGGTGCTCGCCTGTCTGGTCGAGGAGCCCCGCCGCCGCATCGACAGTCAGACCCTGCTCGACTGGTGCGCCGCCAAGACCGCCCAGTTGCGGCTGCAGCCCGGCTCGATGGACGAGGACCAGGTGAGTTTTCTTTTCTTTTTTTCTTTTTTCCTTTTTCATTATTATTATGATTATTGTTTCATTGTGTCGGTTTTGCGGAAGGGGCGGAAGCGGCCGTTGGTTTGGTCGGGCGCAAGCGGGCTCCGGGGAGAGGCTGACCAGAAACTCACACGCACACACACATACAGTTCGATCCGTTCGACCCT
>JASMMZ010000001.1:39866794-39930189 GCA_038502455.1 Anisogramma anomala | reverse complement strand
GGCCAAGCAGTTGCCCATACCAATTAGTGTGCAAACCGGCTAGCGGGCTGCCAAACGTAAAAGTAACCATATTGCCACTTTCAATGTAATACACTAGTTGCTTCGACCACGATTCGAATCAACTACGTTGCAACAATAAAGGCCTGCCAATACTGGTTAATGCATCTTAGGTCACATATAAATGAGTTAAGTAAAAGAAAAGGTTATTTTCCGGTTATTACGTTTTGCGAAAGCATTTGGGTAAAAAAAAGATTCTTACAAAGTGCTCCGGTTGTTATGTTGTTGCTTATAGTTAGCAAAAGGGAGAGCTTTTAAGTGCGTTATTATATGTAAGCATTTAAAGGTGGCAATGATATCGTGAAATGATTGAGATATCTTTATAAAGCTTTTTTCGAAACTTTAGTATTAAGATTAACTGTTAAAAGTTTTGAGTGTTTCAAATCTTTTAATATTAACGTCAAAAAATGATTATTAAAAATGCGAAAACACCAAAATTGATAAACGGATGAATCACTGATAAAAAATTAAGTTGATGTTAGTAGGGCTTTAGATATTGCAACGTTATCGGTTCGATTGGTCGAAGTAACAGTAGTATTACATGGTTAAGTGGTGGTGGTATTGTTCTAGGTTTGGCAGACCGCTAGCTGGTCTACACAGTAATTTGTATGGTTAATTGCTTGGCATGTACTCGAGTGTAAAGTGGGCGTATACTGTACTTAACTTGCAACCAATACAGTAAGCTTATACAAAACATTACACTTAACTTACAGTTAGCATAGTTAAATTTACTGTAAGTAAAATTAACTTATTGTTGGAATAGTAATACATGCAGTGCAGTAGGTTAACTTTACTGTAAGTAAAGTTGATTATACTGAACTGCAAGTTGAGTGTATTCCTTTTTGGAGACTTACGGCATTCGGTGTAAGTCGAGTGCAGTACGCTGCACTTCACTCTAGGGCACGGGCCAAGCGGTTGGCCATACAAATTACTGTGCAGACCGGCTAGCGGTCTGCCAAACCTAGAACAATACATCCACCACTTGACCAATGGAATACTACTGTTACTTCGACCACGATTCGAATCGATAACGTTGCAACGATCTAAGGCCCTACCAACACTCATTGCATTATAATTACTACTATTTCAACAGGTATGTAATTTCATTTTTTACAACCGGTATTTCACTAAACCTCTTCTATTATATTTTCATACTTATTGATATTATGGTTAAAATTTAAACCTAACCCCTTATTGGTAAACAACTTACTATACCTATCAATTTGTTCAACGTTTTATCGGTATTTTGAAGTATTTCAACAAGTTTTTTTTACTATTAATTAGCTATTAAACCTACTTTTTGAACCAAAATACCTTACTTTATTTTCTCTCTCCTTTTTTAGAAGTTGGATATTACAAGGATCGTTAGGTCAATCAAGTGTAAACAAAATTGTATTACTTTCGCCGCATGTATTAATTCTACGTAAAGTATCGCGTCGCACCCTTATAGATTTTTTTGCGGTGATGACGTAAATTTATACGGGTTTTCTTTATTTTTTTATTAATAAAAAGATGATTTTAAATCAGATCGTTTACTTTAGTTCTCAACGTTTAATACGAAATATATTTCAAGTGGGGTTTTTACAACTTTATTTTCATCTTAACTAGACTTAAAAATGCATACATATAACTTAATTATTTCCGGTTACATAAATAGTATATAATTAGTATCGAGTTTTAATATTTAAACTTTTATTGATGAATGATTTACTATTGTAACGTATCTAATACTAAAATTATTGGGTTAACCATCGAATTTAAAATTAAAATCGAAAGAATCTAATATGTTATCGTCATCGGGGAAACCGGTGCGGCTCCTAGTTGGAAGTAGTGCAGAAGCCAAATGATCGTTATTAGTAAAACATGTATCTTACCTAAGCCGCTCGTTTACAACATCCTCCCGAATACAAAATCGTTCGTTAAACGCTGTAAACGATATGATTACCAATAATATAAAGGTAAAGATAACGATGGTTAGGTGTTAAATTATAATTAAAATATCGTTATTATATTACCTTTATATTATTATAAGTGTATAATTTCTTCAGAAAAGACATAATCCGGTCTAATGGGCTTAATTCGTCAGAATTTGGTTAACTGTTTTCATTAGGTGGTTGATTTTTGTTTTACGGGGTTTAAATTTAAGAAAGGTGTTTTTATAGCTAGTTTTAAATGCACATGTTCAGGAATTACTTTAAAACGTAAAGGGTTAAATTTGGGTTATTATTACGTAAAAATATTATCTCAACCTATATTTGCTCAAACAATAGTAAAAATAGCACCAGTAAAAGGAAATCAAAGATGATAGATAAAGGGATTAAGCTAAATATATCGCTTAAAAAGGTCTCATACTTTCTATAATCTTCGATAAAAAGGGAAAGAAAGAATGAATTTATACTAAGAAGCGATTATAGGTAGTGTATTGGCGACAACTACGTGTTTCACAAGGACAAACGAATGTAGTATATACTTGCAAACAGAGACAAAGCCAGTAACGCATATTTCAAAGCTAGTTTTATAATAGAAATTAAGTAGATCCAGCTTATAACACTAATATTTCAAGTATTTAGTAAAGTTGTAATAAATTTAGGCACCGTTATTAATTTATTAAGGATTCAATTCAAAGATAAGTTAACCAATTTAATTTATCAAGTGGTTTACTTTTCAATTGTATTTCAGTTAGTTCTTTATACTATTGATGTTTATTTTAATATTTCGTAAATATAGGTGTGTATGTTTCTTAAGCGTTATTAATATTGTAATTATTTTTTTGGTAGTGTTGGTAGGGCTTTAGACGTTACAATATTGTCGATTCGATTGGTCGAAGTAACAGTAGTATTCTATGGTACAGTATTAGATGTATTGTTTTAGGTTTGGCAGACCGTTAGCCGATTTACATAGTGATTTGTATTGCCAATTACTTCGCCCATGCCCTAGTGTAAAGTAGGCGTAAACTGTACTTGTTTCATGGCCAATGAGATAGACTCGCACAAAATAATATACTAAACTTATAGTCAGTATAGTTAACTTTACTATAAGTAAAGTTGACCTATTGCATTACAAATACTATTATTCCAGTACTAGCGGCTTTTTAGTTTATACGCGTACGTTAGTATGGTTAACTCATCTTTTATGGTAAATGTTGAGTTGCGATCTTGCCAATTGGCTAAACCCCTATTAATTCCAATTAACCTTCGTATCGAAATACACCTATTTACATGCAAATTGACCCTCATTAACGTTAGTTTCCCTATGGCTCTGAAGTCCAACTTTATCGATTTTAACAAAATGTTTTCCCGCCACAAACCTATATAAGCTCTCACTTTAGCCGTGATGATTATACAAGTTGCTATTATCGGTACCTTAACGGTTTTCCAATTCGACAATATATCCCTAATTGTCGCCACGTAATTTACGCTTTCCGGGTAGTTTATCAACGTAACTGTCAATATGTATGGTTAATTTATTACTATCTACAAAAAGTTTAAGGGTCTTATTCGATGACATCTTCGTTATAATATTGGTAAAATTATCTTTTTCGTTAATATATTGGAACTCCTTAATCTTCCTCTTTTCGTAGGTCCGTGAAGTTCCATTACGTCGATCTCAGACGTTTTTTGTTAGTGGTTCCGAGTTTCTAAAGGTATTCGAATGAGTTTTTCTAATCGATACAAATTATTATCGGTATTGAAGGAATTCTTTACAACCTAATAATAATGTTAAAGGGTTTCTACAATACTATATCAATATTAAAGCCTATTATTGGACTGTAAACCTCTGAAACTAATACGCTTCGTATAATTTTTTTTACATTTAACAAAGATCCAATAAATTAGGTTACAGATAATGTTAAATTGGTTTTCCGCCTATCTACGTTAACGAAAGTTATCAAAAAGCCAATCTATAAAGCTAAATCGGTATTATATATATAAAGCCTATCTATAAACATCATTAACATAATTTTCGATAAGTCGATTAAAACTATATTAATTCCTTGGTTCAGCTTCCATATCTGCCACTTTATCTTCTTATTAAGATGGTTAAAATTGTCACCTCTAATGATTTTATACTTACGATGGAAAGGTTGTAAGAAGCCTCCAGTTGGCATTAGGTGGCAATATAATTGCCATGGGCACTTTGTTTAAGGTATCATTAGGCCTCAACTACATTTTTCTTGTCGATTATGTTTCAATTAGTTCTCTAGCCCTTTTGAAGAAAGTTAAGGCTAATATTAATACTAAGTATACGGATTAACGATCCGTTAAAGTTAAGTTA
Source organism: Anisogramma anomala (assembly GCA_038502455.1). Taxonomy (NCBI): domain Eukaryota; kingdom Fungi; phylum Ascomycota; class Sordariomycetes; order Diaporthales; family Gnomoniaceae; genus Anisogramma; species Anisogramma anomala. The sequence goes on along the minus strand of JASMMZ010000001.1, from coordinate 39,925,857 downwards.
ATTGCTATTCGCCAACTTTACAACCGGCTTACAATCACAAAACTTAAAGTCTTTAATTGCCTGTTATTCCAATACTACAAAGCAAGCCATTTTAACGAAAAAAGTTATCGTTAATTTGCATATCCATTAGGCCAAAATCTTTCTTTTACGTTACCAGTGAGTATGGATCGTAGGTTAAATTTTTTATACTTCACCGTAATTCAAAATACGATTAATACGTAAAAAAAAAAAAAAAAAAAAAAAAAAACGATTACTCTAATTCATCCGTATAATACCTTAATACATCGTATTACCATCCCTCAAGGGTCAATAGCATGTAATTATTGTGGTAACTTTATTAGTATAATCCGTTATAAATCCGTTGCTTACTATGCATAAACTGATGTTATATATCAACAAGTAAACGTAAACTTACCTTTAGTTTTAGCTAACAAACTTATTACTAAGGCGACCACCAAGCGTTAGCTAATCCTTTAAATAGTTATCGACTTCATGAGAATTTAGGTTTTGTTTTGATCGCCGTATCCTTAACCTATTAAGGGTAATTTTTCTTACGGCGGCCCTGTAGTTTTTCCTTTAAACTTATAGATCATCCTCGACTTGAAAGTAGTATTTTTTTGGTTTTAAAGATTTAAATCGTCCTTTAATAAGAATCATATAACTCCTCGATTTATTATGCCATTAATTTTGACCTTATCGTTTTCGTTAAAAGGTATACCGAAAGTTTTAATAATAATTTATACTCGAAGCTTTAATATTAAGTCTTTTTAAGCCGTACTAATCAAACAGGTCGCCATTATTGGATCATTTATTTTCCTGGTAATTTTCCAGTTTTTTGATATATTTCTAACCGCCGCCACGTAACTTGGGCTTACTAGGCGGCCTATTAACGTAGCTTTCGATACATATAATGAGCCTATTGCTATTCACCAAATTTTCCAAAGCCTTATTCGGTGACACCTTCTTTATAGTATTAGTAGGATTATCTTTACCGTTAATTTATTGAAACTCTTTAATTTACCTCCCTTCATAAGTTTTACTAAGTGTTATTACGTCGATTATCAGGCGTTTTTCGTTAGTGGTTCCGATTTTCTCGAGATATTCGACTATGATTTTCGAATTGGTACAAATTACAACTAAGATAGAAGGAATCTTTAATTACTTAGTGATAAGATGAAAGGTTTCCTATAATACTATGCCTACCTTAAAACCTGTTATTATACTTTATACCACCGAAACTAATATACTTCGTACAATCCTTTTATACTTGATAAAATTTTATTAAATTAGGCTACCGATAATGTTAAACTGGTTTTCCCGTTTATCTTCGTTAACGTAAATGATGAAAAAGCCGATTTGTAAAGATAGGTTGGTACCATTTATAAAAACCCTATTCGTAAAATTATTAACTTAGCCCTCGATAAGTCGATTAGCATTATATTAATCCTTTGGTTCAAATTTCGTATTTATTATTTGAGCCTTCTATTTATCCGGTTAAAGTTTTGATTCGCTAGATTCTATATTTATACCGTAATAGATAGTTCGTACGATACCTCCGGTTAGTATAAGATAATAATATAGCTATTAAGGTTATGTTATTTAAAGAATCATTAGGCTTTTCTCACATTCGTCATGTCGATTATAGCTAAATTATTGCCCTGGCCTTTTTGGCGAAAACTAAGACTAATATTAATATCCAGTATGCGGATTAAGGATCTGTTAAAGTGAAGTTAATTAACTTTTATCAACGTTATTAGCGGCTTATAATTGCAAAATTTGAAGTCTTTAATCGCCTATTGTTTTAATATTATAAATATAGCCGTTTTGAGGAAAAGAATATCATTAATTTTTATACCTATTAGATTCAATTGATCTTCTTACGTTATTAGTAAATACGGGTCGTATGTGAAAAGCCTGTGCCTAACCGTAATTTGAAATACAACGAATATGTTAAAAACTAATAAACTTTTATTTTAGCTAGTCTTTATAATAGCTTAATATATCGTATTATCGTTTTTAAAGGGTAGATGCTACATGATACCTTTGGAAATTAAAGTAGTATAATCTATTGTAAATAAGTTTTTAATTATATATATACTTACATCATATTACGGTTATTAAGCGTAAATCTGCTTTTCGTCTTAGCTAGCAAACTTGTTAAAACAATTATTAAACTTTAGCTGATTTATTAATCGTTGGCGATTATGTGAGGATCCAAATTTTTTCCCTTATCACTGTATCTTTAAGCTATTAAAAGTGACTTTTCGTAAAACCATCCCGTAGTTTTACCCTTAACTTCGTAAATAATCATTGACTTAAAAATAGTAATATTCTGATATTAAAGGTTAAAACTAGCCTTCGATATAAATTATATAACCCCTCTAGTTAATAGGCCGTCCATGTTGACTTTAACCTTCTTTAAAGGTTTGTCGGATATTTTATTAATACTTTGTACTCGGAGCTTTAATGCTAAGCTTTCCTTTTTTTCCTTTTCCTATTTATCCAAGAAGTATCATAAATAAATTCCGGTATATATTTCTTTTTTTAACGCTTCTTTTTTTTCGGAGGTTGTCTGTACTAGTGGCGTTTTTTCATTTTGTCGATAACGGGTAGGAGAGATTCGTATTAACTTAGTTATTTAACTAAAAGGTCTTTCTGGTTAGAAACACAAATATAAGTCTTTACTTTAGTAATTCAAAAAGAAATAAAATATTTAACGGTTTTAATATTTATTTCGGAATTTACGATACTTAAAATATTATATGGGCCTTTTCATTTGCCCTACTCCCGTTATATAAAGATTTCATTTTATTACGGTGGAGTAAATACGTCGATTGTTGTAAGGCTGTTTTTGGTGTTAAAGGCATTATTAACCTGGCGACGTGCCGATTCCCTTCGCAGTTCTCTTGAAGCTTTACCATAGGCCATAACACGCTTTTGGGTACTTACTAATAGATGATATTTATTTTTCAAACTTGGGTTCCATTTAAAGACTGATAACGTTAATATTAGGTAGTTAATTATGAAAATACCGTTTAAGCAATTAAACGCTATGTAAAAACGTGCTTCCAGATTCGTAAAGTTTCTCATATCTAACGTAAGTATATTATACGCTTGATAAAATAGGGCTTGTACCCTTTTAACTTTTCCAATGCTTTAATAGGCCTTTATAATTATATGTTTGTATTGGGTACCTATTATCTTGGTATTATATTAAAACTTTACCGCTATAACGTTTGAATTTGTATCGTAAACAAAGACATTAAGTGAGCTTAAGTACGTATTAATTTACAGCATCCTTATTATTTTTTTGTATCCTTTGCTGAAAAGATTTTTAAAACTTGGCTCCATAAAAATAGTTTATGGAATTAACCCAAAAATAATACGCTTATTATCTAAGTAAAATATATTCATGAAGATTCTTTAATTGAAATTCTCATCGTTGTTCAATATATATTTCAATTTTTAAAGGGTTAAGATATACGTTCAGTAGTATTAAAAACGCTTTTTAGTGTTTTTTAAGGCAAAGTATTCTATATCTTTATACCTTATAGACTTTAAAACATTATATACCTATTAATATTTAGGGAGTTAAAGCGTCGGTATGTTTTGGTATTTCCGGCTCCATAACGTTTAACACCACTGTTTTAGCCTCTTAAAGATAAAATTATAAGTACTCCTATTGAAAAGCGAAGTAAAACCTTTGGCCGTTTTAATCAACTAGTTAACATTAATGTCGACGTTAATGCCAAAGGTTTTTATATCCCACAAATAAAAAACAAAAGTGGTAAAGAACTTGAGGATATGGAACGTAATAGATTTTATAATAATTTAAAATACCCTTATTCCTTTGACGATAGTTGTTCGCCCAATTCGAAGTTAACTTTAGCTTTATTAGTATCTTATCGATTAATTTTGGAAGCTGTGGTACTTTTCCTTCGTAATACTACGTACTACAAAAAGCCTCTTATTTAGTACTTTGGTGCCCCTGTGTCAAGCATAATAACTCAAAACGTATAATTCGCGTAATGATCGCGAAGATTAAAGGTATATAAAGGGTTAAGTGTTTAGTTAAGATAAAAGTAATGATTTTCGCCACTTAAGCAATATAAAAAGACGTAGTTAGCTAGTTTTTAGGCCGTACTAAAAACCATATCTTTATACTACTTAATCTGCTTAAGGGTATTATTACCGATAATTAGTTCATCTTCTTAGTAATTTACTATTTAATTTAAGTATTTGTTAAAACAATATTGGCTGCTATCTTTAACAAGTCAATTACAGTGCAGTCAGTGAACTTTACATATAGTAAAGTTGACTGTATTGACTGTTGGTTATGGTACTACATTGCAAGTATAGTACAGTAGGTACCCACTTTAAAATAGGACACAGGCTAAAGCGTTGAGCCATATAAATTAGTTTGCAGAATGGTTAGCGATCAGCGAGACTTAAAACTTACACATTAATTAACAATATTAACGTAATACCAGTTACTTCGAACACAGAGATTTAAATCGACTACATTGCAACGATAAATACATATCAACAGTATTCATATTTATAAGTGGTAGGGTATCAGATATAATATATTACAATTTTATTATTTAGTTTGGAAAGGGGGCATCAAGTTTACTAATAGCTAGACTAATCATAAATTTAATATGTTTTACCATTATTACGACGATAGTATTTGTGATTATCAGGTTCACTTAAATTTTAGCTTTACTAACGCTAGCCTGGCCATTAACTTTAACCTGTAGTTGATAGGCCAAATCTTATTCGTTAAAACCGTTCGTAACCGTACTTGCAGTCAACGTAATTAACCAGCGTAAGGTCTTTTTTATCTACGTTAGGGAAGTTACCGAATTAGGGGTATATACTAAGCGAATTTTCTATACGCGTCATTATAGTGGTAAACGAGGAATGCAAATAATTTAAAAAGCCTTCGTAGGAGGTATTTGGACGTTATAGAGCGTATATAAACTCTCTAACGCCCGTAACTACTGATCGTACCTATTCGAAAAGTATAGCTTCGTTAACGAAGGCATTTATTATTACTTTTTAGTAGAAATTAACTGGTCAATTATTTGGTTAAACATTTACATTAGTATTTCCTCCTATTTTTTTTTAATTATTATCGTGACCCATCTTAAGGTGGTCTAATTTATATAATACTACGTAAGGTGAACGTCTTATTTAAACTAGCCCTTAATACTATTATAAATCTTTCGAAATGTAGTTATTCAGATTGGAAAAGTCAGGTAATATTTTTGATATACTTTATAGTTATTCCCGGGAATAATAAGTAAAAATATAAAAAGGGAACCTTTATCTACTTCCAAATATTAAAAAAGGGCATTATCTTTATATAGAAAAAGTTTTAAGGTTTTCCGTAATACTTTTCTACATCGTTTTAAATATTAGCGAAGTCCGTAAAAAGTTTATATTTAATATTAACTATTTTAATAAGTTTTAGGGGAAGGTCACTAATTATTTCAGTTTCTATTTGTATTTCCTAGAAATTTAAGTGTTGAAACTTCTCATATACGATATTAAGAGTAATTGCCAGTTGCCTAACCCGAGGGATAAAGGCCTATAGTGTGGTTTATGGTGGGTTTTTGCGTGTAGGAAAACCTGTTGTGGGAAGGTTTTTAAGGAGTTTATTGATTAAATTGCTAATGAGCGATAAGTATTTCAAGGTTTTGATAAATTTGACGATCTTCTTTTTTATTAACTGGTGTTAAACTCTAGTGTCAATTCCTTTAGCCGCGTGGAAAACCGTTGCTTTACGTGCTTTACCGCTGATAAAGGCGTAATCCATATTTTCGCGTGAATATGTTAGTTTGTTGAGCAAATTAACAGGGTTTTTATCGTTAACGCATGAAGAGGCTTAACCTAACTAAGGATAAAGTGAAGGTTTCTTTAATCACGTATAGGAGCGGTAAGGTTTTTTAATACCCTTTCCTCTAAGGTGTAACTCCTAACGATATTACTTAAGCTTAGTTAGGACGAAAATATTTTATATTAATTTTATATTATACTATACTGGTATATAAATTCTCTACCACTTAAGTTTTGCCTCAATCCTTAACTTGAATTTTCTTTTTAAATCAAGCTTCGTATTTTAATAGGCTAGATACTAAATTCGTTACAAAAGTTATTAAAGGCGTAGTTATAGTTATTAGTATTATTATGTTTAACGATATAGTAGCCTATAAAGTTAGTAAGGTGTTTTTCGTTCGAGTTCTCATTAATATCTTACCACTATATGTCTTTATTGTAAAGCTTAGTAAAAAGGGATCTTAAGGCGTTAATCCCTTTTTAAAACTTTCAAGTAGGTGTTATCTTAAGGTTGAGGGAAATATAGGGTTTGGTAGATGAGGGACTTGGTGATTTCGAGCGTAGAAACTTGGTGTTTTGGCATTAAGTTGTGTGGAAACTTAGCGACTTGACGTTAGGTTACGCGACGTGGATTTTTTTAGCTTGACTTAACGACTCTTAATTTTTTCGCTTAAATCAGCAAACCTAACGATTAAATTGATGTATAGTAAGTAAAAAAAGTAAAGTAGGGATAAAGATGTGGTATAAAGGATAAGGCTGGAGGACGTTTATTATTATTAGTTAAGAGTGAAGATTAAAAGTTATGGGCCGTAAGACATAGTCGTTTTGGCAATAGTAGCACCCGTTATAGTACTAACTTAGCCATTTGCTAACTTATCGTTTGTGAAATTGAGCGGTTAGTCTTAACGCTCTTTAAAAAGTATCTTTAGTAAAGATGTGTTGGTGTTTCCAATATCGATACCGTCGCTACCTTTGGTTTGCCGTAAAAACTAGCTTAGCCTAAAGGTCTTTTTTACGTACTACTATAGAGACTGATATAGTATTAAAGGTCTTTCGTAAGAATCTTTCCTCTACTTTAACAATAAGGTAAGACGTAATAATCGAAAAGTAACCTTTTCTTTTACTGAAGTAATTTATGCTCAACCCAATAAAAACTAATCAGTATTGGTAAGGCTTTAGATCGTTGCAACGTTGTCGATTCGAATCGTAATAAAATGAACAGTAGTATTAAATTAGTCAAGTGGTGGATGTATTGTTCTAGGTTTGGCAGACCGCTAGCCGGTCTACACAGTAATTTGTACATCAAATTTCTTAGCTCATTCCCTAGTGTAAATTGTGGCGTACTGTACTCGACTTACATCCAATACATTAAGCCTACACAAAACAATACACTCGACTTGCATATTGGTATAGTCAACTTTACTGTAAGTAATGTTGACCTACTGCATTGCAAATACTACTATTCCAACAATTTTCTCCTTTTTCTTTTTCGTTATTATAGTAATCCACCACGTAATGACCTAATTTATATAGCATTAGACGAGGTAAACGTCGTGTTTAAAGTTACTCTTTATAACATCGTAAACTTCGCGCAAGGTGGTTGCTCGGGTTAGAAAGGTTAGGTAGTAATCCTTAATGTGCCCTTGAAAGATTCCGGGAAATAATAAGTAAGAACCAAAAGGGAAAAACTTCATCCACTTACAGATGTTTAAAAAGACATTATCCTTGTATCAAGGAGGTTATGAGGCTTTCAGTTATACCTATTTACATCGTTCCAAATATTAACAAAGTCCGTGAAAAGTTTGTAATTAATATGAACCATCTTAACAGATTTTAGAGGCGGATTGCGATAGTTATCCTCGACTTCGTTAAAATTGTTTCCTGTAAATTTAAACTTTAAATCCTCCGAAACACGGTGTTGAAGGTAGTTACCAGTAGCCTAACCTGAAGGGTAAAGTCTTATAGTTAAACCTATAGTAGGTTTTCACGTGTAGGTAAACTTACCATAGGATGGCTTTTGGGGAACTTGGCGATTAAAGGCCTATGTGGCAATAGGGGCTTAAAGGTTTTAAAAGACTTGATGATCTTACTTAATTAACTAGTGTGAAATGCTAATATCAATAAATCTATTCGCGTTAGCGGCTATTATTTCACTTCCCCTGCTACCATTTAGGGCGTACTCTACGCTATTATATAGGGGTGCCGAGCTACCTAACAATTTAATAAATCCCGTATTATTAGCTTATAAGGATACTTGACTTAGATCAAGGTAAAGGGCAGGCCCCCCAATTCGCGTAAAAAGGCGTTCAAGGTCTTTAAAGCCCTTATATTTCCCTTGGGGGTCTTAAAAAGTAGGATCTTAAAGGGGATGTTCCCGCTAAGGCAGTTTATAAAAAGTTTTAGCCAATACTAACGGGGTTTTCTTAGGAATATAAATGCCCCAGCAGGTAACCTCTTTTTTACGCTTGGCCTTAACCGTTCGTTGGATTATCGTCTACATATTAGAAGTCTCATGGTTGAAAAATTCACGAAACTTTTAAAAGGCGCATGCGCCGCGGTTATAGTCGTTACCTAAGTTCGCGTCAATAATGTATTAGTCAACGTAATTGATCCGGTAAGCTTTAGTCGAAGTCTTGTTAACATATGTAAATCAAAGCTATTCGTTATAGTGGTTGGTGAAAGCTATTCCGAAGGCTTTAACTTTTTTCATATATTTTTAACTTGTAGCCATCGTAAAGTTCTAGGTTGTGTAGGACGTGTAAAATGCGTAGGACGAGGTACTTAGTGATTTTTGGCGTGTTGTCTTAGTTCTTTGTCCTAAAGTCGCGTTGATTGTTATTCAGCTTACAATTTTCTTTATTCTCCATTGGCTTTGATATATTTTTTATCGTCGTAATATATAGGCGACTTAACGTTGGGTTGCGTAACGTGAGTTTCTTAGCGTAACTTAGTGTTTTCGCTCAAAGTAACTGTCCAAACGATCAAGTTGGCGTTAATGGAGTAAAAAGAGTAAAATAAAGGCAAATGTTTAGTGTAAAAAGTAAGGTTAAAGGTCGTTTATTATTGGTAAAAGGCTAAGGTTATTTATTGTTTCAACTGTAAAACTTAGTCGGTCTTCTTACAGTAGTAGCACCTGTAATAGTAACAACTTAGTTGTTTCCTAACATGTCAAACTTTAAGACTTCTAGCAGTCAATCACAACCTTTTTCTTAAAAAAAGATTTGTAAAGATTTCCTGGTATTTTTAATAGCGACACCGTCACTACCTCTAAGCTGTCATGAAAACCGAAGCAGCCTAAAAGTCTTTTCAACTTACTGCCATAAAAAACGACGCAACAATAATGGCTCTTCGAAAAAATCTTTTCTCTACCTTGGTCTTTTACAAAACATAATCGAAAAGTAACTTCTTCTACTTAGCTTATTTGTGTTCAATCCAATAAACACTGATTAGTATTGGTAAAGCTTTAGACATTACAACCTTTTCAATTCAATTAGTCGAAGTAACAGTAGTATTACGTAGTCAAATAGTAGATATATTGTTCTAGGTTTTGAAGACCGCTAGCCGATCTACACAATAATTTGTATGGCCAATTACTTGGCTCGTACCCTAGTGTGAAGTGGTCGTATAATTTATTTTTTCAGCCAATACAGTAGGCCCGCACAAATCAAAACACTATACTTACAGTCAGTATAGTTAACTTTAGTGTAAGTAAAGCGGTATTACTGCATTGCAAATACTACTATTTTAATAGATAGTATAAATGAACAAATGTTTTTCATTTATTGTTTATTGTGAAAAAGGGTTTTAATTTATCGGTTTGTGATTTGTAATAATAAACTAATTATCTGTTAAATTCAAAGATTTTAGAAATTTAGTAAATGCTTTTCATTGGGTTTTAGAACTTTTCACCGTTAATCTTAATATTTAGGTTTTGAAATCGGTTTAAAAAAGATTTTTTAATAATTTAGCAATGCTATCACCACTCCTTAATACCTCAACACAGAAAACGTATTCGGAAGCTCTCTTTTCACTATTTGTAAACAACAGACCAAACAGCGGGAGAGCTTTGCAAAAGTCTTTCTTTTACCTTAAAATTAACGTAAAGTGTAACCGGAAAGTAACTACTTCTTTCACTTAAATTATTTGTACTTAATATAATAAACACTGATTTGTATTTGTAGTGTGGATATTATAATATTAATTTATATTTAGTAAGCGGCTACGTTGCAGGTTGCACTTTTACAGAGTGTATTGTAATATGCCACTCTATAAGATGTATTCCTACAGAGTGCACGGTCGAGTCCCACTGCCTAGAAGGGAGATTAGCAGAGTATATGGGAAAGTGATAATACCCAGGTAAAAGCTTATAAAATCCTATCCAAGGTATGAAATTTCCGAACATCTTTTTTCCTTTTTTTTTTAAATATATATTACTAGTTTCTACGATAAATGTTTTACTTATTACGTTTACATAAATGTGTTAAGACTTCACCGGTACTACTTAGTAACCGACTCAGTTGACTACAAATAGCTTAGGCAAAAAAGTAAAACTTAACTTAAATACCCATAACGGAATTTTATAATGATTTTAATTGTCCGTACTTTAATATTATGATTTATAAGAATTGAAAGGAAGTTTGTAAACACGCGAAAGAGTTTTAGAAACACGTAACGTGAGAAGATGGTAAAACCCGAAGTTAATTTGAAAAGAACAATTTTAATAAAATATTATTAACTCGATGAATACCTTATTTAATGATAGTCCCATTATATTATCTTTTTATTCTTTTTAACTCTCAAAACGTACACAGGAACTCTTTTAAAACTGTTTTATTACGTATTAGGTTACTTAAGCTGAATATAATAAGGATTAAAACCCTTTGTTAAAACCTATCCGTTATGAACGCTATATCTAAGACGGTTTCGAATTTCGAAAAAGGTTAAAACATAATATTCAAATCTCTTATAAACTTTCCAAGCGATTAAAACACCATATTTCAATCGCCTACCTAACATACACCGCGTATTAGATACGGTATTTGAAGCGTTTATTACTTTATTACGATTTAACAAAGCTCTATATATATGCTTTTTAATATTTTCTCCTCGTTTCTTTAGCCTTATTCGATTTTCTCACGTTTGATTTCTTCTATTTGCCCTAAATTTCACCGTTCATTCAAATCTATTACTTACGATTCTTGAGTTTATAAACTATTTGGTTAGTAAAACTTCTACGAAACGATCAAAAAACTCAATTTAAGCTGCCCAACTAGCTTATAATTACGCCTCATTTATATTTAAATGAAATTCTTTTAGTATTAGTAAGCGTTAGATACTTTTTTAAACGCTTTTTTAAATTTTATTTCCTTTTCATTTACATATTATACATGTTATTTAAATCGTTATATTCCTTATATTTTCATTCAACATTTCGTTCCAAAATCACTTCATATACTATATTTCGAAGGTACTTAAATTTTTGATACTACGTGAAATTCATTTTTATACCGCTCCGGCAACTTGAGTATACACCAAAAATAGCTTTTGTAGTTTTGTATCGCACTTTGAACTTTCATTTTTTTATTTTTTTACCAATAACAAAACAAATGAAATTTAATAAATATATAGACAATTCATTTAAAAATATATTGTTTTGTAAAAGCATTGTAAAGAATTTGTATGTTAACTTATAGAATAATAAAATCTCAGTATTAGTGGAGTATTTAAACTCTTTTTCGGTAAATACATATATTATAAACATAATTTCACCCATTTTAACGGAGATATTAAAATTCGCAACTTATTTAATAATTTTCGGAAAGACTTTACGGATTAGGTATCGAATATGTGGCGTTATTGGTAGGGCTTTAGACGTTGCAAGGTAATCGATTCGATTGGTTGAAGTAACAGTAGTATTACGTGGTCAAGTGGTGGATGTATTGTTTCAGGTTTGATAGACCGCTAGCCAGTCTGATTAGTAGTTTGAATGGTCAATTGCTTGGCTCCTGCCTTAGTGAAAAGTGGGCGTATATTATTCTTATTTTGCAGTTGATATAGTAGGCCCATATAAAATAATATAATTAACTTATAGTTGGTATAGTTAACTTTACTGTAATTAAAGTTGATACACTGTACTATAAATACTACTATTTTAATACTAGTGGCTTTTTATTTTATACATATATGTTAGTATATTTTACTAATGTTTTCCGGTAGAAGATCAATTGTAATTTTGTTAATTGTCTATACCCCTATTAATTTCAATGTAGTTTCACAATGTATTGCTGCCATTTGTACCTAGATTGACCTTAATTACCATCAGTTTCCTTACTGCTTCGAGGTCCGACTTTATCACCTTTTGCAAAACGTTATTTTGTTATTGATCTTTGTATGCAGCCACTTTAGCCGTGCACATTAAATAAGTCGTTATTGTTAGTTCTCTGATAGTTTTCCACGTCGTTAGTATATCCTTAACCGCTGCTACGTAATTTAGGATTACCATATAGCTCATTGACGTAGCCCTTAATACGTATAATTAGCATGTTGCTATTTAAAAACATTTCAAAAGCTTTCTTTTGGCAATACCTTCGTTATAGAATTAGTAGGATTATCCTTTCCGTTAATTTACCAGAACATTTTTATTTCCCTTTTGTCGAATGTTTGAAGAAGTGTCATTATGTAGATTACCAGCCGTTGTTCGTTAGTGATTCCGAGCTTAGAAATATACTTGAATAGACCCCTTAAATCATTTGGAGGAATGCCCTTAAGACCTACGGCCTAAAGGAAAGAGCTTTAAGGAATCTTACCGCCTTTACACACGATTCAAAGGACCTCTTCTTTACCCTTAACTTGGCTAAGCCTCTTTATATGTTGACAATAAGTAATACATTAACCTGCTTGGTAGTCCAACGCCTCCACATCATAGCGCGGAGTATGCCCCAAGCGGTGGTCGAGCGCGTAAAGCAAGGGCTGTAAATGCGGTCAAAGGTATATATATTAGCGCTTTACAAAAATTAATTAAATAGGAACATCGTCGAACCCCTTAATACTAAGAAGATTATCGTCAATTTTCCTGGGATAGAAACCCTTAAACTTACTTCCCCTAAGATTTTTCATGTATTTAATTCCAGCAGCCAAGTTAAGGAAGGACCGGTTTTATACGTAGGCTTACTGTGGGTACGACCACTGGCTTTTTCCCTCGAAACTCGGCTAAAGGTAACTATCTTACCCACTAATACTAACAGTAACCAAAGCCATTTCCCTGGTTAAATAAAAAAGGTACCTACGACCAGTACATTATCCTTCCCCTTCGGCGCATCCCTATAAAGGATACGGACTACAAAGAAATTACCACGTTTGTTTATATTTGAAAAGGAAAAGAAAAGTATAACGGTAAGTTGTATAACCTTCTCGACGTTAAATTGGGACTATATTTTAATATCTTCCGCTTAATAAGGATTGAATTGCCAGGTTTTTACTCGTTTTTTTCCCAGTATCCTTACCAGCTAAGCTAAAGACTACTTCCTTCGATACCTTACGAATTGTACTTTTTCCCGCGAAATCTACGATAAAATAAAAGGTGATTTCGAATATAATGTTAACCTTGCTTACTTATACACGGACTGGAACATTATAAAGTGGTCTTACACATTGAATGATAAAGGACAATTGGAAAGTAAAATGGATTTTCTAAATTAAATGTTTAATATGCTAATGCTTTATTAATAGGTAATGAGAAACGTGGAAAATGGTAAAGACACCTTACTCTAGCTGGTCCAGCGAATTGTTACGGGCTATAAAGAGTTCTAATACGTTTTGTAAAGCCCTGATGCCACCTATGAAGGGATTTATGGCCAACTACGTTCCTCGTTAGCGATAGTAACCTCTCGAGTCTTCGGCTCAACTAATATATACTTTTAAACTCCAGAATTTAGTAAAGAAAAAGAAAATCTTTCTAACTCGTACTACATTAATCGAAGGTATGAAAGACTCAGTAAGTACGGTGAATAAAGGGTTCGGACATTTACCTACAAAAGATAGTATTTACCTTTCTTAAGGTTTTTAAGTCGGTTAAACAAGTTTAACTTAAACGCCGAAAAAGGTTAGATTTACGGTAAATAAGGCTATTAGTTAATACGTTACACTGCTGCAGAACGTAACATAAAGAAGTTAATGTACCATACGTAATACCCCTTTACCTTTAAATATGATTACATGTAAAGTGTTATATAATTTAAGGGAAACAAAGTTAAGGAGGACGAAAATAAGCCGAAGGCTATCGACTGACACGAAGATATTAATACTGACACCGGTATTAGCTCGAAAGCCACGTAATGATTAGCCTACCACGTATTTCTATACTGCCTAATAGGTGAAAACCCTTACCGCCGTTATAAAGATAAAAACCCGGGTCCTACACACCTCTTTAATATTTGAAACCGTTACTCGAAGCAAGTCTTTTAAGGGATTATGCCGGATATGGGGGCAATACGGTATTTAATAAAAGGATATTCGCAGTATATCGAGTTATAAATGGATACTAATACTGCTACGGAACTTAACTACGCGGATGCTAGCAAGGCCAGAGTTGGCTTTAGCCTTGGAAAAGAGATATCTTTACTTGGATCGACGATAGTAAAGACTGTTGTTAGATTTATTGTTTTCCAAATTTTGGAATTGCATACCCCTTTTTCCTTTGTTTTAAAGATATAAAAATCCTCGGCGTTAATGTTGATATTTAGACTAATAAACTAATACATGTTAAATCCGGTAAAAGGTTTTTATTTAGCCTTAAATAATGGTACATTTGGTTTTATTTTCAAAAACCAAAGGTAGTAATATTAAATTTAACGGAGGAAAAACTTCGTTAACTATATCGTAGATTTAACCACTAAGCAACTAATAGGCTTTATAAGGTATTGAAGGTAGTTAATTACAAAGATGTGAATCTGTTAGCACTTAAGTAAGTTAAACGCCTTTGTTACTACTGCTAAATATATTCCTAAGTTCCTTTAAGGTTTCAATTGACGTTAAAGGAAAATTAAAACTTTAATTAGAAAATTTTCGTAAATGTATTGTATTTAAACGTTAATTTAGTATTATACGTTATAAATTCCGCCATGGCCTTTTAAGGCGTTAAATGCCTTGAAACCATTATAGCGAAGGAAATATAGGAGGTATTACATACTTTGTAAGTTAACATGTACTTTAGTTTACCATACGTATTAATTTACGATACTAGTACCAACTTCGATACAATAAAATTTTAAATTAATATATAGTTAATAGGGATTTAGTATAAATAGGTCTTTATAAAAGTTTAGTAGGGTATTGGTAAGGTTAAAAGAGTATACGCCCTTTTATAAAAGGCTTACGATATTATTATATTGGAAATCGAAAACTTTACAAGTTAAAAAGCCCGGTTTAAATAACGGTAAAAGGTCTTAATAATATTAGTAGCATTAACGGATTCATACTGACTTTACTGATATTTGGAGTTTATTTACGTATAATAGTTTAGTCTCCACTTTAGTTAAGTACCCAAAAGCGTGCCATGGTATACAGAAAAACGTTAAAGGAACTAAAAAAGGAATCGACACGCCACCAGGTCAATAATTCTCTTAATACCAAAAACGGACCTTTAATAACAAACTTGCTTGTACTCTATTTTTAAAGTAAAGTCTTTACGTGATGTAAGCTAGGCAAATAGGATAAGCCGTATGAGATCTTGTGTATTACCAATTTAAATATAGTATTTAAAACTACGAACAGCTCCGTAACTTTTCGAGTTATATAAGTTAAGCCGTATAAAGGACCCTTTAAGCTTAATGAAAATTACGATATTGATAACCTCCGAGCCGAGCGAATTAGTTAATATAACCCTTCTGAACCGACTGTTAACATGCCGACAAAACATCTACGGTGTAAAAGACTACCCAAAAGGAAGATACACACTAAAGAGGAGAAAGATAAAGATTATAGGCCTGGCAGGGTGTATATAACGGCGTAAGTATTTTAAAAGGAGAAGTATAATGAAAATTTTGCTTTTGAACTGCATGTTGAAGGCAATATTAATACGTTAGGTAAACTTTTTAATAAAGGTAATTAAGTGGAAATTTACTGCGTTTTTTTACGGTTAGTTATATAGTTTATATCGTTAACGTAATTTGAAAGCTAAGATATTAATATTTTTCAATCGAGAATAGTCTACAAGGTAAAGAGTAAAATTACGAACCGGCCGTACGAAAAGTTACAGCTAATCAATTAAGCATACGGTAATAAAGATAAGGATTGGATACTTACTTAATTGCCTATTATTTAGAAAAGTAGTAAACGTTTAATTATCTTTATTACCGTTAGTTTAATTATGAGTACAAAAGGCTAGTTTATACTTCATAGCCGGGATATTACGTAATCATAAACGTTATCCGCTACCAATTTTTAACGTATTATACTGTTAAAATTACTATAAAAATTAAGGGATAAATTTCCGGTTGGTACGAGAATACATTGTATTAAGTTTTTATACGGACTAGTTGAGGCTGATCTTTATTGATTTTTAACGTACCAGGTACACTGTAAAAAATAGGTTAGGTATTAAAACTTTAATATTTAACCTCTATTTGTTAATTATAAAGGGTAAAGACTTTGGTATCGTAGGTATATAAACTAACGATACTTTTTTCGTCCGAAGTACTAGGTTTATATCTGTGGAATAACTTATTATAGAAAGGTTTGGCCTTCAAAAGTGTAAGTTATTTAAAACGTTGGTTGATTGTATATACCTTAACTTTAACGGATCATTACTTCATATTTATAATATTAAAGTTAAAAGCGATATTTATATTAGCTTACGTTGAAAGATGTAAGATATGAATTTAACTATTATTGATAAGGCTAACGAAGTAAAGGTATAAAAATATCTAAAATAAAGGGCCCGTACGGCATAAATAGTTACGTTATATTAACCGAAAGGATCGTACGACCTTTCTATTACGGTACATATATAAGACTCGTGAAATAAAGACTTTAATAAATGAAATAAATGGATTTAATGACAAATAGATTATGTAAAAAAGGAATTAATATAGTCTTTGTAAATTTAACGAAGGCGAAGCTAAAAATTTTTACGGATGGATTATTTGCTAATTATATTAACCTTATATGGTAAATCGGCTTTTTAATATTATCCGTCAACAAGGATAATTTCAAAGGGTCATTTACTATTACCAGAAACGTTTTGTATTAGATATCTGTTAAGCATAAATGCGTAACTCAAAGTGTATTAACCTCGGAAGTTTACGGTATATTGAAAGGCCTTAATATCGGTATAGTAATTAATGGTACATTAAGGATTGTTACTAAATAACTGGGTTTACCACCAATACGTATAGTAATGTGTACAGATTCCCAAAGACTTTATGAATTCCTATTTAAACTAGGTACGACTAATAAAAAGAGCCTGATAATAGATGTGATAGCGTTAAGGGGAGCATATAAATCCCGGGAAATCGATAAGTTCCAGTGGATTGATAGCTACAATAACCTTACCGATGCTTTAAATTAGGCCACGCCTAATAACTCCCTGGTAAGATTTGTGGATATTAATATGCTGAATATACAAATAGAGGGATACGTGGATCGCTCAGTACGTGACGTGAAGGAATAGGCTGGCAAATTGAAAGACCGCCAGGGCAATGGTAGCGATGGCAGTGGTTGGAATTACTGGCAAAATGTACGCAAGTCGTGGCGTACTTGATTTATACAAGTCTATGGCGAAAGATCTGTGCACGGGATTCGAGGAATGAAAGCCTCGAAAGGGTGGAGTTAAAGGGCTACAAGGGGCTGTAATTAAGGTTATTTTTAATAAAAATTGATCGGAATTGATAGGGGTCTGGCTTGTGGATTAAAGAGTGATTTCAAAGGTTGCCACCAATTAATAGCAAGCTACGTTGGCATGCAGACACAAAAACAAAAATCCGCTAGTGTTAAAATAGTAGTCAAGTGTAGTATAGTCAAGTTAACTTTACTTGCAGTAAGGTTAATTGTACGTACTACAAATTGACTGCATTTTTTGGGGATTGGAATGCACTGCACTACAAGTGTAATGCATTAGGTGCCCACTTTAAAGTAGGGCATAATCCAAAGCGTTTGGCCATACAAATTAGTGTGCAAACCGGCTAACGGTCTACTAAACTTAGAACTTACACATATCAATCAACAATATCAGCGCAATACCAGTTACTTCGACCACAGTGATTCGAATCGACTACGTTGCAATGTGAAAGGACTACCAACAGTTAGTTTATATAACTATTGGGTATCTAGTTTTCTTTTTACGTTACTATAAAGTACGAGTCGTATATTAAAAACGTTATATCTAATCGTAATTAGAATTATAATTAGTAGGTTAAAACCCAAAAAATGTTTGCTACAATTAATTTGAACAAAGATTTAATATTTAGTATTACCGTTCCTTATAGGTAAATAAGCCGTAGTTCCTCTATTAACTTTAAAAGTATAATCCGCTATAAATCTATTGCTAATTACAAGTGGGACTGCGTTATATCTCGGCTATTGAACTTAAAATTCCTTTAAGGTTTGATTAATAAACATACAACTAAGTTGACTAGCAAACGCTAGTTAATCCTTCAAATCGTTTTTGATAATGTAAGAATTTCATTTTTATCTTTATCGTTATATCCTGAAACGATTAAGCGTGGTTTTTCATGCGGTCGCTCTATAATTTTACCCTTAACCTCGCATATAATCCTAGATTTAAAGATATTAATATTTGAGTCCTAGAAATTAAAATTGATCTTTAATACAAATTATACGATTTTTCGACTCAAAAAGTTGTTAATCTTGATTTTATCGCTTTCTTTAAAGGGTTTACCGGAGGTTTTAATAATACCTTATATTAGGACCTTTAATACCAAGTTTTCGTTATCCTTTTTTTCCATGCTTACCTCAGTAATATTATAAATACGGCCCGGGGTGTATTCCTCCCTTTTAATATTCCTCTCTTTCAGAGGTCGTTCGCGTTAACAGCGTTCCATCAGCTTATCAATCATAGGTAGAGAAGGTTCGAATTAGCTCAGTCGTTTGATTTAAGAGTGTTCATCATTAATAACGCTAATATAAGGCTCAACTTAGGTAATACAAAACGTTATAAAGCCGTTAACAATTTTCATAATTACTTTGAATTTAACGATATTGAAAGTCTTATATAGGCCTTTTTATTTACCCGGCTCCCGCTATACGAGGATTTTACTTTATAATAACAAAATGAGTACGTTGATAATCGTAATGGTATTTCTAATATTAAGGTTATTGTTAACTTAGTGGCGTGCTGATTTCTTTCATAGTTTCTTTAGTGTTTTCGCGTAAGCTACAACTGGTTTTTAGGTACTTGATAATAACAGAGATTTACTCATTAGGTGTAGGTATGCTTTAAAGTCAAATAACATTGAAATTAGGACGTTAAGTCTCATAGTATTGTTTAAACTCTTTACTGTCATTTAAAGGCATGCCTTTGGAATCTTAAAGCTTTGAATCTTTAGCTCAAGGATTTTCTACGCTCGGCGAAGTAGTACGTGTACTTTTTTAATCTTTTCAATGATTTAATAGACGTTTAAAGGCATCTGTTTACACTAAATGCCTATTACTTTAATATTTTCCTATAATTCCACTGTTACATAGTTAGTGCGGGTAATGTGGACGACGACTTTAAGTGGACTCAAGTACGTGTTAATCTATAGTATTCTTAGCATTTCCTACCCATTCTTTTCCAAAAGGGACTTTAAAAACTTGGCTTGTAATAAATAAGGTACCGAGTTAATAACGTGAAAAATAAGATTGTTATTCAAATAAAATACATTAATAAAGACCTCGCAGATGAAGTTGGTATCATCTTTCAATATAAACTTAAATTTTCAGGGGGTTTAAGCATATGTTCGTTGGCGTTAACGTCAACGTTAACACCAAAGATCTTTATATTATTTAAGCAAAGAAGGAGAGAGATAATTGACTTAAGAATATAAAACGTAATCAACCTAAAATAATTTAAATGACCGTTATCTTTAATCATAATAATTATTCGCCTGGTACAAAACTAACTTTGAATTTACTAGTATTGTAACGATCAATTTTAGTAGCCATAATGCTTTCCCTTCGTATTTCCACATACTGAGAATAGTGTGTTTTTGAGTAACTTATTACTCTTATATCTGATATAATAATTTAAAACGTGTAGTTCGCGTAACGACTGCGAAAGTGAAAGGTATATAATGGGTTGAAGGCTTGATTAAGGTAACAGTAAAGGTCTTTACTACTTAAGCAGTATAAAAAGGCGTGGTCAGCTAGTTATTGAACCGTGTTGAAATATATATATTTATATTATTAATTTTTATGCAGGGTATTATAGTCGTTAATTGGCGTATCACTATGAAAATTTTCGATTTAATTTAGGTAATACTATTCAAAAGTAGTAAGGGATTATATAAAGTATATTTTTTTTTATTTCATTAAGTCGAGCAATGACGTATTAAATAATATCGAGGTTTGTTACAAGTTTAACATTTCTTGCCATTATTACAACGATAATTCTCAAGGTTAATAGATCCGTTTAAATTTTAACCTTATTAGCGTTAGCGTAGCTATTACCTTTAGTTTGGAGTTATTAAGCTAGATTTTAAGCCTTAAGGGCGCACTTAACCGTATTTACGGTAGAGGTAATTAACCACCATAAGGTTTTCTTTATTTACGTTGGAAAATTGCCGGTTTAAAGGTATATACCAAACGAGTTTGGTATACACGTTATTACAGATAAAAGAGAAGAACGTAACTGTTGGTAAAAACCTTTATAAGTGGTATTAAAGCGTTATAAGGTATATTTAAATTCGTTAACACCTGTAACAGCTATCTGTACCTATTCGCGAAATGTAGGTTCGCCAACGAGAGCCTTTCTAATTATTTACTAACATAATATTCACTTGTTATATATTTGGTTTACTACATTTTTTGGTATTTCTTCCTCTTTTTTCTTCGCTATTGTCGTATTTTACTTCGTAGTGTCTTAATTCGTATAGTATTAAGTAAGGTAAGCGTTGTTTTTAAAGTGACATTTTATATTATAGTAAACTTAACGAAAGATAAATACTTGGATTAGGAAGGTTAGGTAATAATTTCTGACGTGTCCAGTAAGAAGTTTGGGAAATAGCAAGTAAAAACGAAAATGGGAACCTTTATTTACTTATATATATTTTAAAAGGGTATTGTCTTCGTCTCAAAGCGGTTGTAAACCTTTCCATTATACTTTTATACATCATTCTATATCTTATTGAATTTATTAAAGAGTTAGTAGTTAATGTTAACTATTTTGACAAGTTTTAGGGGTAGGTTGCGATAATCATTCTAGTTTCATTGGTATTTCCCGGATATTTATGCTTTAAAGCCTTCGAAATACGGTATTCATAGTAATTGTCAGTCGTCTAGCCCAAAGGATAGGTCCTGTGGTAAGGTTTATGGTAGGTTTGAGCGTATAGGCAAACTTGCATTAAAAAATCATTTAAGGAGCGTGTGTATTTTAATTAAAGAGTTTGGAGGTATTAGGGCACTGAAGGTTTTAAGGAGATTAATAATCTTATTCAATTAACTGATATAAAGCGCTAACGTTAATTCCTCGAACAGTATTCGCGGCTATGGCTTTACGAGTTTTACCGCCGCTAAACGCATACTCCGCGCTATTACGTAGAGGGGTTGGACTGTCTAGCAGGCTAACAAGTTTTTTATCGTTGGCGTATAAAGAGGCTTATCTTAGTTAAGAGTGAAAGGGAGGTCCCCTAAATCATATTTAAGGGCGTTAAGGGTTTTTAATACCCGTTCCCCTAGTGCGTTAGTTTTCAGGGTATTTTTCAAGTTGAGTTAAGTTGAAAAGGGCTTATGCCAGCTTTGTAACACCTTATTCTTATACTTGAATCCCTTTTTATTGAAGTTTTAATTTAAGCTTCGACTTAAACCCTTTTAATATTACCTTTTGAATGTTAATAATATAATTGTCGAAGAAGTTACGGTACTTACGAAAGACGCAATTGGGGTTTTTACCGTCTTTATATTTAACAATATAGTTGCCAACTAAGTTGGTTAAATGTTTTTCCGTTAACATTTAGTCGATATCTTACGTTTAAAGATTTGCGTCTTAATACTTAGTAAAGATAGTTTTAAAGGCTTTTACTAACTTTATCAGTTCCTGGGGAGGTATTATTTAAAGGTTTTGAGTAAGGTAGGACTTGGTCGGTAAGAGATTTGGTAATTTGCGGTGTAGGGACTTGGCAATGTAATGTAAAGTCCCGTGACGTGGCTTTCTTAGCGTGACTTGTTGTTTTTCTCTCGGAATAGCAATCTTAGCGATTGAATCAACTTAGGGAAAGAGAAAAAAGTAAAGTAATAGTAAAGGTGTAGTGTAAAGGGTAGTATTGAAAGTCGATTGTTGTTATAAGTAAAGGTTAAAGATTGTTTGTTGTTTTTGCTATGGGACTTGGTAATTTTTCTAGTAGTACCAGTACCCGTAGTAGTATTGATATAACCGTTGGCCAATTAACCGAACTTTAAGAATTTTTACAGTTAATCTTAACGTCTTTAAGAAAGATCTGGTAAATAATTTTTAGGTTTTTCAATAGCTATACCTTCGCTGACTTCTAAATTGTCGTTTTGGACTAACGTAACCCAAAAGGATTTTCTGTTTTCCTTCTGTTTTTGACTGGCGTAGTACTAATAGAGGCACTTAGCAAGAATTTTTCCTTTACTCTAGCGGCTGTTTGTTGCCACAGAGCATAACTAGAAAATAGATTTTTCTTTTACTTAGCTAATTTGTACTTAAACTAATAAGCACTGATTAGTATTGCATGGTCAAGTTGTTGATGTATTGTTTTAGGTTTGGCAGATCGCTAGCTAGTCTGCCTATTAATTTGTATAGCCAATTGCTTGGCCCGTGCACTAGTATGAAGTGGGTGCATACTATACTTCCTTTGCAGCTAATACAGTAGGCCTACACAAAACAATACACTTAATCAGCAGTCAGTATAGTCAACTTTACTGTAAGTAAAGTTGACCTACTGCACTAAAAATACTACTATTCTAATAGGCGAATAAGAAACGGCATAATTTTAAAAATACTACGAATATAACTACAAATTTAGGGTATTAATATGACCGGTAACAATAATAGCCGCATCGGAAGATCTTTATAATTAACAACCTAGTTTATGTAAATGTTTAAATCGACCGAAGATAATATAGTAAACGTGAAATTTGTAAAGAGAGAGTAATTGGAGAAACTCTAGAACCAGATTTTAAAGAAAACAAAAAATTAACGAGAAAATACTTCGTAAATATAAGAAGTAAGGCTGTGATAAAATCAAACGTATGCTGCGAAAAGTAAACGAAGCTTAAGAAATCGACAATAAAAGAGAAATAGTCGTAAATATTATCCGCTATTTGGGTTAAATACGTACCCTCTTTGAAACAGACTTTCAAAAAAAAAATGTTGAAATACCAGTCAAGTGCAGTACAGTAGAGTAATCTTTACTTGCAGTGAAGTTGATTGTAAGTACTGCAAATTGACTGTAATTTGTGAGACTGCACTGTAAGTGCAGTGCAGTAGGTTCATACTTCCAAGTGGGGCACAAGCCAAAGCGTATGGCCATACAAATTAGTGTGCAGAACGGCTAAAAGTCTGCCAAATTTAGAACTAACACACTAATTAACAATATCAACGAAACAACAGTTACTCCTACCATAGTGATTCGAATCGACTACTTTGCAACAATAAAGACCTACCAACATTGATTAGTATTTATTAGGTTAAGCACAGATTGGCTAAGTAGAAGAAGAAGTTACTTATCGGTTGTTACGCTTTATTTAGGCTAGGTAAAGGAAAGGTTTTTGCGAAGGGCCTCTATACACTATGTAGTTTTTCGCGGCAGCAAGTAGAGAAGACTTATAAGTTGTATCGTTGTTTACGGTAGTTTATAAGTAAGCAATGGTATCGCTACTCGAAAATACCACGAAATGTTTATTGATTTTTTTAAAGACGTTGAGATTAACTATGAGAAGTCTTGAAGTTTGGCACGCTGGCAAATGGATAAATAAGTATTACTGCAGGTGTTACTATTGTAAGAAAAATGACAAAGTTTCTACACTAAATAACTTATAATAACAACCGACCTCCGACTTTACATACTATACTAACTCTTTGCTTTACTTCACTTTTTTCACTCCCCACGCCATTTTAATCCTGAAGTTCGCTGATTTAAGCAAAAAATACCAAGTTGCGCCAGAAAAGCTACGTCACGCGATCTAACTCCAAGTTTACAAGTTTCTACGCGATTTTACACCAAAATAACAAGTTCTCCACGTTTGAGATCACCAAATTCCTCGCCCTACGCCTTTTATACGTTTTACATTAGCCAAAACGTCACTATATCTTAATAACACGCCGTAATTAACGCTATTAACGACCCTGAACGGAAAAAAGCCATTAAAGATATTAGTATCATCTTTAAGAAATATTACGACGAAGAGCTCTGGTTTACCAACGCTATTAAAGACTTTACCTTAAAATATCCGGTTAATGTAATCGGACGTTTTATTCTCGACTTAAACCTTACTGGAACCAACTGTAGCCCTAAAGCTGTCGACGATTTTTACAATTAGTTTAATAACTGGAGTTCAGATATGAGGAAAAAGGCGGATATGTAAGTAAATATAAAGGTAAAAACTAATCTATTTCATCGAGGAGTCGACTGTAATGATCACAATAAATACCCGTGAGTAAATAGAAGGTGCTAGGGGGTTTACGTTAGCAGTAAGGTTGCAGAGGTAACAAAAGTGCAATATCAAGAAGATATTTGTTCGTACTGTAGAATGATTACTAGCCGTTATGCTATTCAGTTGTGTAGACTGAATACTTAGATTGACAACTGAATATCTATGAAGGAATACTATCTATGTAGTGCTGACCGTGTCTTTATATCCTTTATCCTTCATACTATCTTCAGTACTGTTCTGGGTTGGATCATACTGGATCGCTATGATCCTCCATTCTCTAGATCATTTTGGATCTCTATGATCCTTCATGATACATCACGTGACTTTGCTTAGTCATCGTGGCTAACATAAGAGATGTTCCCCGCCTAATGTGTTAGACTTCAAGCTTCTCAGTGGCGCAGTTGCATACTGGCCCGTTTCCTAACCCAACCGCTGTCTGGGTCATGACATCGAACTCCCCACAAAGAAAGGGAAAGAAGGTAATTTAGCCAATTTACTTTATTAATGCGTCACAGATAAACACCCTTAATAGACTTTAGTTAATAATAACGAAATTGTTTGCGATAGCAACCCTTAACGCTTATATACACGTTAGTAAGGACTTACCTAAACTCAAATAAGTGGACGTAAAGAATTAGTTAACCTATGCCTCGTAAGCCCTTAGATTCACCACTTAATTAAATAGAAACCTCGTCGAACCCCTTAAAACCAAGAAGATTATCGCTAAATCCCCCACGATGAAATCCCTTGGACCCATTTCCCTTAAGATTTTTAATACGTTTTGTTTTAATAGCTGAATTATGGAAGGACCGGCTTTATACGCGAGCTTATTATGGGTACGACTACTGTTTTTTTCCCTTCATATTTAGCTAAAGGTAATTATTCGGCTTATTAATAATAGCCTTAATTTTTTCCCCATCCAATAGGTATGAAATATTCCTACGACTAGTATATTACCTTTTCCCCGCCACGCGTTCTTATGAAGGATATAGATTATACGGAAATTACAACGTTCGTTATTATTTGGGAAGGGGAAAAAAAGTAAAATAGTAAACCATATACCTCCTTGACATTAATTTACACCTATTCTTTAATATTAACTGTTAGATAAAAGTTAAATTGCTAGGTCTTTACTTGTTATTCTTTAGTATCTTTATTCCAAGACAAGGATTATTAATTTCGGTAGCCAATGAATTATTGAACTTTTCTCGAAATTTATCATAACTTAAAATTTTATTTCGAAAACTATATCAATCTTACTCAATACCACACCGATTGAAATATTATTAAGTGGTTTTATATATGAAATTACAAAATAAAGTCGGAAAATAAGATAGACCTTTTTAACCAAATGCTTGATAGGCTAATGCTTTGATAATAAGTAATGGTGAATGTAGGAACTGGCGAAGGCACCTTACGTTAATAAGTCCGGCAAGTAGTTACGGGCTACAAAAAATCTGATTATGCCTTGTAATGCCCTAATTCCACTTATAAAGGTTTTTTTTAGACAATTGAGTTTCTCATTGGCGACCGTAATTTCTCGAGTCTCCGGTTCGACTAATATGTACCTTCAATATCCGAAATTTAATAACTAGAAAAAAGACCCTTTTAATTCGTATTATATTAATCAACGGTACGGAAGGCTTGGCTAATACGGTTAACGAAAGGTTCAGACCTCTAACTGCTGGAAGGAGGATTCTTAGTTCAATGTTTTGAAGACGGTTTAGTAAATTTATATTAAACATTAAGAAATGTTGGATTTATAGTAAATGATTCTTTTAGTTAATAGGTTATATTAGTACAGAATGTAAAATAAACTAAGTAATATATTATATGTAGTTCCTCTTTATTTTTTCAATAAAGATTATATCCAGTAAATTACATAGTTTAATGGAAGTAAAGACGAAAAGTAGGAAAATAAGCAAAAGGCTATCGGTTGATACAAAGATACTGGTTCTGATACAGGTTTAGAAGTAACGTAATAACTAGCCAATCACGCCTTTTTGTACCGCCTTACAGGTAAAAGCTCTTACTATCGCCACGACGATAAAGAACTTAGCCCTATATACCTCTTTATTATTCGAGACAGTTACGTGAAAAAAGTCTTTTAGGGGATTATGCCGTATATGGGAATGTTATGGTACTTAATAAAAGGCTATTTGTAATACATCGCGTTACAAAAGGATACTAATACTGTTACGAAACTTGATTACGCGGATATTGGTAAGGTTAAGGTTAACTTTAGCCTTGGTAAAAAGTTATTTTTATTAGGATCGAAAACGATTAAAACTATTGTTAGCCTTATCGTTTTTCACATTTCGAAATTCTTTATCCCCTTCCTCCTTCGCCTAAAAAACATAAAATTCCTCGGCGTTAATGTTAATATTTAGATAACGAATTAATATAAGTTAAGACCGGTAAAATGTTTTTACTTAACTTTAAGTAAGGGTATTTTTAATTTCATCTTTAAGGGTCAAAAGTAATGGTGTTAAACTAAATAGGAACAATTTTGTTTACTATATCATAAATTTAACCCCCCGGTAACTAATAAATTTTGTAAGGTTTGAGGGGTAGTTAGTTACAAAGATATATATTTGTTAACATTGAAATTATTGGAATGTCTTTTCTATTATTGTTAAACATACTTTGAAACCCCTCTATAGTTGAATTTTAAGTTAAAGGAAGATCAAGATTTTAATTTGAAAGTTTTCATAGACGTATTCTATTTAAACGGTATGTTAGTATTATACGTTATAAACTCCGCCGCGGCTTTTAACAGCGTTAAATTCTTTAAAATCAATGCGGTAAATGAAATGTAGGAAGTATTCCGTACTTTGTAGATTAATAGGTATTTTAGCCAACCCAACGTGCTAATTTACAATATCAATACCAATTTTACTACGATAAAGTTTTAAGTTAATATAAAGTCAATAGGAATTTAATAAAAATAAATTCCCATTGAATATTACTAGTGTATTAGTAAGGTAGAAAGGGTATACGCCCTTTTGCGAAAGGCTTACGATATTTCTACACTCGAAATCAGAAGTTTTACAAGCTAAAAAATACAGCTTTAGACAACAGTAAAAGGTTTTAACCATATGATTAGCCCTAACGTAATTATACCAAATTTACTGGTATTTAGGGCCTATCCACGTATAATAGCTAAGTCGTTACCTTTCTAAGTACTTAAAAACGTATTATGACATATAGTAAAGTATTTAAAGAGTTAAGGAAGGAATTGACATACCACTAGGTTCATAATACCCTTAATACCAGAAATTCATTATTAACAATGGATGTTATATTACTTTTCTTTTAAAGTAAAGTCCTTACGTGGAGTGAGCTAAGTAAATAGGATAAACCATATAAGATCTTAAGTACTACCAACTTAAACGTAGTAGTTAAAATTACTAACAGCCCCGTAAATTTTCGAGCTATATGAGTTAAGCTCTACCAAAAACCCCTCGGGTACTTAAAGTTTAATAAAGACCCTAGCGTCA
This sequence comes from Anisogramma anomala, assembly GCA_038502455.1. Classification (NCBI taxonomy): domain Eukaryota; kingdom Fungi; phylum Ascomycota; class Sordariomycetes; order Diaporthales; family Gnomoniaceae; genus Anisogramma; species Anisogramma anomala. Next base: position 39,897,688 of record JASMMZ010000001.1, on the reverse strand, counting down.
ATAACCTTCGAACCGAGCGAATTATCCAATGCAAACCTTTGGAGCCGACTGTTAATAAGTTAATAAAACGCCGGTGATGGAGACGACCACTTGAAAAGAGGATATATATTAAAGAGAAGGACGGAATTTGAAACTAGGAGCCCGATATGGCGTATGTAAAGGCGTAGATATCTTCAAAAGAAAGGTTTAACTGAAAACTTGCACTGAAGTTACGTATTAAAGGCATTATTAATATGTCAAGCAAAACTTTTAATGAAAGAGACTAAGTGAATATTAATGGCTGTGTATTACGGGGGGTTATATAATTTATATCGTTAACCTAATTTAAGCGTTAAAACGTTACTATTTTAAATTCGAAGATAGTTTACAAGGTTAAAGATAAAACTATTAATCGGCCGTACGAAAAGTCACGGCTAATTCTTTAAAGATAAGGTAATAAAGGTAAGGATTAGATTCTTACCGAATCGCCTATAATCTAGAAAATTAGCTAACGTTGAATCGTTATTATCATTACTAGTTTAACTACTGATGTAAAAGATTGGTTTACTCTTAATAACCGGGATATTAAGTAAGCATATATGTAAACCGCCACCGATCTTCAACGGATTATACTATTAGAGTTTCCAAAAAAGTAAGGGACAAGTTTCTGGCCGGCATAGTAATACGCTATATTAAACCTTTATACGGATTAGCCGAGGCAGGCGTTTACTTATTCCTAACGTACTAAGCGTAGTTTAAAAATAGGCTCGACATAAAAACTTTAACCTTTAACTCGTACCTATTAATTATAAAAGGAAAAGATTTTAGTATCGAAGGTATATAAATAAACGATATCCTTTTTTTCGGAGATATCAAGTTTGTAGCGGCGAAATAGGGTTCTATTTAAAAGTTAGGGTTTTGAAAGTATAAGCTAATTAAGACGTTGATTCAAGATAGAAAACTTGATTTTAACGGATCGTTACTCCGTATTTATAGTATTAAGGCTAAAAAAGGCACTTATATTAAGCTATGCCAAAAAGGACAAGTCGTAAGCCTGACGATTATCGATAAAACCAATGAGGTAAGATTACAAAGATATTTGTAGTAGAGGGCTCGTACGGCCTTCATTACCATGTTATATTAATCTGAAGTATCGTACGATCTTTCCATTATAATATAGGCACAATACCTATAAAACGAAAACTTTAATAAGTTAAATAAGCGAATTTAGAAGTAAATGGACTATGTAAAAGGAGAAATTAATAAGGTTTTTGTAAATTTGACGAAGGCGAAGCTAATAAATTTTGCGGTCGAGTTATTTGTTAATATTATTAACCTTCTATCGCAAATCGGTTTTCTAATGATATTCGTTTACAAAGATATGTTTAAAGAGTCATTTACGATGACTAGAAACCTAATATACTGAATATCTATTAAATATAAACCCGTAACCCGAAGTGTATTAGCCTTGAATGTTTACGGTATAATGGCAGGGTTGGAAATCGGTATAATAACTAATGGTATAATGAGGATTATCACCAAATAGCTGGAACTACTTTCAATACTTGCGCTAATATATACCGACTCCCGGAGCCTTTAAAGACGCCTATTAAAGTTAGGTACGACAATGAAAAATACTCAATAATCAATATAATAGCGTTGAGGAAGGTATACGAAGCCCGGAAAATCGATAAGTTCTAGTAAATTAACGGTAAAGAAAACCCTACCGATATTATAACCAAGGCTACCCCTAATAACGCCTTGAAAAGGTTTGTGGATAGTAATACTCTCACTATACAAATCGAGGAATACGTAAACCATCCGGTACGTAACGTGGAGGAACAGAGTTATTGTGGCAAACTAAAAGGCTACCAGAGCAATAGTGGTAATAGTAGAGGTGAAAATGGCAATATTTTAACTATTGATAAAAGGTACGCAAGTGGTAGCGTACCTGATCTACGTAGGTCTGTAGCGAAGGATGTGTACATGGGATTTAAAGAACGAAGGTCTCGAAGCGGTGGAGAAAAAGGGCCTCGAAGGGACATAATTAATAGGGGTATGGCTTGTTGTTAGAATATAGATTGAGGAGTTATTTCAAAAGTTATCACTAATTGATGGTAAGCCACGCTGGCATGCAAACATAAAATAAAAAGCCGCTAGTGTTGAAATAGCAGTTAAGTAAAGTAAATTCAAGTCAACTTTACTTACAGTAAAGTTGATTACACGTACTGCAAATTGACTGTAGTTTGTGGGACTGCATTGCAAGTGTAGTGCAGTAGGTGCCCACTTCAAGGTGGGGCATATGCCAAAGAGTTTGGCTATATAAATTAGTGTGCAGACCGGCTAGCGGTCTGCCAAACTTAGAACTAATACACCAATCAACAATATCAACGCAACACTAGTTACTTCGACCACAGTTATTCGAATCGACTATTTTTCAACGATAAAGACCTACCAACATAAAATTAGTTCCCGGATATAGTAGATAACTCTTTCGGCCGTAACAAAAACAGCCCGGATGAGGAAAACGGCCCGCCCGAAAATAAGATGAGCGGCGAAGAACGATAATATGAGTTTTATAAAATAATGCGCAATAATCATAACCTATACCCCGACCTTTTGCTAAATAGTTTTCCTACTAATGAAAATAGCCCACTTAAGTTGAGTAAATTCGCCATATTATATAATAAGAACGAGAATACTAATAGCGAATCATGCGACGTATTCGATAATAAAATCTGAATAATACTAAATACTTATACAAAGTTATATATTAAACCACTATAATTTCATGAAACTTTATCCAACATACTGATTGGGTAAGTTAAAATGAATATATGTATTTCTTTACGTTAATAAATATATTTATAAAGTATTATATTCGCTTAAAATATATTTTAATACAGTAATAAAAGACGAGGTTTATAATAAGTATGGGATAGGTATTATTTAGAAATCGGTCAGATATTAGCATAAAAATACCCATAAATCCTTTTAAAACGTATTTTTTTCTGTTGGGATAGTAGTATTTGTAATATAGTAAATCAACTTTAATTCCAGTAAAGTTGACTATACTGACCGCAAATTGAATATATTGTTTTGTGTGGGTTTACTGTAATTGACTGCAAGTCAAATTCAGTATAGCTCCACTTCATACTAAGGTACAGGCCGAGAAATTAGCCATACAAATTACTATTCAGACCTTCTAACAGTCTGCAAAACCTAAAACAATACATCTACCATATGACTACTGCAATACTACTGTTACTTCGAGCAATAGAATCGATGATTTTATAACGTTTAAAGCCTTACCAATACGAATCAGTGCTTATTATGTTAAGTACAAATAATCCAAGTAGAAGAAGAAGCTAGTTTCCAGTTACACTCTACGGCTACAACGGTGGTTAGGATATAGGGAAGATTCTTACAAAGAGCCTCTATTAATATTACGCCAGTTTACAATGGCAGTAAAACAGAAAAGAATTTTGGGTTACGCTAGTTTACAACGGAAATTTAAAAGGAAGCGACGGTATCGTTACTTAAAAACACCAAGAAATCTTTATCAAACTTTTGTTAAAAACTTTAAGATTAACTGTTAAAACTCTTAGAGTTCGTTAAGTTCGCAAATATCTAACTTAATAAGAATACTGAGGCTACTACTATAAGAAAAAAAACTAAGTCCTACAGCCAAACAATAAACAACCTTCGATATTTCCTCGTAACAATAATAAACGATCTTCTATATTACCCTTTATACTAAATCTTTACTCTTACTTTTTTTTTCTTTTCCCCTGCGCCAATTTAATCATTTAGATCGCTATCCTAAATGAGAACACCGAGATTCTCCAAATCGCGACGAAAAAGCCACATTACTCGATCCAATACCATGTCGTTAAATTCTCACACGACTTTATACCAAAAAACTAAGTCCTACACTTACCAAGTCTTATACAGGTCAAAACCTTGAGATAAATACCGCCAACGCTTACTTTCAAGCTAATCCCGACCTTTCCAGAAAAGAAATAACCAGGGCCTTCGGAACTGCTTTCACCAAGTAGTACGACGAAAATCTTTGGACGTAAAATGTCGATAAAGACTTAATAAAAAACACCTTGCCAACTTTGTTAAATACTATATAGTTAAGTATAATTACTACGAAGACTCTAATCGTACTTTTCACAAATGTCGCAATTTTTTCGACGACTGGACTATTGATCTATAAAAGGAAATTGAAAAAGGAGTTAAGTAGATACTTAATTTGAAATTAAATAAAAAATGTATTTACGTTGAAGTACAGGAAATTATAAAGTAGGAATAAGCCTTTTTCGACCTCGCCTAGTTTAAGGAATACTTTTAAGACCTACGACTTAAGGGAAAGGGTGTTAAGGAACCTTAACGCATTTATACGCGATCCCAGAGACCTCCTCTTAACCCCTAACTAAGATAAGCCTCTTTACGCGTTAACGATAAGAAACCCGTTGATTTTCTTGGTATCCTTATACTTTTACTCGTTAACGTAGAGTACGCTTTTCACGACAGCAAGACACGTAAAATAATAGTCGCCAACGCGGTAAAGATTATTAATGTAAGAGCCTTATACCAATTAAATAAGTAAAATCATCGAGTCCCTTAAAACCTTTAAGATCTTATTACCCTCCAGATTTTTAATCTCCAAGTCCTTCAAAAGCTCTTTTCCAGTAGGTTTACCTATACGCGAAAGCCTACTATAAGTCTTATTATAGGATGACCCCTCGGGTTAAGCGAGTGGCCATTATCCTTGACACTGCACTTTAAAGGCTCCAAAGCTTAAAATACCAGGAAATACTAATAAAAAATGGAATAACAATCGGAACCTTTCCCTAAAATTTATTTAAATGGTTAACAATAATTCCAAGCTTTTTACGGACTTCTCAAAGATTTGAAACAACGTAAAAACGTATGACGGAAAGCCTTGTAACCATTTTAACACGAATGAATACCCTTTTAAAGTGTTTGTAAATAGATGAAGATTTCGCCTTTTGGTTTTTACTTACTATTTTCTGAAATCTTTATAGGGTACGTTAAGGACTACTACCAAAACTTTTTAATACTAATAACTATTATTTACGAAGTTTACGATAGTATAAAAAGCTACTTCGAATAAAATGTTTACCTTACCCAATATCATATAGATTGAGCTTCCATGCGGTAAATTACGATAATTACGAAAAAGAAAAAAAGAAGAAATACCAATGGATATGTTTAACCTGATACTTAACAAGTGAATATTGTATTAGAAAGTAATAAGGAAAGCCTACGTTGTTGAATCCACACTTTGCAAGTAGGTACGGGTAGTAATTACAGGAGTTAATAAGTTTGAATACGCCCTAAAACACACAAATACTATTTATGAATGCTTTCTTAGATAGTTAACTTCTTCCTTTTTAAATGTTATAATGTTTACACCAAATTCACTTGGTATATACTCTTAAGCTGGTAACCTTCTTAACGTAAATAAAAAAAATTTTACGTTAATTAATTATTTCGACCATAAGTATGGCTATGGGCGCCCTTAATTTTCAAGGTCCTTCAAATTAACTATAAAATAAAAGTATCAGTTATGTTGGCGCTAATTAGGTTAAGATTTAAGCGAACCTATTAACCATAAAAACTATATTCGTAATAGTGGAAGGAGATATTGGATTTATGATAAATTTATCTATTAGTTAACTCTTTACGTCCCTGTTAAACGAAGTAACAAAGTGGTAATGCATTAAATTTAGTACCCTATAACTTTTAAATAAAAGTACTTATTTTCAATCGCAATATTTGGGGGCGACGAACCAATTAACAGCGATAATACTCTTAGGTAAATTGAATCGTATAAATATACTACTCCTAATGAGATCTAATAACTATCCGACTACACCTCCATATACATTTTAAGTGGTAAAAACTCCTACCTTTGCCTTCATTAAGCCCCTAACCCTTTATATACCTTGCACCCCTATTATTATTATGCGGACCATACGTTTTAGGGCATTATATTAGACATAAGGGCAACAAGTTATTTAATAGAAGACTATTCGTAATATTTGTTATTATGGAAGGAAATCATTATAGTTACTAAATTTAATCGTTACAATATTAATAAAATTAAAGTTAACTTCCAACTAAGCGAATAACTAACATTACTAGAAATAACGGTAATTTATAGCATTACTAGGTCAATTACTTTCCACATTTTTAAGTACTTTACCGTCTTTCTTTGTACTTAAAACATATAAAGACTTTTAGCGTTAATGTTAATGCTAATATCTACAAACTAGTTAAAAATAGTTAAAGGTTTCCCCTCTACTTTCAATAAGGGCACTTATAGTATTATCTTTAGGTTTTGGAAGTGGTAGTATTAAACCTAATAAGGTCGGAGATACGTTAATTATACCGGCGATTTGGCCACCTAACCGTTAATAGGCTGTATAAAGTTCCAAAATACGTAAGGTATAAAAATATGAAATCCTTTCTCCTAAATTCTATGAAGAAAACTCTGTTACTATTATTATTTACATACTTAAGTCCCGCAAAGATTTAAGTTTACACTAAAAAAACTATATTGATTTTAATTACGATGTTTTTATTAATATATTTTACTTGGATAATAAGCTTCTTTTTCACATAGTTAAATTTGTAACCTCTTTTTACGGAGCCAAGTTTTCAAAGTCCTTTTCAGGAAAGCATATGTAAGAAATACGAAGAATACTATAAATTAACACGTATCTAATACTATCTGACGTCGTCTTCCGCGATACCGGTACCAACTTTACGGCAATAGAATTTCAAAAAATACTAAAATAATAGACATTAAATTCAACTAAACACATATAAAGGCTTCTTGAAGCATTAAAAATGTTGAAAAATATAGGCCATATCTGTCCGAACGTATAACATATTTACCTTAAAAATTAACAGCTTTACGAATCTTAGGATACGCATTTAAATAGAGGTAAAGGGCTTAAACGATATTATAGACCCTAACTGTCTAATGCTAACTCTACTAGTCTTAGAAGCGTACCTACGCCTGAAAGGTAAATATCCACTATTAATAGGTAGCTAAAAGCAAGCTACGGCCTACGGAAAATTATTAAGGGAATTGCGAAAGGAATCAGTACGCCGCCAAGTTAATAATACCCTTAACACTAAAAACGAATTTAGAACAATCTATATACCTACTTTGTCATTACAAAGTAAAGTTTTCGTATAATGGGAGCCGGCCAAATAAAAAAGCTTATATAAAACCTGAAGTATCGCTAAAGTTACTGTAGTTAATAAAACTGTTAACAGTTTTGTATTTTTAAACTAACCAGGTTAATCCTTATATTAAGTTACCAACGATAAGGATGTTTAAACAAAACAACCGAATTAATAGGAACATACTCCACTAGTTATCGATAGGCCAATAAAACTCTATCGGCGCGGATGACCCCTGATATAAAGAAACGTTAAGAAGGATAAATATATACCGGGTCATATCAGTAATACTACATAGGAATACAGGGGGAAAAAAAGATAATAAACATTTGGTATTAAGGCTTCGAATACAAAATATTATTAGGACTTTCGGCAAACCTTTGAAGAAAAGTGATAAAATCAAAATTAACGACTGAATAATTTAAGAAGTCGTACAATTTGTACCGAAAGCCGATTTTAAGATATAAAACCTAAATTTTACGATCTTAAAATCGAAGGTTATTTACGAAGTTAAAAGTAATATCACGGGGCGACCGTACAAAAATTTACGTTTAATCGTTTGAGGATACAGTAATGAAGGTAAAATCTGGATCCTTGCGTAATCGCTAACAATTCAGAAGATTAATTAACGCTCAATTATCGCTTTAAAATAAAATTCTATATTTGAAACTAGACGTAAATTTATGCTTAATAGCCGAGATATAACGTAAACCTATACCCAATTAGCAACGGATTTATAGAGGATTATAATACTGTAATTACTATAGAATTACGGCCTATCTACCCTTCATATACAGTAATACAATGTATGAAGCCTCTATACAGACTTGTTAAAGTTAACGTCCCTGAGTTTCTAACTTACTAATCGTACTTTAAATTAAGATTAGGCATAAAGTCTTTAACATACGACCCGTATTTATTAATAACGTAAAAAAACGACTGCGGCCTAATAGGTATATAAATTAACGATACCCCTTTTGTTAAATTGGACAGCTTTATAACATCATAATAATGGTCGATTAAAGACTTCGAGTTTTGAAATGACAAACCTGTCACAATATGAACGGAAAACAATTAACTTAACTATAACGAATCGTCAATCTATATACTTGTTATTAATACCGGCCTTAACATTTACTAAAAGAGCTAAGACATTAATTTGGCTATAATCGACAAAACTAACGTAGCTAAGGCCTATCAATACCTCAAATAACGTACCTGTAATAGTTATATTACCACCTTATACTTACTAAAAGCCTTTTACGACCTCTTTTTCATAACGTAAATACAAATTCCTACAAATCACGACTTTAACTATCTTAATAAAAGGATTCTCATCCTTCTCGATACATTCATAAGCGGACCCCACATTTGTTAGTGCCGAAACCAGATCCTTATACGATTTCTTAACGTCGCAGAAAACCTTTTCCCATGGCTCCCTCTATAGCTACCGCCAGAGGGGTCAAACCGACTATACGTAATTATAATATGCCTGCAAAGGATTACCGAACTTTATAGACTATACAAAGGCTCCAGCGTAAGTGCTAGGTAACTAAACTGCTCCCAGCAGAAAAGAACGTTATTATGTACCGATCCTTACGCTTTGACTTCAAGTTCTTATACAAGGTACTTGATACGCAAAGGCATAACCTCAAGGTTAGCAAATCCGTTTACATGGCGTATAAACAGGTTATCAATGCTTTCGTTACTCGTTATTACGGGCTGTACTTTACCGAACACTGGTTGTTAACACTGCGTATTGTAATGTATGCCACCAAACATCTAGCCGATAAGGATTTAGGAACGCGGATTATAGGAAATATACTTTCAGTAGGCTAACTCCTTATCTTAGTGAACCAAATTCATAAAAACCCTCAAAGGTTTACCTGGAACCCTTTTTCTACCGACTTTATAACGACTTCAACATCGCCCGCAGCGATAACTTGTAAAGATACTAATGTTATCGCTTTACCCACGCTAAATCCGAATATTACGTAGACTACGGTAACAAGGAAGGACAGGACTTCGGTACTCCTAACTTCGCGAGCTTTATTTACGCCTGTAAAAGGACGTTAAAATCCCGTTCCAAATACGTCTAAGTTTTACTCCATATAACGTATTATATTTTAAATGGTAACGTAAATGGTGAATTTACGTGTTTTTATTAAGGTCCCTTAAGTTTCAAACAGAACTTTAATGGGTATCCTCTTCAATATACTTTGGTAAAAAAGGTATACCTAAACCCTTTTATTATTAAGTCGGTTTATAGGACATTTATAAGGTTTGTTATACGGTATGCAGATATAATGATTAGGAATAAGCGTTTTTTTGAAGGAGATTTTACCGGCGGTATGGTATTTCTTTAACGGCATTTCCGCGATATTATACCAAACGTAATATACGTATGTAAGTAAATGGGTCCTTTGCGTTATTTATACGCCCTTTTAAAATACTTCAATCGAAGTTTCTAAAGTAAAAGAGGAGGAGATTGTTATTTAAGCTAGGGTTGCACCGACTAACGCCCACCTATTATTACATGGTTAAAATCTACATACGGGTCTTATCACTTAAATTATCTTTTTCTATTAGCACGTCAGGCTTTTAAGCATTTTGATCATTAAAGAAGGGGCTCGTACGATAAAAAAACGATACTGGCTATAATTTTATAACGATAAGTAGCTAAATTCATATATAAATATACAATACGTCCGGCCGATTCTATATCCTAATTACTCGGCTTTTATTAAAGATTACATTTCCATGAAGTATATGGCTACTCCGTAATAACATAAATATTACGAGCTTTTTCCCTTGGAATATAGCGACTATTTAATGACTCTAAAAACGAGGTGGCAAATATATACGCGTGATAAAATACCACCCTAAAAAATCAAATACTTCAGGAAAACCCAATATAATACTAAAGTAACAACAAATACTTTAGCTAATACCGTTTTCATCGTAGCCAGACCCAAGAAAAAGATCTTTCGAGCGGAAAAAAGGGGTAGGGAATTAAAATCTTACTACACTAGTATCCGACAATACTTTAGTAATAACAAAGTGACGCTACCTACGATTTCTACAATTAGTTACGAAGCTAATAGTCACGTAAGTCCGCCTCCTAACCCTGATGTATTACGTAACTCGATCCTTTCGGTCCTCATGCGACTAACAGCGAACCTAAAAATGCCTGTGGGGATACTACATTATAAAATACTATAGATAAGAGCTCTAAACTCCTATTTATAATAAATCTAATCCAAAAAAGATTTAATTTTATTAAACCTAGCACCCGGTCTATAAGTAGCTAAGTTAAACAGGTTATAGGCCTTAGGTTATGCGCCTCAGAACACCTCCTATCTAAGGTTAAGAAAACGGGGTTTAATACTTTGAAGTCTTTGGTTACGGGAGTTTAAACTTTGCTAAAAACTATTACCAACGTTTCTAAAGATATTAGGATGTATACTTTAAACTTGAATACGTTTATATCCGAATTCAATTTCCCAGCACTCCTAAATACTAACACTACTTAGGTTAGCTTTTCGAACCGTATATAACGAGGCAACGCAATGGACTCTTATACTATTATATGTAAGAGTTCGACTACTCCAAATAACCTTAAATACTAAACCCGCCTTCTATGGGAATACATAATGCAACTAAGCGCTGCCGAGTGCCAAAAATAAATACAGGATTTACGGTTACCTAGGTTGACATATGTAAGGTGGTAATTATATAACAAACGTTATTTATAAGATGAGCAAACGAGAGAATTAATTTTATTAATGTATAATAACCTTAGTATGGTACGAAAAATAACAGGTATGGATTTACGTAACGCTACCTAACATACGATTTCTTTTTACCGGTTCGTGATTTAGGGGGCTTCGCTCTACTTAGGAGAGACGGTATAAGTTATTACTTAACACTTGATCTCGGGTTTTACATACATCCAGAAAGGGGTGTCCCTTACCGTTACGTATTTAAAACCGAACCCTATTAACGATTTATTATAACTACGCTTTAACGGGATTTTTATTTTTAACGTTTATAAAAATTAGTTTTCCGAATGAGTTTTTTCGAAGATATACAATTCGTTACTCGGGCTTTAAATTATTTTAGAAAACAACTTTAACTTTATATGTAACCCTGCGAAACCGACGTAAAATAACGCTTGCGAGGGACTAGCCCTAGATACCTACGCATTTACTACCGATATATATTTTAATGGTAAGGTAAAAGTTATTAAGTACCAGTGAAATTATATTTTCGACTTTACCTTTACTGATATCATCGGTGTTATTATAATAGTCCGTTTTAACCTAAATAATTAGTCAAATTATAAGGTTTTACTTATAATTCTTCTAACTTAGAAGTCCCCTTTTATCTCAATCTCTCAAATTATGGTTCCAAAAGCAAAAATTTTCAGCTTTAAGGACTTAATTGGTATTCATATAGCCTTTTTACTCAACACTGCAGATATATTAAACCAGATCGAGGTATATAGTTAGGCGGTATCCTTTTTACGATTATACTTAAATACCCTTTAAACGAGAGGAAAGCCTAATACGATACAAGTTAAAGCTAAAAAATAATGAACCCCTAATTTGAATCAATTTCGGTATTATATAAGAAAAACAAACGAAACTCAGGCTCGACGGATTAGATTTACTAAACGTAAGAATTTACCAACTAAGGTGCGTAAAAAACAGGCTAACCTATGGAATAATAAGCTCAACAAAGCTGCTGACCTCGTTAAAATATATAACATTATTTACTGGTATAAGTACGACTTTCTGCTTCGGGCTCCCCCCCTTAAGGTAAGGGGCTAACTCATTTTCAACGAGTATTAATAATTATAGGTATTAAAAGATAATTTCTTAAATGGGGTTTTTAATTATTAACTATTTTTTCGACGATCTTTTGATCGATTAGGATGTATTTAAATATACGATTTCATAAGGGTTTGATATTTTCGATGAAAACGTGTAACTAAATACTATGAACGTTCGAAATACGTTTGCTGAGCCTAACGAAATAATAGTACAACATATCAGAAATTGTTAGAAACATATCGCGAAACCTTTTAGGACGTTTTCTAACAAATACATTCGTTTCAGGGGTTTTCGATAAATTTAACAATAATCGGCGGTTGTTATAATACCTAAATTAAGGTACCTGCGCCTATTATAAACCTGTTCCTAAAATTGAATCGCATTAATCACAGTATATTTCAAAGGGTTGACATGTATAGTAACACGGCTAATTTCTTAGTTTCTAAATACACGATGTACAATTAACGCCTAATATAAGAAAGGGATGCCTAAACAATTTGCCTCCGATTTAATTACGCCCCTAACTTTCAATATAAAGTTCGCCCTCGTTAACGATAAAGTTACGTTTATCCTTTACAAAAATGTATAGGGGTTTTAAAGCCTTGTGTTATAATCGGCTAATCCGTAAAATACAATATATAAGGTTATACCGGAATTTACTTGCCCTTATTAAAGGCTTTTTAATTAAAAGGGTAATAAAAATACAACATTAAACAGCGACTAAGGGGTTTTTAAACTTTAATTATAAAACTATAGAAAGCTTACCCCTTTCTTTGGTACTTTATATAATTTCCATATTAAACCTTACCCAACACTTGATAAACCGGATCTTTATTTACACTGATGACGTCATTCTTCTGCGAACCACATACCTTCTAAAGTCAAAAGTCGTAAGCCTCGAAGTTGACGTACGGGAGACGAACGCGTAGACAAGTAGAAACCGATTGGTCTTCATTTCGAAAAAGTCGAAACTATTATATATTAACGGGCTCCAAGGTCTTACAAACCTTAATAAAAGTGGGAATCACTTCATTTCCACCGATATAAGACCGATTAACCTGGTCACATGACCTTCACCTGATATGAGATTTCGGGGTATATAATAGTTAGGGTTTTAATTTAGCTACACCCTATAAAAATGACCATATATTGGAAAGCAGGTAACGAAATCTTTAAATGTCTTTCGGCATTATAAAGGGCTTTTACGTATAAAATATGTGCCCTTACCGTACCTTTTATATACGGTAACTACTATTGAAATGGTGCCTATATTTATTTATTACGTTAAAGGTTAGTACTTTAAGCGCGGGTAAAAGTGTTTTAATGGTCAAGTTACGACCTTACGAGTTACTATGGTAAAGGAGGTTATCTTATCATATAGGATCTCGTTAAACAACGTCGTCTTACGGAACGCCAGGTTTCCCTTTGGTAAGGTTGTTTTAAAATAATAACGATTTCGATTCGCCTATATTTAAAAACCCTAAACGTTAGGTACCCGCTCATAAAGTAAATCGATACGACGCTCGCAACGAAAGCTATAAAGAACGGGAACTTTACCTTGATAATTATGTTAACCGATAAAAATGGGCTATATATAGCGTGAAGACTTCTAAAAGATACTTTCGACTTTAAGCTCGTTTAGCCCATATTACCTGAAACAATATCGGCGACCTTTCTCCGCCGTTACTAATACCTAAGCTAGCGAAAACACGTATTCGTCTCGTCTTTTTAAAATGAACGTAAAGTTTTCTAACTTTTTCCGATTTTTTTTACTAACTTTATGGTTTATCCTTAGGTTCTTCGTCAATCTTACAGGTAGATTTACTAAAGAAAACGTAACCTTAACCTTTCAAATTTGGTTTTCCAACCTAACCTATTACTATACTATAGGTTTTACCGATATATTCGAATAACTTGTTGAGTGCAAACGATACGTCGTATATGGGTACGTAGTATATCAGGATAGGCGTACAAGTACAAAGGATTCCGGCGGCTAATACTCCGATATATACTTCTGTAATACAAAAGCTATCGGAGTTTTCCGAAACTTTGAGACGACTTCTCATAACACATTAGGCGAAATAAAGGTTTGCGTAAATAATATCTCAATAATTTATGGCTTAATTGGGGATCCTGTCACCTTTTTCTAATATGTTTTTCGAGGTTTTTACGCGGTAGTCGAGTTGTATTTAGATCGTGTAAAGGTTAAATAAAACCTAAGGCACATAGGGATCGCCGGGAATGAGTTTGCTAATAAGCTCGTCGGTTTAAGAGCTAAATCTCCCCCTTTTTACAAAAAATACGATTAATATTTTACTAACGTGGTCAAATGATTATTTTTATTTAGTCTAAGGGTTGTCAAAATAGTGTGATATACCCAAAAGAAGGTTAAACTATCTTTGTAATATAAAAGTTAAGATTTTATGTATCTAATTAGACCTAGTCACGAATTTAATATATTTACTAAATTCGGCGCCTTTTTACCTTCGGTACCATTATCACGGCCAATTTTATATCGTTCTTTTACGATAAGATACGGATACGGTAAATTAGCCTTATATATTCGAAGGTTTTAGCTTTCCTAACCGAAAGGAGGATATTATCGTTATAATAACGAACGTAACGTAGCCTATCTAATCCACTACTCAGCTTCTTTAAGGGTTTTGAAATGTTGGTTACAGGCCTTTAAAAACCACTAAACGGATAGGTATGGGATACTTATAAAATATGGTTTTCGTAAACCTTATGTTTTTTCCCGGATTTCTTTTACATTACTACTTGTTTTTCGAAAGATATACGTAATAAAATTATAACTTTATAAAATCGCATCGACCTTCCACCGGTAACGGCTACGTTATACGTCTGCTGGCAAATACGTATAGAGTCCGCTGGCTTACTTTACCATAATTATTACTACTACCTTTATTACTATCCCTAATATAAAGGAGTTTATTTTTCCACTAACTTTATTATAACCGTTACTAGGGTTTTTACAGCGGCTGCCCAGCGAGCCCGTTCCCCCTTAGAGGAATTTGTAGGTTCTAGGAAGAGACTTGGGGCAGCGGTGGGGACGAGGGCGTAAGGGGTAGTAGGGGCGGCAACGGGAAAGGGAGTAATGTGCCCGTTAGGGATGAAATCTATTCCCCCCCGTTGCTCGATGAGTCATCGCCGTTAATTCCTGTTTAGGCCCCTTTTAGTAATGCGACCCCGTTGCCTTAGTAATACCATTGTAACGGTTTACGCCGTATTACCTTTCGCTGCCTTTATGACGGCGCATAAGAATCTTCATAAGGCGGTAAAACACCTAAAAGGCGCCTTTGCCGTAATAGTGACGCGGTAGGCCGCTAGCGACTTGGCAGCTTGGCGGCTTTAGGTGCGACAAAAATACATCCCCCTTTACGTTTGGATATTGTCGTTACACGTTAGGTCCAGTCTTTTGGTACATAAGTATTAAAGGAGTTAAGCACGCGTAATGAGCGTATTTTACGCCATTCTATCCCCTAATATAGGCTTTGTTACAGCCTTCGTTAAAAGGAATCGTACGTAACCCTTATAAAGTTACACTCCGTCAGTAATAAAGCGGGTGCTAGTAAGGCGGATCGAAGGAGCGGAAGGGAAAGGGAAGAGGGGGGAAGAAAGGGTGGGAAAGGGGGTTATGGCAAAGGTATGCTTGACGCGTTTAGGATATAATGGTTTTATAGTCTTAACTTGGTGGGCGTGAGCGCTCACGGCACAACCTTTCCGAGTAGGCGTTACTAGTCGATAAGGTTAGCTTAGGTTCCATAATTTAAGGGTAAATGAGGTATAAAAAAAAGGGGAGGGAGCGTTAGGGAAAAGAAGTGGGCTTTTTACTATCGACTACTTTGGCTGTTGTTTGGAAAGAAGTTTAAATGTAGGGGTTGTATTAAAAAGTGAGCTTTTTATATAGGATAATGGTATAAAAATTATCGCGTTTATATAGGGGTGTTCTTTAGCGGTTTGGAACTTTTTTTAACTCGTACACGTATTTATACGCCTTTTTTATAAATACCAATTTTAGGGCCTTTTACAATGCTTTTTATGGTTTCACAAGGTATTTGATTTAAATAACTAGGATTATTCGTATCCCTGACGCGATTAGGCATTCAATGGGAACTTAAATAGCCGCTTAACGTAGTCTAACCAAGTCTCTAGTTTACACGCCTACCGGTCTCTAAACTGCGGGGTACTTTAAGGTCTTGATTGAAGGGGTAGCGTAGGTTGTTAACGGCTCTCTACAGCTGTTCTGGCGGGCGCGTTACGACTCGTCCGGCCGGTATCTACAGGGATATTTTATAGTAGCGAGTGTGTCGCTTTGCGGCAAGCACTTCCCAGTGATAGTACAATTAAATAAATAAATAAATAATTGCGTAACAAATACGAAATCTGAACCGAAGGATTGATATAATCTTAATCGACCTATCGAAGGCTAAGCTAATTATCTTTACGAATAGGGCTTTTACGAATAACATCAACCTATCTTTATAAATCGATTTCTTAATGGCCCTCGTTAACGAAAATAAGTAGGAAACTTAATTTAGCATTATCGGCAACCTAATTCACTAAACCTTTATCAAATATAAAATTATTTTACAAAAAGTACTAGCTTCGAAGGTCTACAATATAATGGTTAACTTTAATATAGTTATAACATTATATAAAAAACTTGATGTTATTACTTAACAGCTGAAAATTCCTTAAGTCCTGGGGTTAATCTGTACTGACTCGAAAATCCTATACGTATACCTTTCGAAACTCGAAACTACCAACGAAAAACGACTGATAATCGATGTAATAATACTTCGCAAAGCCTCCGAAGGGAGGGAAATTGAAGATTATGATAAATTAATGGTAACTATAATCTTGCTAATACCATAAAAAAGACGTTGCCAAATAAAGCCATTAAAAGTTTTATAAACAATGATAAGTTCATAATACGCATCAAAGGCTACGATAATAGGCTGCCCAGCAAACGTAATCCATGTAGTGGCGGTTAAAAATATATTAGTAAATTAAAAACTTCTAAGTGATTAAGAAAGTTTACTTGTTTAATTAATACGATTAAAGTAAATAGTTACATAGGATTGTAACGAGAAAACACTTTATGAAAGTCCATGAAATCAAACCTCGAAGCTATTGAAGACTAACGGTAACTAGAGTTAATTTATCTACAGATGGGTGCATTCAAATACGAAGGTCAATTGAAATTAATAGGGGTCCAACCAATCAACGAAATCGAAGTTTAACGCTTACCGAAAAAGATTAGTCAACCACACTAGCGTGCTCATACAAACTAAAAAGCCGTCAGTGTTGAAATGGTAGTGTTTATAATTTAATAGGTTAACTTTACTTACAGTTAAGTTAGCTATACCAACTATAAGTTAAGTATACTGTTTTATACGGGCCTACTGTAATTAACTGCAAGTCAAGTGCAGTATTGCCTCACCTTACACTAGAGCAGATGCCAAGCAATTAGCTAATCAAATTACTGTGCAGACCAGCTAGCGGTTTGCCAAACCTAGGACAATACATCCACCATCTGACTACTGCAATACTACTATTACTTAGACCGTTCGAATCCACAACGTTGCAACGTCTAAAGCCCTACCAACAACCGCCTTATTAACGAAGTTCCGGAAATATTCAACGGTTTTTCAACTGAAATATAGAAGTAATAAACCATGCATCCAAATAATTCCATAAATATACCACAGAAATCCAAATTTTAACCTTCCGTTATTTAAACTACAAAAACCTTAAAGACTTTCAGCACGAGCATCAAAATATGGCTTTAAATCTTAATATTCCAATGAAAAAGCTTCGGATTAGCGTTTATAATCGAAAAGACTAAATTCAAGCGGTATATTATAAAGGGAAACCTCATTGAAACAGTTTACGAAGTGCTCAACCAATAACTTGAAATATATACCAAATAAAATAAACTTCTTAAATATAACTACACAAGCGAAGCATATTAAGAGAAAAACTCCGAAAACAGAACACAAAATAGTTATTAACGAAAACAATCTAATAATTTGATATACAACTTACTACATACTTTATAATACTCGTAAAAAGTATACATAACTTTGAAGGCTCTTAATATCAATGTATTATACATAATAAGGTGTACTATTAGTCTATTAATCATTTAATACACGATTAAATTCGAATTCAATGCCAATTTTGGACTGTTCACCGATTGAGCAACCAGACAAAAACTAATTGTACAATATGAGTTACCAATTATAAAGGCGTAAAAATAAATTGAACTTGTACTCCTACGAATATACCTTTAGAGATAAGAATTAAAAATAATGAGATTAATATAACAGTTAAAATAAAGAAACCAACTAACGAGTTTTTTTTGGTTTATGGAATATCTCGTTTCTATATATCGCAAGCTGAAATATGAAACCAAAGTGTTTAACGCATATATAAAGTCGTAATTTACAATTTTTATTAGATAAGACAACCTTTTTCAGGGTATTATACCAAATACCTAAGCAATAAAGATTTCGACTGTTGGAAAGCAATAATTCGTCGCGTTCGTAGTGAATTTTCCCAAATTCCTACTTAACTGTATAGTAAAATACTGGAAAGTTCTATTCTATAAAATTGAAACGTTATTACTTAACACAGTTGTTGTAAATATAGGATTCGAACCGGTTAAATTTTACATAATAAATTCTAAAACATTATTTTCACTATTATGAACTAGTACATATAAATTCGAAATTAGGATTCGAAATACGATAAATTAACTTATCCGCAACTCGGATGACATATATATACCGTTTTATATTACCTTAAGATAAGTATAGCCATTCCTCGATTACATAAAATTCAATAAATTTATCTAATATAACGAAAACTAAGGATATTATACCATCTATTTGCATATACAGTTGCAAAACATCTTTTAGGGTTAGTTTATATAACGGGTTATGTAAATATAGGAAAGAAAACGTTAAAGGTATCGAAAAATTCATTACGAACGTCAATCATACTGATATACTTTATAAAGATCTGAATTCCGCATTTAAAACGATATAAACTTTAATTACGAATTTATTAGAAATATAATATACCTTAATAAACAGTGAATATTACATATTATCGACGTGATAAGATTATTCTAGGCCGCGCAATTTACGCGAAGTGTTTCTATCATAAATTTCTAGGATAATTTAATGAACTGCTAATAAAATATTTATTTAAGGCTTCCAAATTAGATTAATTACGATATAAGTACAGCTTATAACTTTACCGAATGATATACTAATGCTAAACTTATGGTAGTTCATAGAAACAAATTTTAATAAAGGTGTTATAAGGTATGGGAGAATGTAAAAGATATTTTAGTGTTGGAAAAAGTACATGTAATGATATTCAAAAATTTAAAGAGTTACAATTCTTAGAAATTGGCCCTGTAAATAACAGTTAACACCATAAATAATATATCTAACCAGCGTATATCAATTCTAACACTCTTTATTTTTGGTATTTATCCTAAAGTTTATGCAAATTGAATTTTATTATTACCTACCATATCGGGGGAAAATATTACAGCGAAAACTATAATAGTATTACGTTCCTTACGGGCTAGAAACAATATTTCGAAGGCACGAGCCATAAGAAATAGCGCGTATAAAACCACCGTTTTGGATTATTATTATAGTTTCAAGTTTAGATTCAAAAAATCAAGGACAAATAAACTAGTTTTTAAAATTTAACAAGTTTGAAAGCTACAACGTACTTGTAAACCAACCTAATAATACGAGTTCGTTTCGTGAAACTATAATATGTAAATTCAAAAATGAAATAATAAACGATAGCATCCCAAAAACGTAATTTAAGGAGTAGTACAAATGAACTCACTTTGATAACGACGAATTTAAACCGTCACAAAATCCCATATACTCTCCGAATACCCCTTTTAAACTTTTACCACTTTACGAAAACAGTTCACGCATACTAAAAAGCCAATACCGCACCGTTAAAGGCGTTCTTTTAATTAGTAAAAAATATAAAAAACGCTTTGAGCCTTTATTATCAGCTCTTTTGTAACTTATATAGAAACTGTAAACCTAACGTTAAATATAAAACTCCGTCGAAAAGGTATGATTACCTTAACGAGTACCTCTTTTTAATTATCAACATAAAAACAATTGCGGCTTTAATCTAATAAGTTGTTTTCCAATTTAAAAGGTGTAATTGAACGGTTTTCAACGTTTGAAAACTTTTGGCAATACGTTTGGTTTATGAGGTAAAGAAACGGAAACAGTAAACCTTATAAAAAAGCTGCCTCATAATTAAAAAGTACGATAACTCCAGTAAAAAAGATTTTTTAACCTAATCGCCTATTTCATAAAATGTAAGCTATAACTTGATTTTAACGTTAACCTTCTCTTTATATATACTCTATAACCTTTACATCGAGCTTTAAAATATTATATAAGTTTATAGTCAATTAAAGAAACAGCTTAAACGTCGTATTTATACTAATATATTTGTAAAACTCTAAAAATATTACTTACACAAACCTTTTGAACGTATTTTAAAATAGATTTATAGGTTCTTCAAAGCTAATATATATTGATATAATACCTATTTAAAATGCTTTGAAAAACAGCTCCAAAAAATTAAATCTATTTTTGACTTATACCTTTTAGTTTCATTATTATGATTTAAGAGGTTTTTATTTTTTAGTATACGGACGGATAATACATTAACGTTATATAATACGTCGTTTTACATTACGAGGGAGAGGAATCATATAAAAGCTGGCGTAAAACTTAAACCTAAGGTACCTAACAGAAAACCATGGAATCGACTTTAATAACGTAGTAAACACGTTTTAAAACAACATTTTAAACTTCTTTTAAAGGGGATAACTCAATGATGATACTATAATCAACCTAAAGAATATTAAAAGAGTCATCAAATACAAATGTTGACGTATACATAACGTTGAAGTCGTATTAATAGCTTAGCTGAAGGCGATATTTATGTTTTCAGTCGCTGTATAATGTTAAACCTACCATTCAGATAGCGTATATAAAGTGTTTAATAAACTTTTCGAGTAGAAAATAAATAATTTAAAACGCGGCTTATGGTTTATATCGTTCCATATACGTATAGTATAATTTTTTTTTATCAATGGTTTTTCCGCGAATAATACCAATTAGAATTCGTAAATAGTATTCATTTTAATTTTTAGTATCAAAATATGTATTAGAAACGGATTTACTTTTCATAAAAATGTTATTTATTAAATTTCAAGAAAGTGTAAGTATGTTACATTAAACTTTTTAGCCCCAGAAATTTACGATATGGTAAGCGGATTCGCCTCCGGAATGATTATAGTAATAACGGTCCGGATAATCATTTTAAACTGTTGTTAGGCCTTTATCGTTTCAACATAGTCGATTAGAATTACTGTGGTCGAAGTTACTGGTGGTGCATTGATATTGTTGATTAAGATGTATTGGTTTTAAGTTTGGCAGACTGCTAGCCGGTCTGCATACTAATTTGTATGTTCAAATGCTTTGGCATATGCCCCACTTGGAAGTGGGCACCTAATGTACTACATTTGTAACATAGTGTATTTAAATCCCACGAACTTCAGTTAATTTACAGTACGTATTATAAATTTTACTATAAGTAAAGTTGACTTGACTGTACTGCATTTGACTGCTATTCCAACTTAAACCTTTATTTGTAACCCTTTCCTTTAATAAACTGTACTAACTCTTTCCCCTCCTACGAATACCTTATTCAATTCGGTATTTCAAGTGAAAAGAGTTTTATAATTGAGATTATAGCCTTACGCAAATCGTACGAAGATCTCGAAATTAAAAAACCGAAGTAAATTAATAGAAAGTTAAACCTAGTGAATGTACTAACTAAAGGCGCCCCAAATAGGGTATTGAGTGTTCTTATTAATAAATATTCTGTTAGTAAACGTGATTGAAAGGTTTTATAACGTAACCCTAATTACGTAATTGGTACCGATTGTAACATTTTGTTGTTATTAAAATTTATTGTGTGTATCGCTTTTAAGATTTTTTTGTCATATATATTTACTTTATACACCTACCTTATAATTCTATAGTTATTTGTATTTATTATTTATAACACTTTTAATATATAATTGATTTTGGTTTTCATACTTATGAATTTATTGAAAACGTTTTTGCTTTTTACCCCTATAATTTATTATTTATATCAAGTTTTCTTGAAAAGAAATTTTATTATTATATAACGAACTATATTATGGCTAGATGAATCGACGTAGTAAAAATAGGCAGTTAACCGCTGTTAAAATGAGAGGGCAAGGGTAGTACCGCATTATAGTCATCGTTTTCATTATCCTCCCCCTCGCCGTTTTCGCCGCCGCCGTTACTATTAACGTTACCACCATTACCATTATCGACGCCACTACTGACTCCGTCAGAAAAGGAGCCTTGCTCCTTAGGTTATATGCCTTTAAATAAAGGCGCTAGGCGGGGTTTACCCTTTTTATGATGATGTATGATGACATCATCGAATTCGCTTATATAATATATATGTAAGTCCGTATTTTAGGCGATAATAATGGTTTCCATCTTTTTTAGCCGCCGGTTAACGTTTATTACTAATTAATATTGGTTAATTTTGACAATTACAAAAATATTTATTTTTAGCAAACGCCGTAAATAGTATATTGAAATAATGAATAATTGTCATTTGCAATTATGAGTACTATTTTGAAATAAACTTATTATAGAAACGGTAAACATATAATAAGACCTTAGCCCATAGTCTTAAAACTACTGAAACGGGAGTATATTCGTTATTAATCCGTTTATAACGATGGTAACAAATCAACTGATCCCCTTTTTAACGGTAATTATTAATAAACTTACCCGTAGCCACAAATACGATATATGATACGTAAAGCGTATTTATTAACGATCCAAGTACACGAACCCGTGTACATCACTTCAGCGTTTTACGCGTCAGAAAGGCTTTACAGCGTATCCTAACGAGTCGTAATTCGAAACAACAGTTTAAGTTGGCTGCCTCAACTTCGTTTACAAAAATATTAAAATAGTAGAAATTAAAAAGGGAATTAGTAGTATGTATTGCATTATGATTTTATTAAATTACGTTTTAAACGGTGAAAAAGGATAGCTATTATAAGTAAATAAGGTTCTACTTATAACGAAAAGTTAAAGTTAATAACTTTAAAAGCCTTATATTTTTCCCCTTAAAGGGTAGGAGAAAAGAGGGAAAGAGGTAAAGTTTTTATCGACGGTAGCGGCGATGAAGGGAGAGAGAAGAAAGGTAGGTATAAACGATATATTGCTAGAAGATACGGGGTTAATAGTAACGTTGGCGGCGTCACCGCTAGCGGCTATAGCGGTGGCCTCCTTACGTTTACGATAAGGCATTAAACGGCGTCTAAAGGAACGGTTTTTATATATTGCTTATTTTCGGAAACGGTTGAAATATAACATTTATTACGTCATTTACTTATAAAAGCGGTGCGAATAATAAATTGAAATAATAGTTGAGGTATTTATACGCTAATCGATTAGTTAAGGACTTATAATATAATGGAAAAGCGTGTTGTTAAAGGGGAAAAGGAAGGTTTTACCTGTAACGATAACGATACGTCTTTTTATATTAACCCTAAAATATGTAATACCTCTAATCACCTTATATTTTCATGATTATACCCTTATATAAATTAATAACTATACTTCTATTAATTATCTTACTTATATAGGATTTCGCTATAATAATTATTACGGTCGGAATTAAAGATTTTAATATTTACATTTTGGCATCGTAACTACAATCGTAGTTAAAACTCCTAATCCGAACCTCCATGATCTTAAATTACGGACATAAATTATTATTAATAAATTATGAATATAAGCCGTATTATAAATTCAATAATTACTATTGAATTAAGGATATAGGTTGCGCTAAAAAAGATTACTTGTATATATATTATTATATATCTTTATAGTTAGTAAGCGGCCACGTTCCAGGTTACACCTTTATAAAGTACACGATAACGTACCACTTTGTAAGGTGCATTTTTGCAAAGTGTATAACAGCATGTCACTGCCTGGAAGGGGCATTAGCAAAGTGCACGGGAAAGTGCCACTGCCCAAAAGAGAGATTAGCAAAATACATGGTAAAGTGCCACTGCCCAGGTGAGAGCTCATAAGCTCCCACCCGAGGCGTGCACTCTCCGGATGTCTCTTCTCCCTTTTGATCTATCTATCTTTAATATGCACTACCAATCTTTACAATTACTCTTCTACTCTTTACGTTCACGTGAATAGGCAGTGACCTTACCGACAGGTAGGCCTTTATCGTTGCAACGTAATCGATCCGAATCTCTGGTCTAAGGAACTGGTATTGCATTGAAAGTGGTAATGTGTTTACTTCTAAGTTTGGCAGCCCGCTAGCCAGTCTGCACACTAGTTTGTATGGGCAACTGCTTGGCCCGTGCCCCACACTGAATTGGGCACTCCACTGCAATTGACTTGCAGTCAATACAGCCAACTTGCAGTCAGTACAATCAACTTACAGTCAGTACAGTTGACTTGGCTGTACTGCAATTGACTGCTGTTCCAACAGTGGCACCCTTACAACCAACCACAACATCGAAGGCCAGGTTGTAGTCGGAAGTGGTGCAAGTCTTTTTTCGCGGTTGGAGAGCTGGTGGTTAGCTTAACGTCGTTCCGGACGTCGTGTTGCGTCAAATAGAAAAGGCCATGGTGAGTCCCGTTCGTGGCGATTCGTTCAAGTCGTGTTGTTCGTGTTTCTCTCTGGGTATAGTGAAATGTCATTGGTGTTAGCGGTGAAAGGAAAACAAAAAGCATTGAAAAGGAAGTATTGGTGTCTCCAAGGTATGCGAAAGGCGTCAGAAGAAGCCTTCGGAAATCGGTCTCTCCGAGGACACCCTTGTTGTAGTTGTAAGGGGGCCACCCAAATAACAATGTTGTTGATGGAATCAACACCTGACTTGCCAAGGTGGCGAACTCGGACTAAATATACGGCTGGATGACACATCGTTGCCAACACAACACCAACGAACAAAGCCCCCAACAAAGTGGGGCGCCTTGCATTGCTGCTGCTTGCTTGCAAACCCTGGCGTTGTCAGCAGGGAAGAGGTAGATCGCGGTATTCACATGATGGGAACAAATGGAATGGATCGCGGGTGAGGGAGGGGCCCAAGAAATAGAGAGACAGATCGATGCACGACTGGTAGGATGGAGTACGGATGTAGGTGGATGTGGGGTGGGTAGAATGGGAATGTGAGGCGAAAATGCCATCTATGCACAACTTCGACCAATATGTAGGAGAATGGAGTCCCGAGCAGGTGATGAGGTACACAAAAAAAGGACCGACACCGTCCACAAGATTACATGATTCATCCCACGCTGTCTAATGTGAAACCAAATGTATTATTGAACATTGGGGAGCAACTGCCTGCTGTTGCTTCGTCTACTGCGGCCGCTATGCCTTGAGCGTCTCCGTCATGGGCAGCGCCGGCCGCTGCCGCCGGTCGCACCGGTTGGCCGAGATCACGTAGCCGATGCAGCAGAAGAAAGCAAGGTAGCCGAACCAGTGGTTAAGCGGCGACCCGCCCGCCTGCACTGCGGCGCCGTCGCGCGCGAGCTTGCCCTCGGCCTCGGCCATGCGCGCCGCTTCCTGGAGGCGCAGGCGCTCGGCGCCGGCGCGGCGCGCGTCCTCCTCCTCGCGGCTGCGGGCCTCTTCCTCCTCGCGCTGGCGCGCCTCGTCCTCGGCGTCCTCCTGAGCGAGCTGGCGCTCGCGGTCCTGGACGCGGCGGGCCTGCTCCGCGGGCGACAGCGTCACGAAGGCGGCCACGTCGGCGTCCCACTTCTGCACGCACTCGGCGCGCCAGTTGCAGTCCTCGACCTGGCCGTAGGCGGGGTGCATGTAGCGCGGGTGGCGCGACGGCCAGTTGGACGCGTGATAGTGGTGCCGCACGAGCGAGTGGCGTGTGTCGTGCGTGCCCGAGTCCGAGTGGCCCTGGCCGGCGGCGAAGGCCTCGACGTTGAGGACCAGCACGTGGTCGACGAGCTTGGATTCGTCCAGGTCGTGGAATGTGTCCCACGTGATCTCGGCAGTGGCGGCTTTCTGGCCGGCCTCGTCCTGGCTGCTGCGACTCTCGAGCAAGCGGTCCTCGTTGAGCTGGGCGATGATGGCATTGGTGAAGGCTGAGGGCCCCGTGCCGGAGATGACCTCGTCGAAATCTAAAACGACCTCGCCGAGTGACACGTTCTGCTTGCGGGCGACGTCGACGAGCCAGGTCATGATGTTCTCAACGAGGCGCATCATGACGGGCAGATGGGGTTTGCACATGAAGGTCCATTGGCAAAAGGATCGGGACTTGGACCCAAGGATGGGATGGTCCTTGTACTGTGGCTCGTCGATTTCGATACCGATGACCATGTTGAGGTCCTGGTGGTCGTACCGCTCGGGAATAAACTTGGACATGGGTTTCATCGCCTCGACGTCGATGTCGGCATAAACACCGCCCTCGGCGTACATGATAAGATAGCGCAGCAGGTCGGCTTTGATAATAGCGGCCTTGAGGTCGCGGTAGAAGGCAACAATGTCGGGCCGATTGAAGCCCTCGGGGCCGTAGTGGTATTGGACGTAGCGCAGGTCGTTGCCGTCGGTGAGGACCTCATATCGCCAGTCAGGGTTCTTATCGATCCAGGAGCGGGCGATGTTGGTGTCTCGTTGGTCGAAGTGCAGGGGGTCGACCTTCCAGGTCTGCCAGATCTTGGGCGGGAAGTCTGCTCTTGTCGTGACGGGCACGTCTCTGGTCTTGGGAAAGTCGGAGCCGTAGGGCAGTGTGACTGGTGGGTTGATGTGGTTGTGGATGTGCTGGACGGCCTGCACTTGCTGCTTGGGCTCAGCGCTGCCGAGGATGACGACGTGGGTGAAGACGAACAGGACAGCTGCGCAAGCAAACAGCGGGAGCCACCGTCGGATGGTCGATGTGCGCATGCCGTTGCGGAGCTGGGCGTTGAGATTGGGGGATGTGAGGGGAGAGCCCAGGGAGAAGGTGTTGATTCGAAGGGGCATCGCGATAGGCTGTGGTGTTTACGGGCGGGCGCCTGCCGTGTGCCGTCCTGTCGTGTGTCCTGTCCTGCGTCCTGTCCTGCGCGCTGTCCTATCCAGCCCTGTGCTGGTGTTGTGTCTTGTTTCTTTTGCGCACGGTTTGCGCTGATGACAGCCGTCAGGCGTCAGGCCGTCGCGAAGCCAGTTGCTAGTGTTGCTGAAGTGGATAGACGGTTGGGAATAGCGCTGCCATGGACCGGGAAGGCAAGATGCGTTCGTTGGGCGTTAAGGTTGCGGGCCGCCGAAGCTTGTGGGCCGAAGCAAACTATGCGATGTGCAGTCCAAGGCAAGGCAGGCAGCCAGTGCGTGAGCGAGTCGGTGATGGGCGGGACGAAGTGCTGACAGTGTTACGACAACTGAGGTTGGTGGAGCACAAGCACAGTAACGTCTAAACAGTACAGTACTTCGACGGAGTGTAAGCCAGGTTGGAGTGGCAGGCGGGCGTGTGGACAATATGGGATATGGCCGGAAACAAAAAAGGATGCAAGTGTAGATGTAAATGAAGGKGGKAAGACGCAGGGACGAAGGAAGGAAGGGGGAAGATGAAGCCGTGGTGGCACACACTTACAGTCTCGGTCTCCCTCACATCAACCTCGGACGGAGACTGGATGTTTGCGGTGAGGGCCATTGACATTGTCCACATCCGGGCAGCGAGCCTGGTACCTGCCGTGGCGCTGCTGCAGGCCCGGGCCTACAAGCCCTACAAGCCCTGCAAGCCCTAGCCCTGCAAGCCCTGCACGCCCTGCAAGCGTGCCAACTGGCTGGTATAGCACTCTAGTATAGTGCGTGTACCTGCGCCCGGGTCTCCACTGCCAACTTTGCACCAGTGGCCCCGATGGCCTCCAGCTGCCGTTGCTGGCTGTCAAAGCCGAGGCCCTCCCCTCAACCCTGAACGGTGGGGCCGCCCAGCGAAGCACACTACAGTCCGTGGGCTGTGCACGCTCCTTCCCTGGAACCCATTGGCCGCCACTAGTGAGTACATGGCGTCAGTGGCATCTGGATCGAGTGTTCCGTCTGACGTTCCAGCGGCAGCGCCAGGCCTCGGGCCACTGATGACTTGCTGTGACACCCCGTACTGTAGCGAGGATGGTGCGGCCGCCAGGTGCCTCAGCCACTGTTTGGCTGCGTTCTTCCCGTTCTATGGCGTTCTGCCTGGACTACTCCTTTCTTTGACCGCACCGCACGCGAGCCACCGAACCACCGAACCACCAAACCAAGGATCCCACCGCCGAACCAACGACTGATGAAAAGCCTCCCACAGCCTCTTCTCCTGCACCTGCTCCAGCACATCCCCATCCCCATCCCCATCTCCACCAGCCATATCCGACCGCCTTCGCTGCGCCCGCCTCGGCCCCACGCTCGTGCATACGAACCCCATACAACTCGTCCATGTCACATCAATACCAACACCACCAATACCAATACCAATACCAACACCGATAACAAGACCAAGAGCCGTCACCTCCGTCATCAACATGTCCGCCAGCCCCAGGCTCTGGCCATCGCACCAAATTGCGCTTCTCGACGGCGCACAAGATGCGCCAGGCTCCACCTGGCTACCACTGCGCCGCATCCTCTCCGCGGCCCGCCCCGTCAAGATGCTGCTCAAGCCCCAGAGCCTTGTGCGCGCCGTCAAGAGCTTCGTCTCGCCCCAGCGATTTGCAACCTGGGCCGACGTCGATACCACCAGGCCGCTGCGGCCCACCGCCTACCTCGACGGCCTGCGGGGCTTCGCCGCCTTCCTGGTCTACTGGCACCATCACCAGCTCTTGTCCCACTTCTACGTCTACGGCCGGTCCGGCAGCGTCCTCGAGAACGCCTGGGGCTATAACGGCCAGTACCACCTCGCCACCTTCTACGGCACGCGCATCTTCTTCACCGGTGGCCACCTCGCCGTTGCCATTTTCTACGTCATCTCCGGCTACGTCCTCACCCTCAAGGCCCTCCACCTCATCCAGGCCGGCCAGCACGCCCGCGTGGGCGATGTCGTCGCCTCCGCCCTCTTCCGCCGCTGGTTCCGCCTCTACATCCCGCTCATAGTCACCACCTTCGTCTACATCACCTCCTGGCACGTCTTCGGCCTGTGGACCCCGCAGGCCGAGCCCAAGGAGACCTATGCCGACGAGGTCTGGAACTGGTACGTCGAGTTCAAGAACTTCAGCTTCCTCTTCAAGGAGGGCCACATCTGGCCCTCGTACAACGGCCACCTGTGGTCCATCCCCTTCGAGATGCGCGGCTCCATCGTCACCTACGTCGCCGCGCTGACCCTCGCACGCGCCACCACCACTGCGCGCCTGCTCTGCCAGCTCGCCCTCATCGGTTACTTCCTGCTCGTGTGCGACGCCTGGTACGCCGCCGCCTTCGTCTCCGGCATGCTGCAGGCCGACCTCGACCTGCTGGCGCGCCGCCCGGGCCCCGCCAGCGGCTTTCCGCGCTGGCTGCGCGCGCTCGGAGAGCGCAGCTACCGCACGCCGCTCCTGTGGGCCAGCCTGGCCGTCGCGCTCTACTTCTCGGGCGTGCCCTCGTACAACAACAAGATGGACGTGCTGCGCGCGAACCCGGGCTGGTACTGGCTGTCCTTCCTCAAGCCGCAGGCCGTCTACGACCCCAAGTGGTTCTTCCTCGCCATCGCTGCCAACTGCATCATCTGGGCCGTCCCGCGCGCGCCGCCGCTGCGCGCCTTCTTCGAGGGGCCCTTTTGCCAGTACCTCGGCCGCGTCTCCTTTGCGCTCTACCTCGTCCACGGGCCCGTGCTCTACACCCTCGGCGACCGCGTCTACCACGCTGTCGGCTGGGTCTCCGCCGTCGGCAACACCCGCGAGAAGCTGGCCCCGTGGATCAACCGCTTTCCGCTGTCGACCGCCGGCCCGCTAGGCCTCGAGCCGGCCTTCCTGCTGCCGCAGCTGGTCCTGCTGCCCGTCACCATGTGGCTGGCCGCCGTCGTCACCCGCCGCGTCGACGAGCCGGCCGTCCGGTTCACGCAGTGGATGTGGGACGCGATCAACAAGAGGGAGGACGCGCCGCGGCAGAACGGAAGGGCGCTTGGCGCGGAGAGGGCGCGGGCTGAATGATTTCTCTGGATACTGCACTGCTTGGTTGTATTATTATGCATAGCGGGGGAGCATACATAAAGAATAACAAGAGAGAGAGGACCTCTCTGTAATAGACTGATCAGTGATCCGGTATGTCTTTCCAACACGGGTAGATCCGTCGTTCAGACTGCATCATGCAAACAGTGTAAACAAGGCCTTGGCTGCGGTCCAGCTGCGGTCCCATCATGGTCAAAGGCTGGGCGTTCCTCCGACGATGGCCTTGATCCCATGTCGGATGATCCTCTGTGAGGTACATGCTGCCACAACGGGTCTATCGGAAGAGTCTGGCCGACCAGCACAACGGCACCTCCTACGCTCCCGGAAATCCCGCGCACCGTCCACGCCGACTCCCATCTCCGCCTCGTACACAATGAGTGAGTGGGACAATAGCAGGCAGACTTCCTCCAGCAGACGGAACTCTACGATACTGGGTCCGAGACTTCGCAGGGGGGGCGGCCATCCGTGCGGTTTGATACACGGGCGCAGGTGCAGCAGTGCCGCGTCGCTCCCACCGCTTCCGAGGCGTCCATTCGCCAGGGCCAGGCTCCCATCATGGTCAAAGGCTGGGCGTTCCTCCGACG